>JAJJWX010002034.1:1200000-1800000 GCA_023529315.1 Papaver bracteatum | reverse complement strand
TCCTAGTTTACTTGCTAAAATTGGGCTTTTTTTTTGTCCTAATTTACTTGATAAGTTTCATATTTTTCCTCATTTTAGCCTAATTTACCCCTGTATTGAAATCAGATCATGGTATTGAGAATTGTGTGCAATTCTATTTCCCATACACATCATAAATACTCCTCTCCTCTCTCTATATATCCTTTATTCCCTTCTTCTCCATCTAAAACTAACGGGATAATTGGTGCTTGGTACTCGGGTTTAGACCAACACTAGTGTTTGGTCTAACATTTGTCCAACGTTAGGGGTTGGTACATGGACCTAAAAGTCTTGACTTCTGTTTAGTAAATTAAAAAAAAAAAAAAGTTAACGTCGTTAACAGACCCGTTAGCACGTGAGAATCTAAAAACGCACATGTCTTCCATTTAATCGTACGACCCAGATTATTCAGATTCAACGGTCGGTTTTCAAACAAAAAAAAAAATGACTGTTGGAGGAACTTTTTCCTTCAAAAGCACCTGTTGTTGTTTCATTTTCCACCACAATCACCTGAAATTTTTTCTCATCTTCCACATTTCAATTGCTGCCAATTTTTCACAGAGAAACATACATAATGGAGAGTTCATGCTCAACACCTCAAATGAAGTGTCACTTATGTCTTATTGAAGGTCATGTTAGTAGAGATTGTCCATGGGAAGGGACAAAATGCAATCTAACCAACTGCAAGGGGTACCTATTTCTTAGAAAAGCAGTAAAAGGAAAAAATGGTTTCCAACCCTATGTTAAGTGCAACTATTGTGGAGTTTTCATCTGGTTGGATGCCTATGTAGCTACACACTAAGGTATTCCACCACCAATTCCACCCCCTCTGAATGATGAAGACAAATGGTTGAAGGACAAACAGTTCTACTGCTACTCATGTGGGAAAGGTGATCATATGGCTTCTAACTGCAAGATCAACCTCTTACCATGCACAAATCCATGCTGTGATGGTAAGATGAAGCTGCTGACTTCTAGAAAACCAGAATCCATTGGAAACAAATACTATTGTGTCAAACATGTAAGAAGGTTAAGTTTCTATAATTTTCTATAATTTCAGAAGATGTAGGAACCTAGTAAGTTCTAATGAATCTAGTAAGTTGTCCTAAGTTGTAATGAAGCTAGTAAGTTCTAATGAAAGGTTGTTCTAAAATCTAATGAATCTAGTAATGATGTTCTCGTATGTTCTTCCTGAGTACTATTGTTGGCTAGACATTCAACAATTCATTCACACAAGTAAATAAAATATAAAAAGAAGATAACAAGATAACATAAAAACAGATTGTCATTAAGTTGTTCATAAAGATGACAACTACCATACTGCCACACTGTCATAAGTAGGTAATAACTTAAAAACTACATATGTTGTTCACAACCATGTAACTTGTAATTTAAATCAACTGCAACGGTCCAAAAGATAATAACTTAACACTACCCTAAAGCAACCCAAATTAAAGATAATCATTCTTCAGTTAGGTCAATAGTAATTCCATTAATGGCATTACCTATGGCCCTTTGAATTCTTCTGCTCCTCCTGGGTGCTGAAGCTAGGACAGGTTCACATTGATTTCATGTTCACAAGGTATCCCAGTGACATCCCAAAACCTTCAGGAGCATGTATGCTTGGATAGTGTTACCACCCAAGACTGCCCATTTCTATGATCAAGGATTGTCCACACATCCTTGCTAGTGGGAACTCTTTCAAATGCAGTTGCTTTTTCTCTATTCATCTTGTAAATCTCTTCTGCCCTAGGAACTGCAACCCCATATTGATAACCCTCACCTTGTAATTTCCTATCAAATATTAACCTTGTCACCATAAGGTGATATTTCTCAAGAAACTTGCATACTGGCAATCCTCTTATATCCAAAATCCAATCATTAAAGGCTTCACAGAAGTTTGAAGTTATATGCTTACAACTTGATGAAGTATCAAAAAAAGCTCTTGCCCACTGTGCCGAATCTTATTTATGTAGATAAGTCATTGCTTCTGGTATTAAATCCCTCATCTTATTGATTTCAATATCATGGTCTTCCTTCACATAAGACCTAGCTTCATTCCATGCAAGTGCCTCTAGATGCTTGCATGGGTGATATCTCTTGAAGTTCTTATACATATGTCGAAAACAGTACCTATGGTGATGGTTGACATCAGTAAAGTTTATTTCAACAACTGATATAAGACCTTTGTCCCTATCACTAATGAATGTAAGGGCTCTAGGATGTTGTTTCAAATATGGGGCCATAATCCTTAGAAACTCAGTCAAATTCTCCTTGTTTTCTTTTCTACACAAGAAAATAGCAATGGGAAACAATCCATTATTTCCATCTAATGACATGATAGACAGACACACACCACCATATTTACCTTTAAGGAAACAACCATCTAAACCTAGAATGGCCCTACAACCATTCTTAAAACCATCCAATGAACACTTATAAGCTACACATAGGTGATTGAAATTACCACTTTCATCTGTTGCAACACTAGCAATGCTACCTGGATTCCTCGTTAGTATATGGCTGCAACACTCAAGGCTCATTGCATAGCTTTCTTCATAGTTACCAAATACTCTCTCCATGCACATATTCCAAGCATGCCAAGTTGTCCAGTAAGATATCTCCACATGATGAACCCTCTTCACTTCAGCCTGGAAATCCTTAACTTTATAATTTGGATGAGCCATGAAAGTTTCTAACATAACTCTGAATACCCACCTATAAAATAACACAACCAAGTTAGAATAACAATGTTGTATATATACATATATGGTATTACGTAACTTATAGAACTTATAAAACTTTCACATTACACACATTGCTTTGGATAAGGGATGGTGAATTCCATGTTTGCCGACACATGTGTTCTCAAAAGTTCCATTTTTGCACCTAAATGTCACTTTATCCCAAATCCTGGAGAAGTATACACTCCATTTGCAATGTTGTTTGCTCTTACATTCATAGTGTTGTTGAATCTGGGTGTTCTTCACTTGGGTAATGTCAAAATTCTGAAAGATGTTCTGATCCTTGATGTAATCCTTGCATTCTTTATATGTACTCCATTCCTGCCCCACATACATCTTGTCCAATATAGTTGTGGTACTTTTCCAAGTCTTCAATTCTTCCACTTCATAAACTCTGCCTGTATCATTGACATAGTCTTTAAACTCTGCACTCTTTTTAATAACACTTGCCAATTTCTCAGTTAGGTCATCTTCTTTATCCTTGGGGTCCTCCTTTGGAACTTATACAGTCTCTTCTTGGTCTGACTCACCAGCAGATAAATATAGCTCTTCAGGTCCACAATCATGAATGCTTACTACTTTTTTCTGAGGTGGTTGCACATTTGATGTTTGTTCTTGTGTAACTGACTCAACTGGGGTAACATCTACATCAACATTTACTGCTGGTTCTACTTGAGCAACTGTACCACCATCTCCAACTAAATCATTTACAGCACTACCAGACCCAACTATGTTAACACATTTCTTTACTGACTTCCTGGCTAACATCTTTCCTTTATATCTATTGGGACTACCACCAACCACCACTTTAACACCTTCCATAAATTTACTTGTACTACCAAAAGAAATATTTTATTCACCTTTTCTAACTTCATTTAACACAGTACTAAACCCAACTGCATTAGACCCACCATCTGCATTCACATTAACATTGTCATCCACATTTACAACACCCCCCTGACTTGAAACAGTTCCATCTTGATTACCTGCAGTACCAGTTGTCTTATCATATTTGTGTAACATAGACAACCAATCTAATTCCTATTCCAACAAACAATCCACCCTTTTCACATTTTTAGAAGTATCCTTCTTAGCCCTACTTGTCCCTACCAGAAAACCATCTTTAGTGGTAAAACTTAGGCAACTCAGAACCATTCATTTCTGCATTTCAACATCACATGACAAGTTAGAAAACAATGTATACTTTAATCAAAAGGGAACAACTTCACTGCATAAAGATACAATTCTGAAATATAAAAAAAAAAGGGAATCAAACAAAAGTCGACAAACCCACGTTCTATTTCCCCTTTTTAATCATTTTAAAACACCCAAATCGAAAATTCCCAAATTTTTTATAAACCCTAAATTGTTTAATTTTTTTTAAATGAAAAGATTTCAGAGATTCAACAAAACCAAACACTTATAGTAATCTTACAAGTACTACTCATATCATAAATAATGAATCTAATGCAGACCAGGAAAAAAAATGGTAAAGAAATCGAACCACTTACTATTCAAATCGCGATTAAACAGTTAATCAACACCTTCTACTGCTAATAACCCTAACAACACCTAAATAATCTCTTCATATTCCAGTAAATCTCTATCTCAGAATTCACTGTCTCTAATAACACTCCACATTTTTCTCAGATTTAGTTTGATGGATAAATAGAGGCGGAAGAGAAATAAATGAATTAGGACAAAATCGTTTAGGTTTAATCGTAACCATTCATCTACAGAACACGTACAAAATCATTACACGTGTTAGATAAGTTTTTCTGTTAGGGACTTGGTTTGTCGTTGTTTAATTATTCGACGGAATATAGGACACGTCAAGACTTAACTGGTCAACCATGGTCAACGTTAAGTCCAGGTACCAACCCCTAACGTTGGACAAATGTTAGACCAAACACTAGTGTTGGTCTAAACCCGAGTACCAAGCACCTACAAAAAAAAAATGGTTTTGAATTCTTTTAAATAATAGACCAAAAAACTAGATATGTGTCTTAAATGTAGTTTGGGGGCAATTTTGGAAAGAAAAACCCAGTCTCTACTTTCCTTAATGTGTGTGCAAAACCCAATTTTAGCAAGTAAATTAGGATGGTGGGAGGGAGTATTAAAGGGGGACCACTTCTCTCTCCCATCTCTCTTATAAAAAAATGAGTGGGGATCAAGGATTGATCAAGAAAAAAACATAAAAAAAAGTAGCTACAACGATTAATTTTCTTAATTTTTGTGAAAACCAAACCAACCTATCTTTTAGAGATAAGAAAAAGCATGTACATACGGTCTCTCAAAAAATTAGGCCGACCGAGCGAAGCGAGGGAGGACTCTATATATGGTGACTTTATGTCATTGTGGCTCGTGAATTTTTTTCCAACTTGAAACAAAAAGATTGGATTTGGTGTCTGTCTATTATTGAAAATCCCAAAATACCACTCAAAAAGGACGTGGGCGTAATTAATTCTATTCTTTTCTTTTAGACATTTTCGTGGATAAAATGAAAAATAAAGGGTAACCACGTAAATTTGAAGGACTGAAAAAAGGACACGGAGGTTGGAAATGTTATAATTGTTGAAGGGTATTTTAGTAAAATTCTAGGTAGAGGTTAGACGGTCGAATCCGACCACCTCCCAAATTTTAATTTTAAGTTTTTTCCCCTTCTTCTTCCTTTCTTTCTTCTTCTCCTCCAAAATGCTTCACTTTCAGAAAACAAATTAATCTATCCATCCAAATCAAAAATTTTCTTCATTTTCATCATCATGACAGATTCGATTAAGAAAAATGAATCTCTCCATCCAAATCTCATTTTTCTTTCGATCATATCTCTCACTCTATTTCGAATTTAGAGTTTGATTCGATTGAAGATTCAATCATCATCTAATCTAAATGAAACCCTAAATTCGAATTGGGCGAATTGCATCTTCAACTGTCACTAACTTCTCATTGAAACTGAACCACCACCACCACCCTTATCGGTTTTTTATGGACTGCTAATTAGGGATTAATTGAAAGGTTCATGTTTTCTATGATTCGAATCAGTGTATGGGGTTTCTGCGATTTGGTTCACATTTTATGAATAGTTAAGTTTCCGGTGGAGATTAGTGTATGTGGTTTAACTGAATTGCAGGTGCGGATAATGGTATGATGGTGATAATGAGCTTTAACAATAAGAGAGAAGACTGGTTATGGTACTGATTCATTTGGTGTGCAGCTGAATTGGTTTTGCAGTATAGGGAAGACTTGAATTTTCTTAGATGTATGCCTAGGATTTTCCAGGTTATTATATGAACTGGGACTGAATAAACGGCGGTGATGATGTGATGTTAATAGTTCAGTTCAAGTTGTTGTTTTTGTTGGTGTTCTTGAGATTCAAATGGAGATGGTGGTCTCTGTAATGAGAAATCAAGAGCAAGGTTATGGTGTGCTGTGGTCTGACTTGCAGAGTGGATGATGATGGAATTGAATGAGTGCAGTGAATGGGTGAAGTGCAGTTGCATTTGCAAGTAAGAGAACAAGGATTGAAGCTGCAAGTGATAATGAAATTGTGGTTGTGCTTGAAACCCAATGGCAGTGTGTTGATGTTGCCAATGATAGCCAGTGAGCAGCTACAGATGGTGTGAGATTTGAATTGCAGCTGGAGTCACAGGAATGCAGTGTTGCTTCTATTGGAAAGTGATGAATGGAGATGATGAAGAATAGTTTATGTAGCGCCCCCTAAGCTAACATCTGACTAATCCAAGAGATTAACTAAATATAGAGGCACTAAAACTAAACATTTACTAAATTAATCAAATAAGAAATCTGCTATAAAACTTAACCCAAAAACTAACCCCTCTCAGAAATATATATACAAGATCTTCTCTCAAATGATACATATATAATAGTCATTTAGTTTTCAAATAAAATATACAACATAATAAACATAACAGAAGTTAATTAACTAGCGAACTCAACCCTTGAAGATTTCGCTGCGCAACTCTGATCTGTCACAGAAACTGAAGTGGGAATAATTAACATTTAACTTCTAAGTAATCATAGGCAAGAGTTGGAAAACAATACATGTTTTTCCGAAACATTAAACAGTGACTAAGTCACTGAAATAATCATACATGTATATGGAACAAACTCCTTCATCAAACAATGTACTAATATGGTTGTAAATTCCTAACCGGAAATTCACACCTATTTAGCTATGGATGCCACCAAGACCATGGTGACCAACTCTAAACAATAAAAGCTGAATTAAAGTAGGTATAAATGTGAAGGAGCGTATCCTATATACCACAAGTGGAAATTCTCATTTCCTATAGCAAATCATATTGACAACACATTACAAGTCCTTTCCGAATCGTGGAAAGATTTACAGAATTAACATGATTATCATAGTGCATTTTAAACAAAGCATGGAATGCAGAAACAGACAATGCATGAGTTTATTAAACATAAACTTTTATAAAAGCGACGATAATTATTACAAAAGAGTCAAATGCATTCCCACACCTCTTTTGATGACAGGCCACGCCTACCTCGAGATCCACGATCCACTGGTTCATCTTTTGAATCGATCGTTGTTAATAACAAACTGTTAATCACACAAGAAGTCTAACAATCTAGCTAAAAAGGCTCATACAATAATCATACAATTCTATCTAATGGTTCTAAGCCCATTATGGTATTTCGTTCTCTATCTTTAACATAACTAAAAGTTCACTATTCCAGTTAGATTGTAACTATAGTCCAATAACTAAGTCTTACGAATATCTACAACTATGTAGAAGAAGTCAAAATCTAATTCGGACCACAAGTAGTCCAAAACATCAAGGTACGAAAATTATGCATGAGCCCAAGTTCATTAAAGTCAACTAACAGTCACTAACTAACGGTCAATGGTCAACTAACAATCAACGTCTAAGTCAAGTCAATGTCCATGGTCAATGGTCAACGATTCAAGACTAATGACTCAGTGGGTCAAAACCGATTCAACCTGATTCGACTTAGTCAGATGGACTGAGTCAGCTAGAGTAAGATACTGACTAGGCTGAATGGCACAAGGCCAAAACACTTGCACATGCCAGAACCATTGCCCATGCCAAGGAGTAGCTAAAGCACAATCATTGTGCAACACCAAAACTCTTAATTCTGCAACTCTAACTCAGGTTCAATTCAAACTAACAATACATCAATTGAAAATAAAAACTTTCATTCTAAACAATTCAAAAACAAAGCAACTTTGAATTTCAAATACAAACATCAACTTTGATTACCTGCAATTGCAGCTTTTCCAAGCTTTCATAGCTATCACTATTTATAACTCTATATATAATCACCATTCTCAGCACTGCAATGTTACTTACTTCAACTGCAGTTCCAACTCAACCCCTATTAAGACTCAAACCAACATTTATAAATCTAATTCCAAGATAGTTCACCTCAGACATCCCTGCACATCATATCCCAGTTCATAATAACTCTGCGCCTCCACCAGTTCAACAACACCATATACAATTCCAGCATGTGCAATCCATTCTTTTAAGTTCTCTGCAAGTTTAGTGGCACTACCGCAGCCTCATATACAACAATACTAACCCACCATTAAGTTTACTTCTCTAAGTCACATCAATTGTGACTTCACACATCACAAGATCATCATCTCATACTCCCAATCAGATCTCGTGATTACCAATACTGGTTCATAATCACTAGCAACTCCAATTCAAACAAAACCTAGCATTCAATACACCAACCACTTGCAATATCCACTTAAGTTTTAGTTCATACACTGCATGCACATTCAACTTCTACAATCCAGGTAACTTAGTTCATTGCAAAATCAATGTAGCTACACTATCTCTTCCCCATCATTGTGATTACGCAACACAACTCCAAATCCAAAATAACGTTTTGTATCCAACAGTAACAAGCCTGCACCACCAAACAAAGTTCATAAATCTCCTAGCTCATGTGTCTAAGCTTCAATTCAGATAACACTGTCCAAACTCATAACCTGCAATTCCAATTCATATAAATGTAGCTAAATATTAATCTACATCAACCTCAGTTCAATACAAAATTATACCGATTATGAAATCAGAACAATCTGTGATGCTCAAGAAATTGAATTCGAATATGTTCTTCACTTGACTATGTTCATCCACTCATCTCAAGACTACCAACAACCCAACAATCTTCATCACCCTAATTGGTTATCTGGGGAAAACCCATCTCCCTGGTTCTTAATCAATTCAACCTACCTCTTCCTCTGAGTTAACCTCAAAATAACCCCCAAAACTTTCTTTTCTAAATTGAACTCAACACCTCAATCCAAAACCTCGAAATCAAACAAACTCATCTTACAATTCTTCTAAATCATCACTTAATCGAACCCAATAGATTTTATCAAAACCCTATCTCATGATTTTCTCAAATCCTCAATCATCTCTTTAATTTCTTCCTTGAACAGCTTCAATCTAACAAACCTATCCACTGATTCCATCTAATTCTTCTTACACCACCACTCAAGTCGAATATTAATTCAACTTCAAACCACTCTTCAACCTCATAATCCGATTCTTGATAAACCCACTTAATTCAATACCCTAAACCATCATCTTCATCTTCTAATTTTTCTTTGAATCTCAAACGAAACCCTAGCTCAAATAATTCTCAAACCCTAACTTTCTGCTTCTTCCAACGTCAAACCGAAACCAACAACACCACCTCCTTCCTCGAATCATCGGGATAACAAATTTTCTATTAAACTCTTACGAAGAAGAAATCAAACCTCTGGGATAGAGATCGACAGAGAGAAGGAGAAGAAGAACAGAGAAGAAGAAGATGAAAGAAGAAAGAATCAGAGAAGAGAAGAAAGGCAAGACATGACTTATCTTCTCGGTTAGGTAGATAAGACCAAAGCTGGTTAACGGGACACTCCTCAAATGATAAGGGAAGCCGGGTCGGCTAAACCACCATATGACCATTTTTCCCTTCACACGGTTCTGATGATATCTTCTTCGTTTGGTATCCGAATGACGCGTTCGAGTAGTCCATTCCGTGTAACTTTTCGAGATCTATTCAATGGTACTAATTTCGTATCTAGATCGTTGTTAGATTAATTTCTATTAATTTATGTTCGTGCTAAACTAATCGAGTTATTATCGGCTAAATCGACACTTGACTAGTCTAATAGCGTTGACGAGCTTGAGGATCATTACAGTTTACAAGTTTTAAGAGAAGAATACAGTGGTGTTTGAGTACTTGAAGGTGGCTCGGAATGAAACTGGAATGGGTTTGAATCAAGGGTGTTGTGTAGTGTTGCTGCCAGTGAGAATTGATAGATAAGGATCTGTGGGGATTGCAGATAGGAGCTGAACATGCTGTCAAGAATGGCTGAGCTTCTAATGACAGATGCAAGGAATTAGTGCAGGAAATGATTGAATGAATTGATTTAGATGTATATTAGGATATATTTCACAGGGAAGAAGAGATTGAAAATGATGGAATTGGCCTGGAATCGGTGGAAAAACAAACAGAAATATGCATGAATTTTCTTACAGGCGAGTCAACTCAGTGACCTATCCAACTCATTTGTCTCAGACCAGTCACCCGAGTTAGACAGCTTACTCAGGAACTGACTCATCTCCCTCTTACGTTATCTGGGCCACTAAATTATATTTGAAGAGTCACGTCTTCGGTTATGTTTCCGCCAGAATTGCATTCTACATCTCTGAACATTTTTCAACTAAATTCAATTTAAGTTTTCAACTGTTGGCAACTTTCGAAATGACTTTACACAATTTTAGAAATTACTTTACATCTCTTTACAAAAGATATATGATATCTTTGTTTTTGACATGTTTTTCTTTTACAAATGTACAAATCCGACTATGTGTCATCATGAGGGAACTAAATTGTGAGTACGAAATTTAGTTTTGTGTAAATTTTTTCGGTCGGCCATCCCACCGTGACATCAGTCATCTAGTTATGATGGTGATGAATAACAACTTCTCATCTCAGCAGTCAGATCAAGCGTAATCACTTTTACAACTACCCACGTGATTCATTCCTTTTCTTTGAGTATCGTTTACATCAGCTTTAATTTCTAACTCTGATCCTCTTTCGTTTTTTTACTTTCCTTTGTTGTCATTACATATAATATAATTAAATTATTAAATGAGATTAACACTTTTACTAGTCCGATTCAGAGATCAAAACGATGATAATGAAAAGTGATTTACTTGAACGTGTGGGAGGGGTGCTTGTGATAAATAAGGGTATCTTAGTCTTAGTAAAAAAAAAAAATACACCGTGTTGTTCCTAGTTAGCGAGTTGGCTACGATTTTTGCACACCTCATATCACAATTTGCTCCCCCTTTAACAAAAATCATACTTAATCCCCTAAATTAGAAAACACATAATTGGTTAATTAACCCAATAACGATAATTCCTGGATGAAAAAGACATATTAAATTTGATAATGTTTAAATTGACGAGAATGTAAAAATAGTCAGAATGTAAACAGGTTCATCCTAGCCATTTTCAAATACTTTTTCTTATTTAAAATTTACATCAGGATGCATCCAGTTTCACCCTCGCTATTTTTTAAGTTTAAGCCAGGATGAATCCAGATTCACTCTTGATATTTTTTTGGTGTTCCTTTCACCCGTACTAATTTTTACGCGTCCATTAGAACAATGTTTTAAAAATATTTGGGCAATTAACCCAATTTCTCCAGTTTTTCAAAAACCACTGGTCCGGTGCCATAATCTAGTTTCAGCTGATATCTCAACCCTAGTTAGCAATTCGGGGTACGGGTAGTAGTTCGGGACGACATACGTACGAGAATTATACGGATTCGGATAGGTCAGATTCGGTCAAAAATCCGGTCAACGGTTCGTTGTTCGGACAGTAGTTCGGAACGACATACGTACGTGTATATTCGTTTTATAAATGTGAGTTCGGCACTTAAAATTCGGATTACATAAATGATAAATTAATAAGTATTATGATCTTATTGCGAGACTAATTTTATTTGTATATGATTTATAAGATGAAAAAAACATTTTAACGTGATTATTTAACAAGAAGTAAACAGTTTAATCACATAAATGTATTATAAAACGAGTTTATAGATTTTTAAACAAAAATTAACACATAAAAGACTAGTTAAACAACTATCAATAAAAAATTTAACTGAATAATTGTATTTAAATATAAAGTATATTCAAAATCAAACAAAAACCAAGCAACAAAACTCTGATCAGAGAATTACTTATGAGAGAGTTTAGGGTTGGGTGCGAACTAGGTTCGAAGTTCTAGTTCGGAAATATCATTCGGATTCGGTTAGTTCGGATACGTTCGCGAATCATTCGTGAGGTCCATATAATCCGGGAACTAGGTTCGGAGTTCAAATAGTTCGGAAGTATCATTCGGATTCGGTCAGTTCGGATATGTTCTGGAATAATTCGGGAATGATTCGGAGAATTACTAACTAGGATCTCAACAAGAGAACGAATTTGGCCAATTTAGGTGTCAAGAACTGAAGTAGAAATTAAATTAAATGAGGTAAAAGAACTAAGCATCAAAATCGAAACGATAGCAAGGGAGTCCAAACTTGTGCACCCGGTTATAGAGGGTGCACAAATTTGAACTCATAACAATGGGAACTCTCGTGCACATTTGCTATTTAAAAAATGTCCCCTACCCAAGAATAAAAAAGTTGGAAAATAAAAGGCAGGCTACATCAATCAGAAGTGCAGGGAATTCACTGCCCTAGTCCCAAATAGTGCTATACTTGGGAAATAATTTATTTTATTGACCGTAAACAAACTCAAATGATTATTTTATTTTAGTAAAGCTCTTTTAAGAAACACAATCACTACCTAATTATTAATTCGGCGAATCATTCAAGAATTTAGCCGTACTAAACGGGACCGAATGTTACGGGGGAATTACCTAAAGACCGACTCTAGTACGCGGATTATGAGGAGAATTCGAATAATAGACTTGGAATTTCAGTATATTTGGGAAATAATTTATTTTATTAACTGTAAACAAACTCAAACTCAAATGATTATTTTAGTAAACAACATTTGCTCTTTTAAGCAGAAACACAATCACTGCACGAAAAGAAAAACAATGCGGTACACGTATTGATCGGACGCATTCCCTGTTTAATTGAGGGAGACAACAGCAGCAAAAACAAAAGATTGGCTTTTTGATTAAGTACCCCTACTTTTAATATTACACTAAAAACATGTCCCCAATTTTTAAAATTTTGTTGAAGTACCGTTTTATTCAAAAAAACGGTAAACGGCAGTTAGCAGGTGTTAACGCTTAGGTGGCATGGTCAAAATGTCCAAAAAGCCTTTCATCCTGAGTAGAGTTGGATTTTCTTGAATCGCCGATTTGAAACGCCGAGTCGAGTCAACTCCACTTCTTCTTATTGTCTGCAACACCAACACCATGCTCTACAATACAAACCAGTCCACCAACATGCATTCAACCATTCTCATACTCGGTTCATATACATTCGTCACATTATTCCATTTCTTTAGCTCATGCAATTCCTGTACTCTCAACTGCTTGATCCTTAATTTAAATCTCAATTGCACAATCTCAAAACCATCTGCAATACATTACTTCCATGAACTGCAACAAATACAACTCTTTCAGCTTCACCATACCAACTCCATAATTACCTCCATCTCTGGTGAGGCTGGTGTCGCTCCAGTCACAGAGTTGTCGGTTGGTGTCGCTCCCGCACCCCTTCAGTCGAAGAGTAGTGAGTTGATGGCGCTCCTGCTCCAGTCAAAAAGTTGTGAGATTTCTGGAAGAATCATATAATTTGTTTAGGGAAAGAATGGTAACCCAGACTCATGAATGGTGCTTTGTCATAGTGTGCAGATTATACTTACTGGAACATTCGTAAGGGCCGATCTATATATGGTATACATATAAGTTCATACTCGTAGTGTGCAGATTATACTTGCTGCAAAATTCTTAGTTCATGCATCTGCTTACTGATGAAAAGACGAGAAAGCAAGAAATATAGAATAAAATAAATAGAAGAGACCTTTTTTTTTTTTTTTTTTTGCTCGATTTAAAAACATTACAATAGTTGGGAATGTTTATTTAAAAACATTAAAATAAACATTCCATTTGTGATGTTAACACGTATGACTTGCTAGACACAGAGTTGGGAATGTCAAACTCTTCAGATGCTAGAGTTGAAGAAGCAAGAATAGAAAAGGACGATGACACTAAGGGTTCTAAGTCTAGTTTAATGGCTAATGATTTTTCAACTCCAATTTCTTCTACTGATATGTCTCAGAAGGAGAACCCGGAGGTTGTTCTCCCATTGCAAATGGACTTGAGTTGAGTTACAATCCGAAAAAAGAAGAAGAAAAATCTTGTAGAAAAGGATGCCAAAATAAATTCCAATTCAGTTGCTGCTATTAGTGAGGCCGAAATAGATTCCAAAATCGCTTTTAACAGGTTATTGGGTATCTCTGCCCATCCTATGGAGAGATCTATGTGTAGAAATTTATTGGAGAGTCATGTTAAATCAAGTATGGAAATGCCTTTGATCGAGGATACTGATGGTATGGGAGATTTCGACTCGGATTCTGACTATGATGAGCAAATTGAGGCAGTCAAATGTTCGTTTCAAGATGAAAATGTGGATTTTTAAGTTGATTGTGTGTGTTTCTTTTGCTGGCTTTAGGCAGCTCTTGGTAGAGCTTGTGTTTTGACCTTCTCTTTTGAAGGTTGTTTGTATGCTCCTCAGTGGGCTTGTTTGTTCTTTTTCTTTTCCTTTTCTTTTTTCTATTTTTTGTAACTTTAGTGTCACTCTTGGTGACATGTTTGGTTTTTAATTAATTTTGTCCTTTTCGCGTCAAAAAAAAAAAAAAACATTACAATAGAAGAGACTAAAATGGTTGTTTGTCAGCATGGGTGCACATTACTTTCGGCCAGATGACAACTTAGCACATTACTCTAGTCCGCTACTCTATCATCACAACCAAGATAGGTAAGCAAAATCCAGAAAATGTTACATAGAGAAAAAGGTATATCAACTAATCTGTAGCTATCATATTGATGAGTACTCCCAAATCATTTGAGGTTTCTAAACTTGCCTGAACGGAGTTATATTGCAGATTTGATAGTGCATTAAATGTGAATCTGATAATGATGGAATTTGAGCTAGCATTTATTACGCACAAAAATAGGACATCTTAGTTAACCTGGTGACTACAGTAACATCATGAGGTACAAATCCATCAGTTGAAGGAATAATATAACAAAGCATTTTTGTTTGTATCTGAAACAATGAATGATACATCAGGTAACCTATGTAATCATAGTTCCAGATAAAAGACGTGCTTATATGACAATTGAGTGGTATATCAGTACAAACAGTTCAAGCTATACTTTGCAAAAAAATCTATACAGAGAACACATGAGGAACGTTAACCTAGGAAAATAATGTTATCCAAAGGCTCTGTATTGAGTTCCAATGTTCCACCAAGTGGTGCAATTATGAGGTGGAACGGACAAGATATGTCAAGTAGGTGTATCAAATTTGACCGTATTTCAGACATTTTACTTCAATAAAGCAACAAGAGAAGATCTGTTTAGGCATACACAAGACACAAGTATAATGGCAAACTCTACCATGATAACTTGGTTTTTCATAGTTGTACATCATACATTGAAGTATATGCTTTTAAATCTGTTAGAAGCTCACCTCAGCGATTGCCATTTATCCTTGCTATTTCGGTAAGGGTAAGCATAGTCTCCCTTCTTCTCCCGTCAGCACTAAGTTGTTTGAGAGGACTCGATTACACATGTGATCAAATGTATAAGGAACTGTGTCTGCTCCAACCATCGCACTGCAACTTCAGTTGAGACCCCTCTCTGCTTCCATCTTTGACTCAGCTTGTAATGTCACCAGTTTGAGCTAAGCAATCCAACTCAAATCCTTACAATTCAAGCAACACCTCCCTGTAAATTCCTAACATACATCTATTGAGCATCAAACCATCTCTTTCTCAGTCTTGTATTTACATTGTACCAATTCATTCCTAAGCATACATCAACAGTTCAGCTCCTCCATTAACATGGACAGCAATTGCAACCCATTCCATTCACACAAACCCCAAGTCTGTTTCAATTGAAGCTCAGAAACCCTGATTACAATTTCCATCTTCTCCCTGATTTCCTCATCTGGTAGCAAATCGAGCTCAAACCCAACTTTCTTCTGTAGTTTCTTCCTTTCAAATTCCACCTTCAAACCCCATTGAAACAATCCAGTAGACAAACCCTAACATACATCTAACCCCTTTCAACAAATATCCACCACTAACCCTAACCTTCGGATTCTCATTCACCTAAATATTCGATTGAGTGTTCGAATTCAGCCAAAACCCATGAATTCAACACACAGAACCTTTCTCTTCCATCTTCAGATTTCATCAAACCCTTGAATAAATCTATTAATGCTCTTGAAGGAAACAACAGCGAACCCTAATTCTTCTCTGAGACCTCACCTTCATCCACGAACCCATGATAATATGCTCAATTTGATTCTGTTCAGAATCCAGCCTCACAATTTCACCCAGATACAAACCCTAACTGTGTGATTCTCATATTCTTCTTCCATTCTCACTGGATTTGTCTTCTGAATTTTTCAATTTCATCAGCACCACAACAATTTCATCATCAGTTCGTGCAATTTCTTCCCTACTCTGTCTCTCGAAGCAACAGCCGCCATCAACTCACGTGACTAAGAAAAACGAGCTGGGGTTAGTCCACAAGTGAGTTGGGGAGAGTTTAGGCTGCGTTTGGCATTGAAGAAGTTTGAATTCTAGGGAGTTCCAACTACCTAGAATTCAAACCACATAGAATTTGAATTTTATCCTTCTAAATTTATGTGTTTGGCATGATAATTGATGAAATTGATAATTACGTAATTCTTCTTTTTCAAATGTTTATTTCTTCAAAATATTTATTTGTAATATATTATTTGTTGGTAAATTTATTCTTGAATCACTGAATTTTTTCAAAAAATTATGTTTAATTACTTTTAAATAATTTTTAATTTAATTATCATTAATAATGTATATTTTAATAAATAACTACATAAAAGACTAGTAAATTAATAAATGCAATATTAGTAATTAAATAAATATTATAGTATTCATATAAATATAATATTATTTAAATTAATTTTACATATAATATTAACTAAATATTAATTAAATATATTAGCATATTAATATAATATAGTATAATATTGATATATTAAAATATTAATTAAAAATATTAATAATTGATAATATTAATATTAATTAATTAAATATTATATTATATTAATTTTAAACATAATATTATTATTTATGAAATTCCATAAAAGTAATATTTAAAATAGATAAAAAAATAAAATAAATATTAAAAAAATAATTTAATATTAATTTTAAACATAATATTAATATTAATAATATTATTTTAATAATATTATTTTATTTTATATATATAATATAATATAAATGTGATTTTTGAAGTGAAAAAGTTATTTAATTATTATTTAAGTAAATATAATATTAATAATAGTTAAATAAAACTATTATTTTTTCGATGAAAAATAATTTATCAACAATAATAATTAATTATTTATGTAAAAATAATTTTAGTAAACAATTTTATATTTAATTGAAAATTTATTTAAATTTTCAAATAAATAATAATATTAAATAATAGTCTGTTTCAGAATTTTAAATAAAACTATTATTTTAAATTTCAACTTTAATAATTTATCAATAGTACTAGTGTATTTAAATAATAATAAAATATATTTATTTCCATTTTTGAATATGTGAAAAAATAAAATATTATTAAAGTATTAAATATTACCAATTAATAAATATTATAAACTTTAAAATAAAATAAAATATAATTACTTTTTAATTATCATAGTAAATTTATAAGTATATGAAATGAATTATTGTTTAAAGAAAAAAAGAAAGTAAATTGTCAAAATAGTCAACGGGAGGAGTTGGAAGGATGGAGTTTCAAATTCCATGGGGGGAGGTGTCATTTGATTTTCCATTGAATGAAGGAGTTTCAACTCCCTGGAGTTCCAATTCCACCCATGCCAAACACCCTTGGAATTCAACTCCATCCTTGACTCCTCCCGTTGACTGAACTCCACCCTCAACTACCTCCGTGCCAAATGCACCCTTAATGTATTTTGAATCTTGGGGATTTTGAGGGAGTGTAAGAGAGTATAGGGAGTTTGAGAGAGTTTGGTGTTTTGAGTGTAGGGAGTTTGAGAGACTCTCCCAAAATCTCTACTTTTTTGGGAGATTTGAAATGAGGCCAAAATACACTAGAAACTCCCTAGAACTCCCCAAAACAAATCAACTCCCCAGCATTCTAATTTTTATCACTAACAGGGAGTTTAAGAGTTTGTTTCTAACTCCCCCACGACTAACGGGGTTTTCTAGGGAGTTTGGGAGACTCTTCTAAACTCTCCCACGACTAACGGGGATTTTGAGAGACTCCTTCGAACTCCCCCACGATTAACGGGAGAAAACCCAACTACACCCAACTCCCTTGAGGACTAACACCCTGGGGATTTACTTACTCGTTTAATATATAGTGGAGGGGTTTATGGTAATTTTACCCAACTTTTTTTTGACTAGGTAAATAAATGTGGACTCAATATGTGGGCCCAAGACCTGAAAATAGACGGTAATGACAATTTATTTAAAAAAAACGGGGACATTTTTTTAGTGGGTATTTTTATATCGAGGTACTTTATCAAAATTCTCACAAAAGATTGGACGCATTCCCTATTCATTTATAAGAGCAAGTCTTATGATGGAATCCAAACTATTACAAGTGTGGAAAAACTGTGGAATGTCAAGTTTAATGGCTTTCAAGTTGGGTCTTCCATAGTTTTTTCAAGCCACGTTCTATGATTTTGTAGGATGGTCTGTGGAATCCATGGAAGCGCTATTCAGAATAGCGCGCTAAAAGACGGAAGACGCCATTAATAATAATGCCAAACGCTAATCAGAATAGCGTTTTTTTTATTCGCAAATTTAAAACGAGTTGTTGGAAATCTAATGGCTGAGAAAAAACACGCTTTTCTGAATACCGTTTTTTTAGAGCTATTCTGATTTGGCGTAAAACACTATTTTGATTAACGTTTCTGTTGTTCCATTACTATACTTACACCTCCATCCATAATTCCAAATGTTGAGGTGGCGTGGATGATGGAACTCTTCTACCGCTAGACTTGCTCTAATAAAAGTGATGATGTTCATAGTGTTATCCTTGCACTGGTTTCGGGGCTACTTTATCTCCCTTTCTACTGCTTAGTGCAGTTTCAGTAACAAACTGAATTTGCAACCAGCTTGCAGACATCAAGTTCGATTCTATTACCTCTTCTCGGTGGACTTCTGATCACTCTCCTGTTCTCCACTTCCCCATGGTTGATAATTCCTCCATTTTCCATTTTGTCTCAATTATTTGGTTTTAGTTTTAGTTTTGTAATAGTATCTCCATTACTATTAGAGCAAGCACTATGGTTGGCCTCATCCCTTCCCTATCCCTCATATGTAGGGAAGGGATAACAGAAGGAAGGCAGTCTCACTATGGTTGTTCTCATCCATTTCCCTACACAACACACGTACTGAGTACCCGTATGAATAGTGTTAAACGGGTACTCAGTACCCGTATTTTTTTTAATAAAAATATATTTGTTTCGGTAAAAGGGAAAGTTTTAGTGTAAAATTATAAAAATTAAATACGGGTACTCAGTACGCGTGTAAAAAGCTATGCGTACTCAGTACGCGTAAAGTGCAAAAAAATACGGGTACTGAATAGCCGTCTGATTTCCCTTCCCTACAAGGCTGAACAGATCTGTTCACCCATATAGGGATGGTGGTGTGTATCCCTACTCGTGTAGGGATATGGGAGACCATAATATTTGGTTTTTTGGAATTTTAAGGGAAATAGAGGATAGGAAAGAGAAATCCCCTCCCATAGTGCTAGCTCTTAGTAGTGAGCCCCTTGAACTCAAAGAGGATAAAGTACGAAAAATTCACTGCTCTTCTCCCAATACTGCAATCATATCACTAACCCTATCGCTAATATTTTGGAAATTAATCATTAATGCAACTAACCCAAAAGATTATTTTAATTTATTTTGGTAAACAACATAAAAACAAATAATTCTTAGCACTTTAATTTCCTGGTTTAATTGTGGGCCGCCCACATTAAACGGGGAACATGTACTAGAAGAAAAAACAGGTCTCCCAATAGTAATTTGGGTCACCCTTATAAATTTTTTTCTAAATGGCTAAAATGCCTTTGAGTGATTAGTATTAAGAATTAATAAATTTGATTAGTGTGTTAATTTTATTTAGTTTAAAATCAGGTTTTTGGAGAAAAAAAATTGGGGAAATTTTAGTTTTGGGTATTTTAGTTTTGAGAAGAAGAAGAGGAGTTTTGATAGGAAAAACTAGGGTTTTTGGAAATGAGTGATTCAAGTGGAGGGAATGAGGTTGGTGAAGCTTCAAACAACAACCATGATTGTGTTGATGGTAAGATTGTATCAACTAATCCTATGGATTGGATGTTTGATGAAGAGATGTTAATGGAGGAAGCCATGAATAATGGTGAAAATGAAGATCCTATTGCCCCAAATGAGGGAACCAACACTCAAAATTAGGAACCCGAAGCTCAAAACAATCAGTTAAACTTCATATACTCTTCAAATTGCATGAATGGTACTCCAAGTGGTTGATTCATGGACACCATGCAACTACTCAGAGTGACGGTCGTTAGTGTCGGGTTATTTATTCGTTAACGAGCCTCAAGAGTCGTCCGTCTGTTTACACCCAAGCTGACGACTAAAACCTGCAACTTTTAATGGTGATGAAAAATCGTCAGCTTGGTGTGCTAAAAACTGACGACTCTCTAGGGTACTTCAACAAGAGTCGTTTGTTTGCTTTGTTTACACTCCAACGACGCTTAAACACAGGGTCTCTGGGCAGAATTGTTTTTTTGGGTTTCTGGTCGTCACACCTGTATGCATAATAACTGCCGACCCTAAGCAACCATTAACATGGATCACTAGGGTCGTTGATATCGATAGTGTTAAATATTAACGACCCTTAATGTTTTATTTTAAGATTTTTGATTTCATAAGATCATTTCATTGAATAGTAAAAGGCATGCATCTTGCATATCGTTGCATTGAAGGAAATGAAATACAATAGATAATAACGGTGCACATAAACACTCAACCATAGATGCTGTAATTATAGGTAGTGCCGTTCAAGATGAGGTAGCAATCGTCGAACTCAAACTTGTTCCCACGAAGCACCTCGTATCGCTTATACGCCTTCCCCAACTGTAAACACAAAACAATAACTTAGTTAGTATCGTTCAAAGATTTTGATAAGTTTTACCTCTTGTTTAAGTACTTACTCTTATAGCACCCAACATATTGGTCATGGCTACCCTTACGGAATTAATTTCTCTTTTGAAAGAATCACATTCCAATTTTATCTCCTCGAATCGTTCCTTGACTAGTCTCAAAGACCTTGAGTTGCAATTTCCGTCTAACGCCACAAAAACGATGAATACACGGTTCCACCAAGCATCGGATGTTTGATCAATGTCTTTTCCTAGATCTTCAAAGTGGTTTGTGACCGTCAACCAAGCTCTCGTAATGGCACAATTCTCTTCGGAAGTGTAGGGAGTCATGTTATTTCACTTTTTTCCCTCTTGGATGATGAATGAATGATATAGTATGTGAAGGTTAAGAAATAAAGAGTTGTGTGAGTATTAGGTGAGTCTTGGGTCTCTATTTATAGAGTTGAACGACCCAACTTCCTCTTTTTTGAATTTTTCTTTCCGTTGGTGTACTCAAAATTCGCATTTACTGCTATAAGAGTCGTTAGTTTCCATATTAACAAAGACACGACTCTTTCTGATATTGAGGGTCGTCGGTTATGGATTTTAAAGTATGAAGACTCCATCTTGAAGTATCTGATGTATTGAGCATCAAGATTCGTTCGTATTTATTTCTCCTAAACAGACGACTCTTAGTGGTGAGTTTGAAAAAAAAAAAGAGTCGTCGGGTTTTAATAGTTGTTACTTGACGACCCTTTCTTTGATAATTAAAAGATGAACTATTTTTATTGAATTGGAAAGAAACGTACATGTAATTCGAAATAAAACATAAGGAGAGTTTAATTATAGAATGGAAAGACATAAAATAGTTCGATACATTTCCATCGAAAACCTAAACGAGTTTAATTATAGAAGGCGAATTCCCATTCGGTTTCCTCCAAGAGAGCATAGCATTCCCCGTGCAAAAACTCATTGCCGTACAGTAGAACTTCGATAAATTAATTACTTCGCTCAAATAATAAAATTTTCGGGTCCCAACTAGGCTTGTATAGGCTAAATTTTAACTCAATAAATTAATAACTTCGCTAAAATAATTATTTTCTTCGATCCCAAGGCTATTAATTTATCGAAGAAGTTTTACTGTACTCTATTTCGTATTGCTACGACCCAAAGAGTACTGGAGAAACAATAGTTTTTATAAGCTAGCGTTCTTAAATAAACATAACGAAAGAAATAATTTTAGGGATGACGGCATATCGATTCACAAACTTACTCTATCCATTCGAGCTTTGTTGGGAAGACCTTCTTTCCGAGCTTTCAATTCATCTCTTAGCAATATGCACTCATTGTGTATTAAATCGTACCTTTCCCTTATCTGCGCGACCTTCCTTCTATTATGATTTCCGTCTAGTGCCTTAAAAACCTTAAATACACGTTTCCACCAAGCATGGGTGTTTTGATTATGCCCAAGGTAAGGCCCTCTGGTTGGGTCTTCGTTACCGGTCACCCATTGTGATGCCTCAATGGAGTGCTTCGTGAGAGTGGTGTGTTCTCTGACAATAGCAACATCTTCTTTTTTAATGAACGGAGTTGGAGCCATTTTTGGTGTTTAAAAGTGATGGGGGACTGATTTTTGGTGTTTGAAAATGATGGGTGAATACATTTGAGAGGGATAGGTCTCTTTTTATACTAAAAAAAGTACAAACGACTATTTTTTGAAAAAGTAAACGGTTACCTATTTTCCAAATATGCAATAATTGCACCTAGGATTCAACATTTGTTTCAAATTTTAATTTTTTTCAATAACTGCACTTAGGGTCGTTGGCCATATTAATTATTCAATGCCGACCCTAACAGTCGGTGGTCTGTAGTTTTGGAGCTCCGCAGCATGGTCGTTGGTCAGATTATTTATAATGAGACAACCCTTAGTGTCGTTCGTTAAAAAATATACTTGGCGACCCTAAAAGTCGGTTGTCTGTAAATAATTTATGTGACGACACATATGATGTCTAATATAAACATCCAACAGTCGGTTGTCATTTTTTATAAAAGCTAACGACGGTTTCTGATATATAGGGTCGTCGGTTAAGACTTTTAAAGTATGACGAATCCATCTTGAAGTAGAGGAGGCAACTGAGTATCACGAGTCGTTCGTATTTATTTCTCCTAAACAGACGACTCTTAGTGTTGAGTTTGAAAAAATAAAGAGTCGTCGGATTTTAATAGTTGTAACTTGACGACCTTGGATTTGATAATTAAAAGATGAACTGTTTTTATTGAATTGGAAATAAACGTACATGTAATTTGAAAATTAAACAGAAGGAAAAGACATAATTAGAATGGTTAACTACATTTCCATTGAACACTTAACAATATTTTTTGAATTGCCAGAAATTTTCTGTCAAGTGACGATAGCAATCTTCGTGCAAAAACTCGTGGCCGTACTTTTCCTCGTATTGGATGCAACCCAAAGTGTGTTGGAGAATAAAATTTAATTATTAGTTAGCATTTTAAATGAAAATAACCACATGAGAGGCCTTATTGATTGACAAACTTACTCTAGTGGTGCCTCCTTCTTTTGGAAGAGCCTTGTGTCTAGCTTCAAATTCGTCTTTCAGCGCTTCGCACTCCTTGTAGAGTAAATCGTATCTCTCCCTAATGTCTTGGAGCGACCTTCCATAACGATTTCCGTTAAGTGCTTTGAAAATAATAAACACACGTTCCCACCAATCATTGGATGTTTGATCTTGGTTAAGGTAGGGATCTACGGCTTCGTCGTGGTTTGAGAAGACGCAGTGCTCTCTTTCAAAGTCATGCTTTTCGACCGTGATGTGATCTCTGAAAATAGCAACATCCTCTTGATTGTTGAATGGAGTTTGAGCCAGTTTTGGTGTTTGAAAGTGATGAATGAATACAAATTAGGTGTTTGAAAGTGATGGGTGAATAGAATTTTTGATAGGGATAGGTCTCTTTTTATAGTAAAAAAAGTACAAACGACTATTTTTTGAAAAAGAAAACGGTTACCCATTTTCCAAATATGCAATAAATACACCTAGGATTGAACCGTTGTTTCAAATTTCAAATTTTTGCAATAACTGCAATTAGGGTCGTTAGACATATTATTAATTCATTGCCGACCCTTAAATTCGATGGTCTGTAGTATTCCTATACCGCCCAAGGGTTGTTGGTCATATTTTTGTTAAAGTGCCGATTGTTAGAGTCGTCAGTAAAATATTACACTTGACGACCCTAAGAGTCGGTTGTCTGTAAATATTTTATGTGACGACTCACATGATGTATAATTTAAAAACCCAGCAGTCATTTGGCATATTTTATAAAAGCTGACGACCTTTTTTTTTTTTTTTGTGTGTGTAGTTGGTTTTGCAGAGCTCTAAACCTAAACCCGTCTCTGCTATGGGGCCGGATACCTCCGAACACTGCATCAATGATTTGGTAAGGTTTAATGGTTTGAATGGATATATATGTTTTGGAACGTTTTTTACTTAATGTTCTCATGAACGTGTTATTTGCTCAAAATTAGACTTGGGAAAATAAGGAAGAGGCAAGGCAATGGACTATTTCCAAGGCAAAAGAGAAGATGTGCGTGGTTGTTAAAAGAAAGCACGCTAGTTGGAAAGAAATGAAGATGGTATGCGAGAGAGCCGATGATAAGGAAGAAATTCATAAAGGAAAGAATTACAAGTATGTGAAGAAGACGACCAGAGTCTACAATACTTCGTCGAAGAAGATTAAATGCCCGTTCAGGATTGTGTTCAAGATGAATACTGAAACTCGACAATGGTTTTTGTATAGTATTCCCGACGGTCATCACAATCACCCTCCACCAAAAAGTCTTACGGGCCACCCTGCATATGCCCGATTGCAACCACATGAAATGAAAATAGTGCGACAGATGAATGGAATTAGGCCCCTTAAGATCCTTACTGCAATTAAAAAGGCCGATAAGTCTAACTTGTCAACTATTTACGCTGCCAAAGAAACCCTCAAGAAGACTGAGTGGGATGGAAGATTGATCATGCAACAATCAGAGTGGTTGGAAGAAAAACTTAACTATGCCATGCAAACAAGGGTGGGTCCGGGCGACAAAGTCACTCATATTTTTCTTTCCTATCCTAGGATGGTGGCATTGGCACAATGTTTCTACCAAGTATTGTTCATAGATTGCACTTATAATACCAAAAGGTATAACATGCCGATGTTGAACGTGGTTAGTCATACTTCGGATAAACAATCTTTCACCGTGGCGTGGGTCTTTATGGAACACGAAGAAATAGTGGACTATGTTTGGGCATTGGAACAAGTGAGGTTGATCTACCGTGGCGAACAAACACCGCAGGTTATATTTACGGATCGAGATTTTTCAGTTATGAGTGCCGTTCGTCAGGTTTTTCCACTAGCTCAATATTTTATTTGTACGTGGCACATCCGACAAAATATTTTTCAAAATTGCAAGAAACATATCCAAAAAATCAAACCGGCGAAGGGTAATCAACGTTCCGAGGAGGAAGACGAGCGTCTGAGTAAACTTTCAAGTGAAGAGAGAGCGGCAGAGAGAAAGAAAGATAAGGAAAAATACTATGAAGAGAGGGATGTATGGGAGCTATTCTGCAAAGAGTGGGACTACTTGGTTCATTCAAAAATCGAGGTGAAGTACTATGCTAGATTGAAGAAGTTTATTGATGATTGGAGTACGGATTATAAGAAGGTGGTCGACTATTGCCTAGATACGTGGTTGAATCCTTGGAAGGAGAAGTTCGTTTATGCATGGACCAATAAGTACAAGCACTTCAAGAATGAGTCAACGAGTATTGCTGAGCAGTCTCACGGGCGTTTGAAAAAAATTCTTGAGCTCAACAATGGTGGGGTGGTTACGATACAAGAAGATATTCACGAGCACGCCGAGAATGATCTTATCAAGATTGATTCTCATATGGAGCATAATAATGACCGTTTTTTTGAAGCAATACCTACCAGACAAAGATTTGCTAAGGGGGGTTGCACACCAAGTGTCATGGTGGGCAATAAAGCATATGATGGCTGGAATATTCCGATTCCGAGAGAAAGCTTCCCAAGGAATAGTGTTTACATGTAATTGTACAACCGATACTTGGCTTGGTATCCCTTGTAGACATAAGCTTGGAGGGTATAAGGAGCTTATTACCCTAGAAGATATTGATCCTTTTTGGAAGCAACTTTCGTTTGACCCAACTCCCTCAGGAGCTTCTGATAAACAATTTGGAGATTTGGAGATTGGAAAGTACATCAATGATAAATATCGAAGAGAGACTTATGCGGGAAGACAAATACTGGTTTCTAATTTATGGTCGGCTGCCCGTAAGTGCTGGGAGTAGAAGAGGAGCCAGTGAAACAAAAACCACATGGAAGACCAACAACTAAAAATTCGTTCAGACAAACTGTGAATGATGCGAAGAGCTGCACCAGTAACCCTTCACGTCATGATTATGTACAAGCGGAATTTACGGAGTACGAGAAGTATTTCCTTCCTAAGAAAAGGAGTCGGTCCAAAAACGAAGACTTAACACAAAATGATAGCGAAGTTATACATACATAAGAGCATGTGGTCGACACTCAACAGAGCCAATCGAGCATAATGGTGACGATAAGAGGTAAATTATGAAATCCGCATATACCAAGGTATTCGCAAGGAAGACCACAGAGTGTTGCTTACACTTTGTACGAAGAGTATACCGCACAACTTCCATACGTCATCTTAGATCACCTTTGTTGATGGTGGAATTCTATTCAGGGCTAAAATTATAAAAGCCAAATTCTAAGCTGACGTCCTGCAAGGGATAAAGCCTTCATGCGGTGAATATTCTCACCATATTAATTCATTGGAGCATGTGCAACCATCCCTGAGAATTATAACCTATCCAGAGCGGAGCATGTAGCAACCATCCCGATTTTTTGTATTTTTGCAGCATTACAATTAATTCCCTGCTTAAAGCCTTGTGTTCGACATGCAAACACCCGTAGGCTACCTGACGGCGGGTTATATTAGCCCCATTGAACGCATGCAAGACTACCCATGTTAGTCTCACCTGCTGAAAACAAACTAAAAAATAGATCTCATCCGTCCAACTTCGCAGGCATGGCTGGACGGCCTAGATCACGCGCGGGACCGAGTAGCGCGCACGCACATGCTCACCGTCGTCCCCAACATTCCCCTCGCACCATCGACCTCACCAAAAGAGGTCGAAAAATGCCAGATTCGGTCGGATATAGGTAACCGGTCGGAAACCCTAAATTAGGGTTTGCATCAAGTGGTCGCAGGCAGACACTTTGAGACAAACGAACGGAAGCCAAAGGAAGGAGGGATTAGCTGGCCGACCATACCAACATGTCCACTGTGGGCCCAACTACACGTCCAACCAATCGGCAGCGAACGGTTGCAGACCAGCCATCTCGAAATTTGTTTCCAAAGGTAGCATGCACGGCCCCCTTCTAATCTCGGCTGTCCATCATCGCAGGCTGAAACGAGCGACTTAGATTGCTCTGATTGACTTCCAACAAGCATGGACATGAATAGTGGCGTCCCGCCTACCTGCTGGACCGACCGGCCACTCCATGCACGCCTCTCAAGGCTGAAAATCGTTAGGGTGAAAAGAGGGCCTTGCAAGCCTTCCCAACCCTAATCCAACGGTTATTCCTCCATCAATCTCGTCCGTCCAAGTTCGCATGCTTGGATGAATAGCCCAGGAAGGGAGTTAGGTGGCAAACAAGGTATCACCGTGATCACCATCCTCCACACTTCCCCATGGAATAACCGGCCAAGGTGGGTCCCGCTCATGAGACCTCCGAACAACGCCTGAACATAGCTAGTTGAGTCACTTCAACTTGCAATCTTTTCATCAAGGTTTTGTAGGCTTCAAGCATGTTAAGCATATTTAATGCACCGCATGCATACAATATGCGCCTACAAATAACTTGATTATTTTACCGAGCACTGTTTGCTACCTTATGTGGGTCCCACGACTCACTCGAGACGTTAATCACGTCACATTTGGGGGATACAAACTGGGGTATTGGTCTGGCGGTTTATAGCGTGAAGCGTGCAACACGATCACAAGATCGTGTTAGGGAAAAATGGGCGGTTAGCGATGATAGGAGAAGTGGGCAAGCAACCGTGTGACACTAACACACAACTCCACTTCCTCCATCACTCCACTTCCTCCACTTTCCCACGAGAGACGTTATGAAGGCTTATCGACTTGTATAAATAGGTTCTCCTCCCTATTTCCAACAACATAGAAAAAACCAAGTGTTAATACCATCGTATTCAACACTCAGAGCCTGCCTGCAACATTTTCTAGCCTGCTCAACCTTCTGTTAACAAGTCATCAAATAGCCTTCACCTTCATACTATCAACACCTTCTTCGCTTCCCTCCCTAAGATCAACCTCACATCCTTCACCTGTGACCGAAATAAATCTGGAACGGCCGTGTCTTCGGTTTAGGCCAGAATTGTAAAGATTATCTCTCGAATCAAAAGTGCTCATCGTGCAGCACATTTGTTGAAGGTTTAAATTCACTTCTCATCCACACACACCCAAAATTACCTAAACCTGCAGAAGTAGTTTTCTCCCACAAATAATTGGCGACCACAGTGGGAGGTTAATCTATCGGTTGTGAAGTCGATCTCTTCAATACCATTTCAATTTTCAAGAATGGTAGATCTTAGATCTAGATCAGCAACCAATCCCAAGGGAGGTAGCGCTGATATCCCAATTACTGGTGTCACTATACAACCCTCCAGTACAACCAACGTGTCCCGTGGAGTTGCGTCTTCTACCATCAGTACCACCAGTACCAGCGGATCAGGAGTGGACATTCCAGTAGGTGTGACACATCCCATTACGAGAGCTAGAGCGACTGCAAATCCAGGCATTTCCTCAAGCATGACACCTCCGTCCGTCACCAGAACGACTGCTACTCCCCCTTCAAGACGAGGATCTGGAGGACCCAAAGGAGGACAACCTCCTATCACCATGGTAGACTTGATGGAGAGACAAGAAACCCTCGCTAAATCTCAGGAAGACATGGCAACCACTAAGAAGGAGGTACTCACCTTCATTAAAACATTAACCGATCGATTACCGCAAGAGTCGAGACAGCCCCAAGGGCCAACAAGAAATACGTTCAGCACACCTGGAGTAGGTGCCTCAGTTACGCAAGCCTACCTGAACGAAGAGTCTTATGCTGCTGACCACGCAAGAGAAAGGGACCAAGAGCGTCTCAGGGAAAGGAGCCGACCATCCAACTTTATTACACGGGAAGATCTGGAGAGACTCCTCCAAAATCGTGGCAAAGAAAATTCGATGGACGCGCATCGACACCAACCTCCATATCCACAAGACGTGTAGCGGATTCCTCTTCCCAGGGGATACACCTCCCCTCAATTCACACTTTACGATGGTACCGGTAATTCTCGTGAACACGTCTCTCGATTTTTAGAATCCTTAGGAGAACACGAATACAATCACATTCTCCGCCTGAAGGAATTCTCCAAATCACTTACGGGGAGAGCCTATACGTGGTACAACAACATCGCACATGACAGCATATCCAATTGGAGTGAGATGGTCAGCGCGTTTTACAAGAAGTACTTATTTGTATCTGAGCAAGTTACTTTCTCAAACCTGGGGAGAATCTCCCAATGGAACAACGAACATCCAAATGATTTTGTCAAGAGGTTCAGAACACAAGCGTTGGACTGCCATGAACCAAATGTCACAGAACGATAGCTGGTGGAATTATGCATCAAGAGAATGATACCCATATATCGCGCCCTACTGGAAAACTTGGGATTCCAGACGTTCTCAGAGCTCCATGAAGCAGCCAAACGTTCAGCCACTACCGCACCAGCATTATTGGAAAGAACCAGGATCGTTCGGAGCGATGATTCACGAGATAATCGGGGAAATAGGCGCCTTATCAACAAGCAGTATAATACTGGCCCTTCTTTCAGTGTAGTGAGCGAAGGCGGAAAGAGAAAAGATCCAGCGGCGGCAGAACAACAACCCAAGTGTGCGGCTAAAACGCATAAAGCTTATCCCCAGAAGAGAATAGGCAAGGATCCTGCGCAGAGCACCGAAGACACAGGCTTCCCGTTTCCGATAAATGAAGTAATGGAACTCTTGGAGGCATGGATTCAGGATGATGCTATCAAGCTACCTCCTATCAGATGTCCACCAACTAAGAAAGACATGGCAGACCCTAAGTACTGTCGTTATCATAGGTTTTTTCACCACCTAACTAAGGATTGCAACAAGTTGAAAGAAATCTTCAGGGAAAAGATAGCAGCAGGAGAGCTTCAATTGGGAAATGAAGAAGTTCACAGAGACCCTCTTCCTGTCCGAAGTTGCATGATCTATGGAGACTCTATGCGCAAGACTGCACAATCCATGATGGAATACCTGTGTGAAATTTTGTACCTTTCCAAGGTACAACGTCAAGATATATTCATGTCCCTCAACCGTATTGTGTCAGGCAGGCGTTTGTACCCAGAAAAAGAAGCCGTTCCAGCATCTCAAGCCTTCTTGGAAGATAGCGCCAACAAAGGAAACTGGGGACTTTTGACCGTCGCCCATTTGAAAGATGTCAAGTTCGATAGCACATTAATCGATGCAGCTTCTAAATTAAACATCGTTACTATCAAGACCCTGCAAGCTGCGAAAATCTCAAAGCAGGAGGCTACCCGTGGTCCGACTGTGATCAAGAGCCCAGCAGGAGAGTTTGTGGATGTCTACGGATACATTGACCTTGATGTCAAGATCGGTAACACTCCAACACAAGCCAGATTCCATATAATTAAGGAACATCCAGATTACGACATGATTCTGGGGAGCCCGTGGGTACACAAGGCGCATTCCTTACCAATCTCAGTACCTGGAAGAATCTCCAACAAGCCAGCTCCGATGATTTTCAAAAAACCTTGGAGACTCGAAGACTACCTGTTGCCTCCTTACCAACAACTCACAAGCATAACGCAACTCCCTAGTAAAAGCCCTTCGTCCTACGTCAAGAGATTCCGAGCCCAAGTAAGTCTCATTGAACAACCCTCTTTGCAAGTAGTGGATAATTGTCCTGCTGGACCACAGGGGACTGTTTCACCTGACAGGCGGGCCACCACCAAGAGATATGAATGGAGTGCTGGCCCCTTTAAGCACTTCACCAAAAGTTTGGAAGCAGTCAAGAACGACATGTGTCAGAAGCAAGCTGTTATACCAAGTCCAAATCCGTTTCAAATCGGAGATATGGTATCAAAGGTAACCACGTTCCAAGTTGGAAACATGGCAGTAAAAATAAATTCCCAGCCTGATATGCCTGCAAATGAAGAGTAAGTATTCTTAGTGGCAGATGTTATCTTGGGCGGTTACTTCAAGATCATCAATGCAGACAAACTCGAAGGTGTGGTTGTTCACTCACGATGGCTCAAGCCCTACCTCAATTGAAGACACGACATCACCTCTCTAATCCCCCCGGTGGGATTCCCCCAACAATTTTCCTTTTCACAATATTTGTAATTCCTTCAAAATGATGGAACCGCTTTCCTTCATACTTATTAGGGTTTCAATATTTCTTCAAGTAATCAAGATTTCATTCCTTTTATAATTTCTCATAAAATTACACAAAGTTATGAGTCACCTTCAAACCACCATTACCCAGAAAGAAAACCCTAAATCCTCATACCAAATCTTCATACCAGCCTGGTAATATGGGAGGAATAAAACATGTAAAAAGGGGAGGAGGAAGGTATCCCACATGATCTACTTCAACGGAGCCAGACTCACGTCAGGGGGCACAAGCAGAAAAAATATGCATGTTTCGAAAGAAACATTGAATGAAACTTTGTTCAAGACAAGCAAGCAAAGAAGAAAACTTCAAACTCGGCCACCACTGAGTATATATATAAAAAAAAAACAACACTACGAAGAAGAATAACAGGGAAACTCAATTGCTGGTTGCGTCTTCATCGCTGTTGGGATCCACACTCCAGATACGCCTCAACTTCTTCTTCGGGCACAGCAGCTATCTCCTCAACATCTTCAGCATGTGTATCTTCTTCACCTTCTACAGAATCCATTGCAACCTTGGAAATCGTGCCAATCACTTTCGGACGTTCAGTCTCATCAGTATCAGGGTCAATGATTATCACACCACCACGTATTGGGTAATCACACTTCCCATCACCCGCAGGAAGTTAGTTTTCAACCCTCCGTATTTTCAACCGAGCCGCAAACCTTTCAGTTCTCAAGCTTACTGGTGCTTGTGACGCCTCGCGTTTCCATTTCGCTCGCAACGCTTATTCATGTCTTTGTTTCTCCTCCATATCGATTGCAACTGAAAGAGCATGGAGCCGCCCCCTGAAAATGGTTAAATGCAAGACAGACATTCCCTATACGGCATGGCTGACTTCACGAAGTGGCGAATCAATTTTAGCCATCACCTCCTCATGTGCGTTAGCTTCTGGTTTATCAACTTCAAAACTTTTTCTGAAGAAGCTGCAGAGTGATCATCACCAACTCCTTTCATGATGTACTGCAAAAAAGAGAGGAAGATAAGTTACGGCGGCACATAAAAAGTATTCTAATCACAACTATCGCCAATCGTTTAAGAAATCAACGTGTGGAGCAATACCTGAGATGTTGAAGAAGACGATCGCCTAATGAGAAGAATACATGAAAACTTCTTTATATGCTTCACGATCCAACAAGATCCCCAGCAGAAAAGAAGTCCACCTTTGCCTCTTTTTGGGGCTGTTGAGTCGGGATTGTGATCAACAATGTTTATCGAATGAACGATGCTTGCTAGGCATATGAGAAGGCACACAGAAAGAGGAAGGCCAAGGTGGATCGACCCACCAAGATGTACTTCCCAAGCCGAGCTTTACCATTGGAAGGATCAACTCAACCGGCTCCAAGGCATTTAACACACATGACATACCTTCTACCACGCGGTAAACATGTATTTACTCTGACTTTATTTATTTTTGTATGCAAATTGTCACCATATCATGCCTACCCTACAATAGTGTAACAATTGCATGCTAGGCAGGGGACTTAATGTTGATGGTGGAATTCTATTCAGGGATAAAATTGTAAAATCCAAATTCTAAGCTGACGTCCTGCAAGTGATAAAGCCTTCATGCGGTGAATATTCTCACCATATTAATTCATTGGAGCATGCGCAACCATCCTTGAGAATTATAACCTACCCAGAGCGGAGCATGTAGCAACCATCCAGATTTTCTATAGGTTTGCAGCATTACAATTAATGCCCTGCTTAAAGCCTTGTGTTCGACATGCAAACACCCGTAGGCTACCTGACGGCGGGTTATATTAGCCCCATTGAACGCATGCAAGACTGCCCATGTTAGTCTCACCTGCTGAAAACAAACTCAAAAATAGATCTCATCCGTTCAACTTCGCAGGCATGGCTGGACGACCTAGATCACGCGCGGGACCGAGTAGCGCACATGCTCACCGTCGTCCCCAACATTCCCCTCGCACCATCGACCTCACCAAAAGAGGTCGGCAAATGCCGGATTCGGTCGGATATAGGTAACCGGTCGGAAACCCTAAATTAGGGTTTTCATCAAGTGGTCGCAGGCAGCCACTTTGAGACAAACGAACGGAAGCCAAAGGAATGCGAGATTAGCTGGACGATCACACCATCATGTCCACTGTGGGCCTAGCTACACGGCCAACCAATCGGACACGAACGGTTGCAGACTAGCCATCTCGAAATTCTTGCCCAAAGGTAGCATGCACGCCCCCCTTCTAATCTCGGTTGTCCATCAACGCAGGATAAAACGAGCGACTTAGATTGCTCTGATTGACTTCCAACAAGCATGGGCATGAAGAGTGGCGTCCCGCCTACCTGCTGGACCAATCGGCCACTCCATGCATGCCTCACAAGGCTGAAAACCGTTAGGGTGAAAAGAGAGGCTTGCAACCCTTCCAAACCCTAATCCAACAGTTATTCCTCCATCAATATCGTCCGTCCAAGTTCGCATGCTTGGATGAATAGCCTAGGAAGGGAGTTAGGTGGCAAACAAGGTATCACCGTGATCACCATCCTCCACACCTCCCCATGGCATAACCGGCCAAGGTGGGTCCCTCTCATGCGACCTCCGAACAACGCCTGAACATAGCTAGTTGAGTCACTTTAACTTGCAATCTTTTCATCAAGGTTGTGTAGCCTTCAAGCATGTTAAGCATATTTAATGCACCGCATGCATACAATATGCGCCTACAAACAACTTGATTATTTTACCTAGAACCATTTGCTACCTTATATGGGTCCCACGACTCACTCGAGGCGTTAATCACGTCACAACTGGGGTATTGGTCTGGTGGTTTACAGCATGCAGCGTGCAACACGCCATTACAAGATCGTGTCAGGGAAACATGGGCGGTTAGCGATGATAGGAGAAGTGGGCAAGCAACCGTGTGACACTAACACACAACTCCACTTCCTCCATCACTCCACTTCCTCCACTTTCCCACGAGAGACGTGATGAAGGCTTATCGACTTGTATAAATAGGTTCACCTCCCTATTTCCAACAACATAGAAAAAACCAAGTGTTAATACCATCGTATTCAACACTCAGAGCCTGCCTGCAACATTTTCTAGGCTGCTCAACCTTTTGTTAACAAGTCATCAAATAGACTTCACCTTCATACTCTCAACACCTTCTTCGCTTCCCTCCCTAAGATCAACCTCACATCCTTCACCTGTGATCGAAACAAATCTGGAACAGCCGTGTCTTCGGTTTAGGCCAGAATTATACAGATTATCTCTCGAATCAAAAGTGCTCATCGTGAAGCACATTTGTTGAAGGTTTAAATTCACTTCTCATCCACACACACCCAAAATTACCTAAACCTGCAAAAGTATTTTTCTCCCACAAACAACCTTATATCCATTGACTACGTTGATGCGAATGAAAATTGTGGTTATCATGTTGCAACCGAACAATTGGGGAATTTCGAGGTGGCCGACGAATTAAAGCTAACCCAAATCGAATATTATAGAACAAAAATGGCAGCTACACTTGTGAAGGACAAGCAACTCTATTTAACCATGATCATGGAAGGAGTTTCAAAAGAGAGAGAACAGAATTTCAAGGAGTTGTTATTTAACGTGAAATGGCGGAAAGGGTCGAAGAAGGGCGGTTATAAGTTTTGGATGCAAATTCCCTTTGGTGGTCAACTTTTAGCGGACACATTCACTTGTGTTGTAATAGTATTCAGTAAAGGCTTCCCCGGAGGCTCTTGTATTTACGCACCATCAAGAACTAAGTGTGAGGCGGCGATAAAGAATAGAAGAATTGTAATGGCACATGTGAACGATAACCATTACATAGGTTTGAAGATTTCCGAAGAATTCCCTTTTCCGCGGGTGGTCTATGGTGATTGGGGAGAGTACACCAAGGAGTGGACAAACCAGTATGAGTATGGAATGAACATTTGGAATGCTATGGACCCCACCCCAATTTACGTAGACATGGGCGGTGAATCGTGAGTGAAGACTTTATTTTGGCATTTGCATTGCATTTTTAAGCATACCTTTTGTAAGCGGTTGTATCTTGATCCCGGATAGTTGTATTTTGAAGAATGCTTGATGAATACAATGTGTTTACTCTTGCGGCACTCTTGCAGCTTATGTTTTTTTTCTTTGTACAAGTTCAATCGTTAAATGTCTTGAAATTATTTGTTAACGACTCTTAGCATTGTTAGTACATATTATCATGTTCCCTAACGACTATCAAAGGTTAAATTTGCAATGTTTCCTAAATGTATTCATCACCAGAGTCGTTAGCGTGTATATACATACAGGGTAACGACTATCAAAGCTAAATTTGCATTGTCTCCTGGATGTTTTTCAACTGAGAGTCGTTAGAGTACATATACATAATTATTGACGACTCTATTCTATTGTAGCTTTGAATCCCAACGAATCTATTTGGTGTACACTTTTCCCCAAAAAAGTAGCCGTTGCAATTGGGTTTTAAATATAGAGGAAGCAATTGTTTTTCCCCTAGCAAGTTCTTTTCGCAATGACAACTCCACGGTCAAGTAGAAATTCTACCGAAGACATACTCCGAAGATTCAAATGTCCAAGAAATTCGATTTTGGCAATGGAAGAAGAGATACGCAAAAAAAGCATGCGACCACCTCAAAAATCATACACCAAATCACCATATCCTACGAAGGAAGAAGAAGAAATGCGCGAGGCAAAAAGCGGGGTCTAGAACAATTTTATTTAAGGGAACGGATGAAACAAGTGGAGGAAGAGATGAGGTGGCTCAAAAATTACTACATATGTAAGGATCTTGAAGATGAGACTACATCTCGGTCAAATCCTGTTGTGAAGATAGGTGAAGACTACAAAAAACCACGCCACAACTATGATAGTGGGCACATTTCTTCAAGGGTTATTCATGCTATGAAATTGTTCTCCTAATACAACAAGTTTCTCGCTATGAACAACAGGGATAGGCGTGCGGCCCAAGAAGCGTATAATAAATGGAGAGGAGAGCCTTTTTATAACATCGTAGATGCAATTGTTGTGGAATCTCGCAGTAGAAAAAGTGGTTAAAATGTTATATCTTCTCGAAATTTACTTACACTACCAATGCTATTATTTCCAACAATTCAATGCAAATGGGTTTTAATTACTCTAAAGAGTCGTCATCTTACAATACTCACAAAATTTCCGACTCTAACGAAGTTTCATGAGTCGTCCTACGGCTAATTTTCCAGACTAACGACTTTGGTTACGAATTTCAAAAAAATGAACATTGGAGGATTCTTCTATATAATACAACCCTCACATGGTGATAAAATTGCCAGAAACTTTAACTATCTTCCGAAATACTCATCCTTCAATGGCAATGGTGGAATGGGAAAGGCATGAGGATTTGTGTCTCGTAAAATCATTTGCTAATACGTTTCATGAACGTCCAAATGAAATATATTCAATGTTTTGGAAGAGAGTTAAAGAGTTCTTCTATGAGCGTACCGCGAATCCTAATATCCGCAAATGGAGAGACTTAACATTTCGATTCAACTACATGAAAGGTTCAATGCGAGAGTACGTAATAGTTAGAAATATGGTGTATGACTATCATCCACAAGCTCCCGTAAGGGAAAAGGTGAGTAATCCAATAATGTTTATACCTTATTCATTGTTAAAAGTTTCTAATGTAAGAATTCCTATATTATTTTAGCTGGAACGTTTCAAAGGGTTATGGACAATTCATAATGGGGAAACTAGCTTCATTCACCAAAAATAATATACTACATTGTATCGACGAGCAAGAAGGTTTATTGACGAACATTTGATGTGCCGGATTCTTGATTACCCTTACTAGTTTTTCTATAATGCTACACTCTATGTAATGTTGCTTTTTTGGGTCAGATGTTATGCATATAAAGAGTCGTTAGTTATATTCCAAATTATAATAACGACCCTTAAGCTGGTTGTTATGATCTACACAAGGGTCATTAGGTTTATCCATAAACACAATGACGACTCTATTCAACTATTTCATAACTTCCCTGGATTATTGCATTCATACAGTCGTTAGGTATATTTCAAATAATAATAACGACCCTATCTATATAATTCTGGAATCCCCTGGATTATTGAACTTTAAGGTCGTTTGGTTAAGCCATAAACACCCTAACGACCCTGGAAATCTCTGTCTTATCTCCCTGGATTATTGTATCCAAATGGTCGTTAGGTGTATCCATAAACATCCTAACAACCCTTTCCATGTATTTCTTTGGCTCTCTTGGATGTTTTGTTAATAAAGTGTCGTCGTGTTGATACAGTTAGAGTAAACGACTCTGATACTGGGAATTGAATTCCAATGCTTCAACCTAAGGGTCGTTCGTCTGCTAAAATGGACGTCGCCGACCCTTCTATTAGTTTAGAAAAGGTAAAGTTTTTTTCTAATCGTAAACATGCTAAAACAATAAACATCGTGCCAAAATATTATGAAAAGTTATAAAACCTAAGTTCAAGTTTAAAGTTTCCAAACCTAACACACAAAGTTGTTTAACAAACCATCCAAACATAATAAGAAACCATCTAAGAAAAGTTATACAACATAACTTCAAGTTTAAAGTTATAAAACTTCTTTGTAACGAAGACCACCTCCTCTTTACGACCAGCCTGATCTATAGACCGTCTTCTTTCTTTTTGGAGGACCCTGAGTTTCACCGCCACCATCTTGTTCATTTTGTGGTTGGCTACTTTGTCCCTGCTGAGAATGTTCTTCTTCCATCTGTGCACGTGTTTTCCGGCTCCTCTTGCCTTCCTTGGAGAGCTCATCAAACATCTTATTTGCTTTCGGATTTTCAATGTGCTCCATGTATTGAGCGTAACGACGTAGCTTCTCAGGATCAAAGACTTCCCCTTTATCATCCGAGAAAAACAGTGCCTTGACAAAAATTTTAATCCGTTCCCTCTATATGCATTCAAATACGAATTCAACATTAACTAGGTTATATTTGAATTTAGATGAATAACACAATACTTTGAATAAGCAACTCACCGCTAGTTTAAGAATTGTAGAATCATCTCTAGGGTCAGCTTGAGAAGAAGAGGAGGATGTTTTGTTGGTCCTCCTAGTTGGATCAATACGAATAACCCGACCATGCGAGAAACTTTCATACCATTCAAGGTAATCTGGTATTGCCTCGTGCCCTTCGTTGACATGCGCCCAAGTTGTGACATCTACTAACCTAGAGTGTATATCATTCCAATTGTGGTAACTGGGTTCATGGTCGTAAAACACCTTTATGTTCGACTCGTCATCCATACACTTAGACAACTCATTCTTGAACGGAGGTACGTACTCTTCATTGGGTGAATCTTGAATAAACCCAAGTTGACGCATCACTCTCATCGGATTGTACATCGAGAAACCGTAAGGGTGAAACAAAGGGCCATCGTACAACATGACAGGTTCCATTACGCCAGCTCTATTCTCCGCGTACAGATTAAATTTTACCTCTTCCACATTGATGTTGTCCAACTTTCCCCGCATTGCTACCAACGCCTATTTTTTCTCCTTATCCTGAGAACCGGTGAACAAATATCGTTTACCTGTTGGATCACCTTGCTTCCAATCTTTGTTTAGTTTCACATCTTAATTACCTTTGATCAGTGACGGGAAATGATCATAAAACCACACCTATATTTATAACAATGAAATAACCATCAAATGATTTAAGGAAAATAATATAGACAAACAAAAGAACTTTCATCAATCCAAATACCTGGAGTAGACCCAAATTTCATTTGATCTGTGAAGTTTGTTCCCGAGATGCTTTGGAAATCTGACTATTCAAATGTGCAACTATGGCAGTACCCCAAGAGTACTTGTTCACATCTTCCAAAGGATCCTAAAGCTGAAGAAGGTTGGCGCTAGCCCTATTACCTTTGCTGTCGGGAAATATAACATACGCGCCTGCAGCGTAACTGCATTCCTCATCAGTGAGACCCTCCTTTTCTTTTTCCATTGTCCCAGCAAACATCTCCCTAATCTTTACAAGTTTGAACTCTTTCTTATTGTAGTGTTTGTTGGAGAAAACTACTTCTGCCGGTTTAGGTAATTTTGGGTGTGTGAATGAGAAGTGAATTTAAACCTTCAACAAATGTGCTGCACGATGAGCACTTTGATTCGAGAGATAATCTATACAATTCTGGCCTAAACCGAAGACACGGCCATTCCAGATTTGTTTCGGTCACAGGTGAAGGATGTGAGGTTGATCTTAGGGAGGGAAGCGAAGAAGGTGTTGAGAGTATGAAGGTGAAGGCTATTTGATGACTTGTTAACAGAAGGTTGAGAAGGCTAGCAAATGTTGCAGGCAGGCTCTGGGTGTTGAATACTATGGTATCAACACTTAATTTTCTGTCTTGTTGTTGGAAATAGGGATGAGAACCTATTTATACAAGTCGATAAGCCTTCATCACGTCTCTCGTGGGAAAGTGGAGGAAGTGGTGTGATGGAGGAAGTGGAGTTGTGTGTCAGTGTCACACGGTTGCTTTCCCACTTCTCCTATCATCGCTAACCGCCCATGTTTCCCTGACACTATCTTGCGATGGCGTGTTGCACGCTGCACGCTGTAAACCGCCAGAAAAATACCCCAGTTTATATCCCCCAGTTGTGACGTGATTGATGTCTCGAGTGTGTGGATCGTGGGACCCACAGAAAATAGTGCAGGGTGAACCGTGAATTTGGTATAACATCGCATGCAGCCATCTTCAGGTGACCGTTTGGAGGATTTATGGGCAGGCCACGCTTTGGTCGGTCACCTTGTGAATAAGAGTGACGGATGGTGATCATGATGATACCTTGTTTTCTAGTTGATTCATACCCTAAGTCATTCGTCCAATCTTGCAAAGTTGTACGGACAAGATGGCTAGTAGCCTTGCTTGCGATCGTTGGATGGGAGGCGCGTATGCTGCCTCTTTCAACCCAAACGTTTGCATGCTAAGGGAATTTCTATAGAGAGTCCGGTTGGCCCTGCATGGAGGTAGTACAATGGTGTTCACGCCCATGCCTGCTTGACTCACAAAGATTTGATCTAAGCACTCGACTCAGGTGGCAAAGACGAGTGGTCGAGATTAGAACTTATGGAGGGGACGTGACATGCCACCTTTGGGTGCGCGTACCGATGAACTTGACCACTGCCGGTCTTGGCCGATCAGCTAGGCGTGAAGTCGGGCCCACGGTGGTCATGCTAGCATGCTCGGTTCCTTCTATGTGTCCATCTTTTCCTTCCATCCATGCCTGCGAAGATGGATGCTTGAGATGTTTCTGCCGCAAACCCTAATTATGATTTCGGACCGGCCACTTTGGGCGATCGTTTTTAGGTTGCGTGCGCCTCCTTTGGGGAGACCGACCATGTATGCAACATCTTGGGACGACAGTGAGCATGTACATGCTTGATCTATGACCCTGGGCGCAATCTAAGCCATCCAACCATGCCTGCGAAGTCGGATGGTCGTGATCGTTTTGGATCTTCTCAACCTGCATAAGGCGTTAACCTGGCCTTGTTTGGGCAATCGTTTCTTGCACCACGTCTTGCCTATGAGGGAGTCGGTCATGTAGGTAGAAAGTGGGTCCGCCAATGGTGTATCATCACTTCACTACTTGTTTTAGGGTATAATCTAAGTCGTCCAACTATGCCTGTGAAGTTGGACGTTCACGATTAAAAGGAACCCTAGCCGTGCGTCATGCTTACTTTGAGCACACGTTTTGAAAGGACCAACTGTAGTTGGTCTTGACCGTTCGGTCATGTATGAAGGTGATTCCGAGGTGATCATTCTAACATGCTCAGGACCCCTTGAATCTATATCTACATCCTATATCTATGCCTGCGAAGTTGGACGGATGAGATCTATTTTTGGGTTTGTTTTCAGCAGGTGAGACTAACATGGGTAGTCTTGCATGCGTTCAACGGGGCTAATATAACCTGCCGCCAGGTAGCCTACGGGTGTTTGCATGTCGAACACAAGGCTTTAATTAAAGAATTAATAGTAATGCTGCAAACCTACATAAAATCGGGATGGTTGCTACATGCTCCGCTCTGGGTAGGTTTTAATTCTCAGGGATGGTTGCACATGCTCCAATGAATTATCATGGCGAGAAATATTCATCACCTGAAGGCTTTATCCTTTGCAGGACGTCAGCTTACAAAAATTGGCTTTTTTACAATTTTAGACTTTAAATAGAAATCCACCATCAACATTAAGTCCCCTGCCTAGCATGCAATGGTGACACTATTGTAGGATAGGCATGAGATGGTGGCAGTTTGCACAAAAATAACTAAGGCTAGGGTAAACGTACTTTTACCACATGGGGAGGGTGCTCATGCCGAATGCCCTGTAGCGCTGGTGGATTTGTTCCCCCTCAACGAATTTTTCTCCGATTTCAGCTAGGTTTCTGAAGCTAGCGCGACTTGGTTGGTGTTGATCCCTTGCCGGCCGGACGAACTCCGAGATAGCTGCTTCTAGGGTTTCCCTTGGCATGTATATATACGTATGCACAGGAATCCTCTTCTACATCTTGGGATAGAATTTCTTCTCTGCAGAGTTCCATCATGTCAGGCAACAGCAAGTCGTCTTCTTCGTATCACCCAGGTTCATCTGTCAAGTGTACCCACTATGCATTTCAGTGCGCTTCTGAAACTCGTGACAATCCTCCAGCTCGTGTGCGTAGAGTTAAGAGGGTCATACCGGTTTGTTCTTTTCCCTTTTATTTTACGAGCAGTCACCCTTATTTCCTGATCAGGTGAATAACCTCCTCTTTTGCAGAGATGTCCACCTGTAACATGTGTAACAGTCATTGATGACGATGACTTGGATAGTCCACTTTCTTCAAATTCAGCTACACCTTCACCGGACGACCTCGAGAATGCTGATCTAGGAATTTCAACCTATGAATACCCCAATGCCGGCCTTTCGTTCGATATTGGTATGAAATGCTTGTCTTCTAGCTATAAGACTGTCGGTGGTTTTTTAGTACGAAAGGAGTTCGTCTCCATGTACACAAAGATATGGAGAAAGTATAGCCATATCGCGACCAGGAACGTAATTCGGCATTGCTCGTCTACTTTTGTTACTGCGGTAAACTGCTTGCTTCCCATGATTGCTGAGATGGAAGGTGTCTCTATCCGCAAGGTAGCTGAATCAAATCTCGAGAAGTGGGAAAACATGCTCTCTACATGTGAGTCCATGGAGTTCAACGTGAGTTGGCTGCGGCAGCGTCTTGACATCATCAAGGTCGATCGAGCTGGTATCTTGGTGAACGTAGTCCCTACTGCGAAGGCTATCTTGGAGGAAGAGTATGCTCTGGCTGCTGAGTCAGAGAAGGTGGAGCAGGCGATCCAAAGCTTGAAGGCCCGAAAAGAGAGGTACCAGGCAAGGTTGAAGATGATGCTTTCCAGGGATTACAACCTGTTGGACGACCTCTTCTGAGCTGCGTTGAGAGATTTCCTTCCATCTCTTTTTCTTTTGCACACCATTGAGAGATGCGAGATTATTTTTTTCTTTTGTGTAGATGGATGGAAAAATTCATTAATTTTTTTTTCTGAATAAATTAACAAGTTAGACACGAAACGAGAATGCCTGTATTGTCATGTCATGGGAAAAGTACGGGACAATGATCAGGCGTGATATGTCTTGAGCCATTTTCCATTGACGACTGCTTCCAACTTGCCTCCATCCACCTTAATGATTTTGTAGTATCCAGTGTTGTAAGCCTTGGTAATCACGTAAGGTCCTTCCCATTTTGGAGAGAACTTTGGTGCAGACATGTCTTGTTGGATGTGTTTGGCTATCTTCAAAACTAGGTCTCCCACTTTAAAACTTCGTGGCCTTACAGATTTGTCATACGCCCTGGAGACTCTGTTTATGTACACCTGAGTGCGTTCCTCTGCCTTAATTTTTCTGTAGTCTAGAGTATTGAGCTCAGCGATCCTGCAGTTAGATGCCTCAGTTTCGTTCCAGTGGACTCCACTTGCTGCTGCAATCCTGGATGATGGGATTTTGATTTCTACCGGGAGGACAGCATCAGCCCCGTAAACGAGTGAGTATGGAGAAACTCCAATGGAGCTCCTAGGTGCCATTCGGTATGCCCATAGTGCCATCGGTAGTTTTTCATGCCACTCTCTGGGATTGTTATGTACTGTCCGACTGAGAATCCGGATTAATGTTTTGTTGGTGCTCTCAGCCTGCCCATTCCCTTGAGGGTAGTAGATGGTGGAGAAGACTTGTTTAATTCCATATCCTTCAAGAAACTCTCGTACTTGCTTGTTGGCGAAGGGAGTACCGTTATCGGTAATGATTTATTTAGGTACTCCAAAGCGGCAGATGATATGCTCTTTAATGAACGCTGCAATCGTTGCTCCTGTAGTTCCACGCAGAGGAATAGCTTCGACCCATTTTGTGAAGTATTCAGTTGCGGTTATAATATATTCATGCTGCTTTGATGATGGCGGGTTGATCTTTCCAACAATATCAAGTCCCCAGCTATAGAATGGCAGCGGGCTACTTATCGAATGTAGGGGAGTGGATGGTGCATGGACGAGGTTCCCGTGAATTTGGCATTTGTGGCAGATTTGAACGAAGGCAGATGCATCATCTTCCATGGACGGCCAGTAATATTTCTCGTGTATCTGGAGAAACAATTTCTTCTTTCCTTGATGTTCTCCTTCATGCATCTCTTTTAACATTGTTGAGATTTCTCCTCCAGCCAGGCACCGTAGCAGATCACCTCCAAAGCTTTTTCGGTACAAAATCCTCTCGTGGAACACGAAACGCTTCGCTCTCTGTTTCATTCTGACTACCTCTTTTGGGTTAGCAGGAACTGTGCCATCACGAAGGTAGTTAACATATGACTGCCTCCAATCCCCGGTGTGATTTATGTTGAGTACCTCTAGTTGATGAGGTGGTGCCTGGAAGTTTGAGCAAGACTGTTGGAGCGCTCGAGACTGTGTCTCCATTTTTGGCCAGTAATTGCCTAAAAGTTGGAGGCGTCGATAGAGTGTCACCACCAATGTTTGTCCACAAATCTCGTTGTGAACACGGTCAAGTTGCAGCTGTGCTTCTTCCTCTCCGAGACATCTTGATAAGGAACTATCCGGGTTCCGATGGTATAACATGTCGTGGAGCATAAAGAAGCTTTGTAAGGCTTTAAGGCTGACCTTTCTTTTAGAAAGTGAACTGCTAAGCTCCTGAATGATCGTAGTCCTCCAGTCATAGGTTTCAGCATCCTTGCATTGTGAGAGCCATGTCGATTCCACTGTCATTCTTTTCACCGTCAGGGTTTTTTCTATTCCTTCGAACTGCAATTTAGAAGATAATGTTTCCAGGAAATCAACATGCCTATTGTTGTTGCGGCTGACATGAGTTATGGTTGCATCAGCGAAGTAGTTCAGCAGTCTCTGAGCTTCAGACCGGTACGGAGCTAGAGTTATCTCTTTTAGTGCATACACCCCGTTCATCTGATTAACCAATAATTTGGAGTCGCCTCTTATTTCCAAACGTGTGGCTCCCGCCTGCTTGGCTAATAGCAGCCCTATGAGGAAGGCTTCATACTCCGCTGAGTTGTTAGTGCATTGAAAATATAACTTGAAGGAGTGTGAAAATACTTCGCCAGTTGGAGATACTAGGACTATGCCTGCTCCTCCAGTGTTATTGCTGGGAGTAGCGGATCCGTCAAAATATAACATCCAAGCTTCCTCTTCGACAACAGAGATGTCTGGAAACTCTCCAGGCAGGTCTTCATGCAATGCTGTGGTACCTTCTCCAGGGAAAGCTGCTAGTAAATTCGCGACAACGTGACCCTTAACAGCTCTAGGCGGATTACACGTTATGTCTAGCTCTAACATTTGGAGGAGCCACTTGGCAGCCCTTCCCATTAGAACTGGATTTGATAGTAAGAACTTCCCAGGGTCTGATTTGGATATGAGTGTTACCTTGTTGGATAGTAGGTAATGCCTGAACTTCTGGATGGAATGTATCAATGCTAGGCATGCTTTCTCTTCTCTCGGGTATCTGAGTTCATCGTCCCTCAATATTCGACTGAAGTAGTATATAGGACGTTCGACTCCCTCATCATCTTCTTGAGCCAACAAGGCTCCAACGGCAGTGTCACTGAAGGCGGTGTAGAGATATAACGGTCTCCCTTGAACATGAGACTTCATGATGGCTGGAGACGACAGTATGTGCTGAATTTTCCGAAACGCTTCCTGTTGGATGCTGGTCCAGTTTAAATCCGCTCCTTTCTTCAGCAGGGGGGGTGAAGGAATCAACGAGTTGCGCCATACCAGGTATAAAACGTCGAATATAATTCACCTTTCCCATAAAAATTTGCAGTTCCTTCACGGTTCGAGGTGGCGGCATAGTGAGGATGGATTGAGTTTTAGATGGGTCCACCTTGATTCCCTCAACAGTCACTTGAAATCCCATAAACTTTTCAGAGGAGATACCAAAGGCACATTTCAAGGAATTCATCCTCAACTTGTACTCACGGCACCTCTCGAATACTTGTCGCAAGACTCCTGTGTGTTCCGTCCGGGTTTTCGATTTGACTACTATGTCATCTACGTAATCTTCAACTTGTTTATGCATCATGTCGTGAAAAATTGCTGTCATGGCGCGTTGATATGTCGCGCCGGCATTCTTCAAACCGAAAGGCATAACTGTATAGTAAAAATTTCCGAGAGGAGTTCGAAAAGCAGTCTTACTTGCATCACGCTTGTACATCCTTATCTGGTTGTAGCCGCTGTATCCATCCATGAAGGAGAACATGCCATGCCCGCTCGTGGCGTCTACCAACATGTCGATGTTAGGTAGAGGAAAGTCTTCCTTGGGGCAACACTTGTTTAAATCTCTGAAATCTACACAGCATCGGATCTGCCCATTTTTTTTCTTTACTGGAAACACGTTAGCCAGCCAGGTTGGATGGTGGATGGGCTTGATGAAGCCGGAAGCTAGCAATTTCTGGATTTCATATTTAATCTGATCTTCTACCTCATGTCTGAATTGTCTTGGAGACTGTTTGATAGGCTTGGATCCGGGCTTGATGTGCAGGTGATGAGTAACCAACTTTTCATCCAGACCAGGCATTTCATCATACGTCCAGGCGAATATATCTTGGTATTCTTTGTGGAGTTGCACAAGATTCATCCGCTCCTCCGTGGACAGAGTAGAACTGATGGAAATAGGCTTGGGAGACTCTTCACTTCTGATGTTAATAGTTTCGAGTTCGTCAGTTGTAGAGGTGGTACCGTCTTGCAGCTGTCTGGGGGCGTCCAACACCTCTTCTTGTGGGTCTCCGTTTTGACAACATTCTATTAGGCGGAGAGACCGAGCGTCAGTATCTCTTGTTAATTTCTAACAGCGGAGGCGGTAGACAGTCTTTCCTTTCTGATCCTGAGTTGCCACAAAGGTTCGTCCTCTCTTGGTAACGTGGTTTCCCTCCCCGCTGGGTGAAGGAGAGTTCCTCGTCAGCTGGGATGCATCATGTCTGAGTTTTAATGATGCAAGCCGATCCTCCTCCTGGATTTACGCCTACATGGGAAGTGGGGTACAATGTACTTCGCCTGGATCTTCCTGCAGAGCTTCCTTCAGTTTGAACAATTCTACTCCGCATATGGGTGCGTATGGAGACAACGATGCAGGTATACGAATGACTTCCTTGTTCAGCGTAGTTTTTAGGAACTGGTGATAGGTTGAAGGAACAATCATATTCTCGTGGAGACATGGCCTACCCAGTATCATGTGGTAGTCTGGTTCCTTCTCTATGAATTCGAATTTCACTTTTGATTGAATAGGACCTACGGATAAGTTCAGATTGACATACCCATATGTGTTGGTTTGGTTCCCTTCAAAGTCCGTCATTGTGGTAGACCGCCGCACAATCTTGTTTGGGCTAACCTTAGCCTCCTTGAGTGTCTTGAGGGTAATCACATTTGAGGATGCTACTGTGTCGATGAGGGACCGCCTGAATTCTGAATCTTTGATGCGTGCGGTTACATGCAGGGCCCGATTGTGGCCCTCTTTTGCCATCATGTCTTCCTCCGTAAAAGTAACATTGTTTACAGATGCCTCAATCGCGCTTGAAACTTCTGAGAGCAAGGGAGTTATATGTATATCCAAGGCTATCCGGTTGACGGCTGTAAACGTCTCTGTTCGTTGTTCTTTTGAGAGGTGTAGGAGTTCGCATAAACTTCCCACTAAAGAAGCGGCAACCTGATCCACAAGTCTTTGGCCTGTAGTGAAACTGTTGATTTGGGGGCGTTCAGTCCCCAGTGTCGGGACCTCCATGACAGGGCCGTCCATCTCTGACGTCATCTTGATGAGGAGGTTGAGTATGTTGTTGATCGCTTCTTTGATCAGGTCCATGTTTCTCGTGTGAACCTCCTGTACTCGTGCTAACTCGATCAACGTCGGGATTCTTCCATCCAGACCATTAGGTGTGCCGTCGAAGGGAATTTGATCATGACCTGAGGCTGTCGGGGTATTCCTAAGACCGACCATCTTGAAATCAACTAAATAGGACTAGGTATCGAAGAAATCGACTTCACAATCGAGAGATTAACCTCCCACTGTGGTCGCCAATTGTTTGTGGGAGAAAACTACTTCTGCCGGTTTAGGAAATTTTGGGTGTGTGAATGAGAAGTGAATTTAAACCTTCAACAAATGTGTTTCACGATGAGCACTTTGATTCGAGAGATAATCTGTACAATTTTGGCCTAAACCGAAGACACGGCCGTTCCAGATTTGTTTCGGTCACAGGTGAAGGATGTGAAGTTGATCTTAGGGAGGGAAGCGAAGAAGGTGTTGAGAGTATGAAGGTGAAGGTTATTTGATGACTTGTTAACAGAAGGTTGAGAAGGCTAGAAAATGTTGCAGGCAGGCTCTGGGTGTTGAATACGATGGTATCAACACTTGATTTTCTGTGTTGTTGTTGGAAATAGGGATGAGAACCTATTTATACAAGTCGATAAGCCTTCATCACGTCTCTCATGGGAAAGTGGAGGAAGTGGAGTTGTGTGTTAGTGTCACACGGTTGCTTGCCCACTTCTCCTATCATCGCTAACCGCCCATGTTTCCCTGACACGATCTTGTGATGGCGTGTTGCATGCTGCACGTTGTAAACCGCCAGACAAATACCCCAGTTTGTATCCCCCAGTTGTGACGTGATTGATGTCTCGAGTGTGTGGATCGTGGGACCCACAGAAAATAGTGCAGGGTGAACCGTGAATTTGGTATAACATCGCATGCAGCCATCTTCAGGTGACCGTTTGGAGGCTGTATGGGCAGGCCACGCTTTGGTCGGTCACCTTGTGAATAAGAGTGATGGATGATGATCATGATGATACCTTGTTTTCTAGTTGATTCGTACCCTAAGTCATTCGTCCAAGCTTGCAAAGTTGGACGGACGAGATGGCTAGTAGCCTTGCTTGCGATCGTTGGATGGGAGGCGCGCATGCTTCCTCTTTCAACCCAAATGTTTGCATGCTAAGGAATTTCTATGGAGAGACCGGTTGGTCCTGCATGGAGGTAGTACAATGGTGTTCACGCCCATGCCTGCTTGAATCGCAAATATTTGATCTAAGCCACTCGACTCAGGTGGAAAAGACGAGTGGTCGAGATTAGAACTTATGGAGGGCCCGTGACATGCCACCTTTGGGCGCGCGTACCGAGGAACTTGACCACTGCCGGTCTTGGCCGATCAGCTAGGCGTGAAGTCGGGACCACGGTGGTCATGCTATCATGCTCGGTTCTTTATAAGTCACCATCTTTGCCTTCCATCCAAGCCTGCGAAAATGAACGCTCGAGATATTTCTGCCGCAAACCCTAATTTGGATTTCGGACCGGCCACTTTGGGCGATCGGTTTTAGGTTGCGTGCGCCTCCTTTGGGGAGACCGACCATGTATGCAACATCTTGGGCCGACAGTGAGCATGTAAATGCTTGCTCTATGACCCTGGGCGCAATCTAAGCCATCCAACCATGCCTGCGAAGTCGGATGGTCGTGATCGTTTTGGATCTTCTCAACCTGCATTAGGCGTTAACCTGACCTTGTTTGGGCAATCGTTTCTTGCACCACGACTTGCCTATGAGGGAGTCAGTCATGTAGGTAGAAAGTGGGTCCGCCAATGGTGTATCATCACTCCACTACTTGTTTTAGGGTATAATCTAAGCCGTCCAACTATGCATGTGAAGTTGGACGTTCACGATTAAAAGGAACCCTAGCCGTGCGTCATGCTCACTTTGAGCACACGTTTTTAAAGGACCAACTGTAGTTGGTCTTGACCGTTCGGTCATGCATGAAGGTGAGTCCGAGGTGATCATGGTAACATGCTCAGGACCCCTTGAATCTATATCTACACCCTCCATCTATGCCTGCGAAGTTGGACGAATGAGATCTATTTTTGGGTTTGTTTTCAGCAGGTGAGACTAACATGGGTAGTCTTGCATGCATTCAACGGGGCTAATATAACCTTCCGTCAGGTAGCCTACGGGTGTTTGCATGTCAAACACAAGGATTTAATTAAAGCATTAATAGTAATGCTGCAAACCTACATAAAATCGGGATGGTTGCTACATGCTCCGCTATGGGTAGGTTTTAATTCTCATGGATGGTTGCACATGCTCCAGTGAATTATCATGGCGAGAAATATTCATCACCTGAAGGCTTTATCCTTTGCAGGACGTCATCTTACAAAAATTGGATTTTTACAATTTTAGCCTTTAAATAGAAATCCACCATCAACATGTAGTTGGTTCCCTTCTCAAATTTCCCATCAGTGGTGGCTTGATCCCATCCAAACAAGTTCTTGGTCCACCCATAGATATCAGCCCAAGTAGGCATTCTCTTTAAATTCTCACTGGTGGATTTTCCTTTGACGTGCAGCCCTAATATCTATTCCGCATCATCAGGAGTAACTGCCATCTCGCCAAATGGGAATTGGAATGTGTCGACTTCAGGGTAATACCTTTCACATAGAGTAGATACTGCAACCTTATCATAATCAATCACTGAGTTCTGAACGGCTGTATACAAACCAGAGTTTTCAACATGAGCTCTAACTCTTGCACATTCCTTGTCTAAAGGCCACAACTCCATTTTCCCGAAAGAAGATTGGTGCCTGAAAGGACGGACGACATTCTTATGATCCTACAAAAGAGAAACTAGTCATAATTAGAATGTATTTACAAAGTTATATCAACTAATCGAATAACAAGCAAAGTTGGTATACTTACGATTGTCTCATAGATGGTACGATCCCACGATCCACGATATCCAAATAGAAATTTACGTCCATCCCTAGGTTCTCCTCTCGCTTTACCACTAATAAGACGAGTCAGCTGCAAATATTTTATAGGAACGTGTCTTGCTATAGGTGCAATGTCTAATCCATCCTTCTTTACCCTCTCTTTAGTCTTCGGCTGTTCAATATCTTCACCGCCCTGTTTACCAGCATTATCCTCCTTATCACCATCTTTACCTTCATCATCATCCTCTTTCTCCTCCTCTTCACCATCCCCATCACCATCCCCATCCCCATCCCCATCCCCATTACCATCACCATCCCCCTCCCCATCACCATCCCCATTACCATCACCATTACCATCATCTTCTTGTATCTCTTCTTCTTCCTTATCACTTCCTTCAGCCGAAATAACAGGAGAGGATGAACGTGACGAATCCGACAACTCCTCACCTTTGTATCTTGGTTGAGTGATAGTAAAGTATACCTCAGTGGGTTTTCTTCCGCATAATGGACCAGCATCTAAGTACCTACCATGTCGGGGAGGTTTGGAAGGAGGGGTTATCATCATTTTAACCTTGTGTATGGCCTTCTTGGCACTACAGCCCATACACGTAAAAGAACATAACAAACATAAGAGTTAGATTCATGTCTTCAGTTTAAGGGTCGTTAATTTAATAATCCAACAACCAAACGACCCTTTAAGACACAACAACGACCCTATTTAGTAGGTGACGACGCTTTCGTTTTTTTGGACAGGGACCCTGTCTTTTTTTCTAGTAGGGTCGTTGGTTAATTAGTTAGCATCGTTGGGAGTAAAACAAAAGGGTAGTTTGTATACAATCATCGTCGTTACACAAGGGTCGGCGTCTTCATACTAATACCCAAACGACGCTAATCTAGGTCACCATAATTGCAGTTTCAGAAAAACGGTCGGCATCTTCATCCTAAAAACCTAACGATTTTTCATACATTTTACATGAAACTACAGGGTCGTTAGGGTTTTAACGTTACGATACTGCCGACCCTAACACTGTAACTTCCAGTATTCGGCTACCGGACTCGATTTCACAATCAAAACACACCAAAAACACACCAAAATATGGAATGCAAGTGGGTTTTAGTTAACATACCTTCTAATTGGAGCCATGCGTTTCCTGGGTTTCGATTTTTTCAGTTTGGAGACTGAGGGTTTCTCCTTAACCTTTCCTTTCAATGCTTCGACGAAATTGTGGATTTGAACTTTGTGCGAGCCATGATTGTAGAAGAAGTTAATCGTCGATTAAAGTTTTATCATCGACGATTAAACGATGAATCGGATGAAGAAATCGTCTTCTTTGACTGTCGTTAATGGTGGTGGTAGTGGAGAAGATGAAGAAGAGGAGAAGAAGAAGATGAACTGATTTTGTGAAGTTAGATTTGGTTTTAGGGTGTATAAATTAGGGGCCTTGATTAGGGTAGTTAATTAGCCTATAACTGATTTTTAAGACTAAGGGTAAAACAATATATTCACAGTCGGATCAATACGCCCCGGAAATTTTTTGGGGTGTAAATAAAATGTCATGGCCCTCATTTAATGTGGGCGGCCCCAATTAAACCAGGTTTAATTTGCTATGTTTGTTTGTTTTGGAAGAAAGTTAGGACTCAGTAGTGTGAATTTGCTCGAACATTTTCTCTTCTTTTTCTCTCCAGTCTCGACTCGAGACTCCATTTCTTTCTTCCTATCAGCATCTTCTTTTTGACCGGCTCAACTTAGTGCCCCATTACATCATCCATATCATATATACTTGATAATCTTTTTCTTTTAAAATAACATCAAATCGACAAAATACATGTAACACAGTCACATTGGCCGTTATTTATAACTTGCTTAATTGCTTATTTCATATTTGGGTATATTATTTTGGAAATATATACTGATATAGTTGTAATCATAGTTAGGAATGAATTGGTACAATGTAAATACAAGACATTGGGGGGTACTCATCTCTTACAAAGTTCTTTAAATCTCAGGTAAAACGCATGGTCAAATTCACTGCCATTTTGATAATTTTTTTCATGAGCTATGCGCCTATCCCACTATTCTGAAGAATTATTCCAAAAAATAAAGTGGATTTGATTGTTGGCATAATAGAATGATTGTTGCACTTCTTAATAAAAATTATTTCTATATAAGCTGAAACACACTACACATATTTAGACACGTTCCCTCTTTAATGGGTGGAGAGACATATATATGATAGAACCTGCACAACTGTTTAGTAAATAACTATGTATCACACTAGATAGGGATGCAAACAATAACAACAAAACAAGAGACTGTACCAGTGCAAGTACCAGTACTATGATCATCATGCATGACTTCATCAATATATATATATATATAAAAGAGTGACGATGTTCATGGTCATCTCAACGAATGTTACTCTTCCGATGCTGGTTCTGGAGCTATTTTATCTCTCTTTGTGCTGCTCAGTGCTGTTTCTGTAACTAGAGACTTAACTGATTTTGCAACGACCTTGCAAATCTCAAGTTTGATTCGATTACCTCTTCTGGGAGGATTTCTCATTCTCCTGTTGTCTACTTCCCCATGGTTGATTATTCCTCCATTTTCCATTTTGGCTTAGTTATGTATATGGTTGTAGTGTGTGGGTAGTTAATGAAGAAAACAGAATGAGCCTATTCTTACTATCTTTTAGAAAGAGGGAGAGAGAGAGAGGGTAAGAAGTACTATCACACGAAAAAGAACGAAAATCTGGATTAAGTTATGAAAACAAGCAAGGGGGGGCTCAGTATTTATAAGCTTGCTGTGAAGGCTTAGCTAGAGACTGTTTGGGACTAGCGGACTTAAGTAAAGTGTATATATGTTCACAGTTCACCACTACACTTTTGTGGGAAGGTAATTTCCTGCTAATTTCCCAACTATTTAACAACATAACGATACAGTCGCGAGTGAATCGTAAGTTAACAAAATGACTGCATATTAATTTTTTTTTGATGGAAAGCGGAAATTCCAACTTGTGGTATTAATGAATAATAATACGCTGCTTGTATTTTTTTCTTCTTCAATTCTCAGACTCAGTCAATAAACTTGAATGAACGTGGATGTACACTTTCATTTCCTTAAATATCCACTTATGTTGGCGGCTATGATTTTCATTTCCTTAACAATTAAGGAAAACATCAAACGGCTCTTCCTCCTGCTTCAGCTCTCTTGAAGTCTTGTGAGATATAAAGGAGTCAAAAGGGTTTCTGCTTTCTAGTCCCCTTCGAATGAAATCTCCATTTCGGAAGGATTTGGGGAATAAGTAGAAAATGTAAGAAAGGAGTTGCCGAAGGATAGACTAAATGACTTTTCTTTCCTAGATTGGGCTCTTTTACTGATTCCAGTCGGACCTTATACTTTGTGGAGAATTGTTTTCTTTGCTAAAGAGGGAATTAACTTATTAAAATAAAATGATAAACTATTTCTCACTATGTGATCACGTCATTATTATTACGTAACACTCGATGGTGTCATCATAAGGAATAAGTAATGAAAGCGGCAGTGCTAAGGAAATAATTCTAGCATTGATTCTAATGCTAACAAAGGTGCGGACTACACGGCAGTGCTATACATCTGGCTCTACTCCTCCCCACTCTCCTCCCCGATGATGTGTCTATCTCACGTGACATTAAAATTATCAAAAGATAAAAACACGTCATATACAGGGTGCGGATAGAAACGAGAATGACAGACATCCCGCGGGTTGTCCCGCAAAAGACAAAGTCTCACAAACCAAACGGCTCGACGGATTTATAAGGGGTCGGTTAAGTGTGGGTCCCATCTCCTCTCTCTCACATTTCCCTTTTATGGGATGGCCCGCGGGATCCAACCCGCTGGAGCTAAATCATTTCCGGGATAGAAATCATCAGATTGTTTTCTTTTCATTTTTATTGTTTTCTTCTTTTCATTTTCTCTCTCAGCCTATTCTTTTCCTAGAGAACTAGATGAAGTTAAGTTGTGTTAATTGAAATCACTTGCACCGATCTTAATATAAACATGACAGAATTTTGAAGTTTGATCCAAACAAGATTAGAATATGCAACAAGCACGATGCAGATTCAGATGAAGATTTAGAATCAAGATCCGTTTTTATTAATCAGTTCATAATACTATTGCTTCTTGTGTTAGTTGTATTGGTAGTAAGTATATAAATATTTGATTTTGATTTTTCTTAGATCTGTAAATATATAGATGTAGCAGAGGCTATGTCGTAAAAGGCGAGGCGTACTAGGCGTAAGGCTGGCGCCTGGCAAAAAAAGGCGTCTAGGCGTAAAATTATACTTCATTCCGATTTTTTCTAAAAAATGGCCCTCGCCTGGGGGGCCTTAGGCGCCAAAAGCACTGGTCTTGGTGCCTCGCTTTGCCTAGCGCCTTTTACAACATAAAGTGGAGGTGATGGTGATTTAGTAAATTAGTAATGGTGATACTAATGATGAAAAATGATATGGCAACCAAATATCTTCAGTAGTAAACTCAAGATTTTGTTAGATGTTTGAATGTCGAAAATACTGGATCTGAAATTGTTTAAGAAACTGAAGATCTTTACTTATTGTATAGTTTTGAATCACTTTACTTTAGATTTTTAATCAATAAACGATTGCTTGATTTAGTTAACCTAGTATCCAGTCTTCATCAAGATTTTTCTCTGTCAGAGATGAAAAAAAAGAAGAAAATAGAGGAAGAAAGAAAAACGGAAGAGAGATAACACACCAGAGGCATTTTATAGGATTCCGACGTATCCCAACCAAGCGGTCTTGCATTTGCTGGGTCAATATATGTCACAACCTAAGGATCAAATGAAAATAAAATAAATTAGTTCCAAAAAAATTTAAAATACTATGTCGGACCTTTGTTCCGGCATGCTGGACCAAGGCTCCGGCATGGTCGAACTCAACCGAAACTGAAGACCAAATTTGAAACGCTTTTCGGCATAAGATTTTCATTTGAAATCAACACCGGAAACAGATGTGCCGGCATTCTCATTATCTATGTGTTGATGGTGGTTTTTAGCTTAGGGTTAAAATCGTAAAACCCTAGTTGGACAGTGACGTCACATAATTTGAGTAATAATGTCTCCACTGTGTGCATTTATTGAACCCTTTAATATGTCTGCGAGAAAATTACCAGGGTACATTTTTTTAATACTAATTAGGGTTTCGACAAGCCAAACCCTAATTCCCACACCACATGTGCCAATGGAAAACCATGCCAGCTACATCTACCGCGCCAAGGCATGCCAACCATGCTAGCCGCACCATTGTGCCAATGACAAACCATGCCAGCCACATCTATCGCGCCAAGGCATTCCAACCATGCTAGCCGCACCACTATGCCAGTGGAAAACCATGTCAGCCACATCTACCGCGCCAAGGCATGCCAACCATGCTAGCCGCACCATTATGACAATGGAAAACCATGCCAGCCACATCTACCGCGCCAAGGCATGCCAACCATGCTAGCTTCACCACTGTTCCAATGGCAAACCATTCCAGCCACACCAACCGCGCCAAGGCATGCCAACCATGCTATCCAAGCCAACCGCACCTTGCCTTGGCCCTAACCATGCTAGCCGCGCCATGCGCCAACGGCATGCCAAACCCTTGGCCACACATGTACTAATGGCATGCCATCCACCTTGCCGCGCCATACCGTGTTGGCCTTCCCCATGCGGCTGCCAAAACAAAGGCATGCAACAATCAACGATCATCTTTTCATCTAAGATGCAAATATTAGACGTCTAAGGTCACCAACCAACGCATGGTAACCTTTGGCCCAACGCAAAAATCCTAGTTTTGGCCACGTCCGAACCACGCCAAGGCATGCCGATCATGCTATATGTGCCAATGGCATGCCGTGCCATCCACCTTGCCGCGCCATACCGTGTTGGCCTTCCCATTGCGGCTTCCAAGACAAAGGCATACAACAATCAACGTCCATCTTTCCATATAAGATGCAAATCTTAGCCGTCCAAGGTTTCCAAACAACGCATGGTAACCTTTGGTCCAAAACTCCAGTTTTGGCCATGCCAAACCGTGCCAAGGCACGCCATGCCACATGTGCCAATGGAATGCCAACCGCCTTACCGCGCCATACCGTGCTGGCCTTCCCTATGCGGCTACCAAAAATGAAGGCGTGCAATGATCAACGACCACCCTTCCATCCTAGGTGCGAATCCTAGCCGTCCAAGGTTGCCAAACAACGCATGTTAACCTTTGGCCCAAAACTTGCTAGCTTCCCAACACACGCGAGCTTCCCAAACACGCACCAAACATGCCACCGTCCCTATTTAATTCTTCTTGAGTTTCACTTTCGGGATGTTTTCAGCTTCCGAACGAGCTCAAAACCTAAATATTCCCTCGTAGACGGATAGGAAATTCTTTTCCGTACAGAATGAATGTGAGGGCCATCAAAATCCGAGAACGTATGAGAATTCTACATCGATTCTAGTAAAGGGCGCTAATTAGGGTTTCAGCATACTAAACCCTAATTTAGAAAAAGCCGTAAGCACTTCCCTTTGAAGCCGCACACTGCTAGTGGCTTCACTCCATGTCAAAGCCATGTCGGCCATGCTTTCATGTCGATGGCGAAGCCCTACAACAATCAACGGACATCTTTTCATCTAAGATACAAATCTTAGCCGTCCAAGGTCGTCGACCAACGCATGGTAATTTTTGGCCCAACGCCAAAATCCTAGTTTTGGACACAGCTAAATCGCGCCAAGGTATGCCGACCATGCCACATGTGCCAATGGCATGCCGTTCCAGCCACCTTTCTGTGCCTAACCTATACCATGCCGTCCTTCCCTTTATAGCTGCCAAAATGAAGGCCTGCAACAATCGACGACCACTTTTCATCTAAGGTGCAGATCTTAGCCGTCTAAGGTTACCAGCTAAAGCATGGCAACCTTTGGCCCTAGTTTGGTTGCGCCTAAACAAAGCCAAAACCCTAACTTTTGGCCGCGCCTAAACTAGGCCATATTAAAGTCATACTAATCATGCAATAATCAATGGCTACCTGTCCTCTTAAGATGCAAAATCTTGACCATTGAAGGTCACCACGCAAGTCTCCCAAGCTCAACTTGCCATACAACAGCAAACGTGCTACATGTTTTCCACAAAAACTGGAGAATTTCCTCCTAATGGGCTAGTTTTCATCCCATTAGCAAGGCTAAATCCCCGGTACGTCACTCGAAAACTAAACAAAAATGTACGTTCATTTCCAAATCCAGTAATAAAGAGTGCCAAGGGCCAACAAGAAAAATAAAAAAATGAACATGAACATGAAAATCTCTTGATGTGGCTCTGAATAAATGAATTAAAGAGGTTAATGTACTTTTTGTTGAAGAAACACTTTACAAAGAAGTAAATAAAAAGGGACAAGGTCTCAAAAAATACACTAGATTGTTGACGAAACCATTTAGTATATAATGGAAAAAGTTCATATAGTCAGAATGAACTAAAGATAACAAGAGTTAATAAAATGAATCTCACCGATTAGTGAAAAGACCAAAATAAAATTTTCAAGCACTTGTCAAAAGCCAAGACGTCACCAACACATTTTAAAATTGATCAACATCTATAGTGCTTTAGTATTAAGTTGAGAACTAAAACATATGAAGATTTAATCTAAGAATATTAATAGATGTACATAAGATGGTTAGTTCATAAAATAGATGATAATGTACGTGTGCTTGTACTGCATTGAAGATAACAGTGAAGGAATTTCTTAAACAATCTACACATCCGAAAATCCGAAAACCCCAAAATAAGTTTGCTGACGGTCTTATACACAACCAAATATAATCAAAAGCATTGGTCAAGCCAGACAATTAAACCACCTAGATAACCCCGTGATATACATATTCGACAAGCAAAGTTACCAAGTTTTGCTTAAGCTCCTACCCATAAGCTCTTCCTAAGCTTACATCCCTAACCTCTCTCCAAAATCTGTTTGGGGGGAAACAAAACAAAACGGGGTGAATGAATGCCCAGTAGGAGTTTTAAAGGCGAAACATAATACCTGCGAGAAACATAATGATAGACAAGAGCAGCGGCAATAATCATTTACAAAATGTAAAGCATTAAACATATCAATTAATAACCAAGATTTGGATATGTAAATAAAGAATAAGTTACTCTACTATCTCTTTGGCGAACGCCATTGTCAGGGTAGTCCGATACCAGCCACCATTGTCAAGCAAACGGTCTTCCAGGTTTCCATCCGTAAATGGGGTGCCAATTAAGGCCTGACGGTCCTATAGTAGAGTCATCCAGCTTTCAATCATGCGCAAACGATGAAATATAACATTCATAAGTACATTCCATGCTAGAAAGACAGCTGCGAAAACCAAAATCTTAACTTTGAACTCAAATCTCATTTATGTAATCTGTAAGCAATACCGTTATAACAGTTCAGAAACCCGAAATCCGAGCATTTAGTTGATAAGAGAATGAACTCAAAATTCAAATCTATACAATATCATTTTGTGTCTGGCACACTCAAAATGGTATATCAAACTTCCATAATAATCCATAAAAATAACAGACCAACCAATGGAGATGTAACACTAACATTTAGGTACAAATCTGATGAAAAGCCAAAAGACCGCAAGATAAAACAGATGGTTGCTAGATTAAATTCATAAAGCTTTGAATTACGAAAGGCGACAAATGAAATTAGATCAAGTAGCAAAACCCTTGGTACGCTTCCATTTTCTGAACACTTATTCACTGAAATCAGGAAGTATAATCACATGCATGGCACATTGTAGTCGGTTTTAAGCATTTCGTTTATAAAAAGTAATATGAAACCAAATGTGTAAAAAAAATATCATTTCATTTATAATAAACCAAATGAGTAAAATGAAACCAAATTATTTAAAAAAAATGCAATGGTTTGAGGAAAGTGAGTAAGCCAAGAATCAACACATTTGTGAGAAACTCATAAAGCACCAAAATCAGTTACAATGCTAAAACTTAAAGCACAAGAGGAATCGACAAAAAACAACTAATCTTGAGATGATTACACAGGATTAGTATTGGGTTTAAAACAGTTCCAATGCGGCTTACCGAAGCGATGGGTTCAATTAATACGCAATCATAATTTTTATGACCTATAAATGTGTAAACCTCAAATTAAAACTAGTGCCAATGCATGAAGTTTAAACTTAAGAGCAAGTCATTTTCACAAACAGGTGGTAGGGTATTTAGTATTCATGACGTACATGCGTTTAGAAAGGAAAAATGCAAATCCATCAGTATCTGTAGTCAATACTTTATTTTGAAACCAAATGAATCAAAGAGAAAAAAGACGAAGTAAATTGATTAAACCATTGGATATTCACATGGCTACGTGTGGAGGAGTTTTACTTAATTAACTCGATGGTAACAGACAAAGAGTAGTATTTTCTTTAGCAATTAAACAAAGATAACTCATGGAAGAAATGATAAATCAATCTATGGAAATTTAACAAGTAACAACATATGATATCAAAATCAATCAGTAGACACAAAATCAGTTTTGTAATAGGAGAAGAAAAATCCCCTACCTTAATAGAAGACAAATTCGGCCGAAAACGAAGAGTCTGTTGAACTGGAATCTGGATTTGAGAGCTCAAAACTATTCCTTCAATTACTAGAGATAGTTTTCAGTAAAAAAAAAAATGATGATGAAAAGGGTGAGGGAAGAAAACTATGGTCCAACAACGGAGAAAACAAAGATGAAATGTTCTCGTCTTTAAATCGAGTTCTTAGCGAGAGAAAAGAAAAGCCAAATGTCCCTGGCTAGTTGCTCTTGTCCAATCACGTGGCAACCATGCTCACATTTTATACCATACTAATTATTCACCTACTACTACTAAGGGATATTAAACTTGGTTAACACGCCCAGTTAGGTTCGGGGAATTGTCCGAGGTTTTAAGCATTTCATACTGGAACGACGCGTAAATACTGCAAAAAATTTATTTTCCTACCCAAAACTTTGGGCTAGGGCCAAAGCCCAAGCGAAATTTTAGTGACGTTACACCATTACCCACTAAAAAATGAATTTGGTCCCCAAACTCAAAATTAAACATAAGAGTAGCGAAAGTTTACCTTCTAATAGCCCGGTTACTTTTCCCTCCTATCGAATTCCAGCTTCCTTTAAGCTTTTTCTAGAGGGTGACGCTTCCACGCTTCTTTCGTCATCTAAATGGTTTTAACCCGAAGGACTTGATCCCGCTGATAACAATAACAAGTACCGACCTTTGATCATATGTCACAATCTTGTGCAACAACAAATCTTGTCACCTAATCACGTGATAATGGTCAATGTCTTGTCTTTGAATCTTGGATATGTGATTCACTTCGAGAGCATCCTCCAACTATCCTTGAAGTCATAGGTCTGGCTACAACATGTCTTCCTAATTTTGAGAAGTTCAGTCTTGACCATCTACTGAGGACGAGAAGCGATAATCAAATCTACCTCGATGCCAATAGCTTGCCGAAAACTCCCGTAATACTTGCACATGAACAACAAGTCTTCGCTCTAAACGATTGAGGGAGGAATTCCATGTGCCACAAAAATTTATGTAAGGTACAAATGGTGCAGAGAATGAAGTTGACTATATGCTTTACCCAAAGAAAGCAAGCTGAATTGGTTGGTCAATCAATTGTCTCACTACTACTGTATACCTTGTCGAACCTTTAGGCAGGTTTACAATCTCCATAACGATGAAATCCTAATACCAGTTACGGCCCCTCTAGTCATTGATGTTGTAATCTTACTTGCGGAGATATAAGGCATCGCGATCCAAGTCTGACATAACATAGGAAAGTCTCACACATTCATAAAACCAAATATTCAAGGAAAATACCGAGTTTACACGGATCGAAATCGATAATTCATACAAATAAACATGGCATCAGTTTATGACAAATGTTTTTCACAAAGAAAATGGGAAGTATTGTAGGAGCGGAATATCGCAACAATATTCACTTGTGAATAATTATCAAAAGAGGTTTGAGAAGTGAAGTTTTGAAGGTTCGCAGGATAGTTCTCAAGTCCGAAGTTGAAGGACAGATTAGTTGTTAACATTTTGTAAAATCATATAAATAGCCATTTAGGCATGAGAGAAAAGGAGAGACACATTTTGAGAGAGAGGATAATTTTAGGAGGAGAGAGAAAATTTTAGGAGAGATTTATTTTCTTTATCATCTTCTTCCCCAAAAAGCTAGAGCTCCAAATATTCTTTAATGGAGTCTCAATTGTAAGATCATGTAATTACATACAATCACTAGTGAAGAACCATGGATGTAGATCACAATGATCGAACCATGTAAAAATTCTTGTGTCTCTTTTACAATTTTAGTACTTAAATTTTTAGTTTCATATCAAGATTAATTAGATTTAGGAATCATTTTAATGTGTTCTCATGGGGGTGTAGTTGTAGGATATTCTGCAACTACATTTTTGGCGCTAGAAACAGGGAGAGAGTAATGGATTTATCCTTCCTGTAACTTGTTGGTCCAAGAAAAGAGAAATCAAAAGAAATTTGGAGAAGTTTGTTGTTATATACAATTTGCTTTTCTGGATCTCTGAGTTACGAGAGCAAGTATGGAAGTTTCACCAAAGTTTCATTTACTGTACAACGAACCGTATCAGAAGTTTAGAGGGGTCATGTAATAGAGAAGAAGAAATTGAATCTGGAATGACTTAATGTCAACAAACTTCTCGAAAAGGAACAAATCTCTTCATCATTCTTCTTATCTTGTGTTTTTCTAAGATTCAGATCTAGAAAATTTTAAACCAAAACGGAAGCAGCGAAGTAGAAATGGAAATTTTTACGGGAGAAAATCACCCAAAGTGAATGAGGAAGCAACTAAATCTCGTCAGCTTGGAGACAAGATTTCACAAGGAGGGAATGAAATAAAACCAATGATTAAATCATGTCAAACCTATTTCGTAGAATTACATATCTTCGTCAACTTAGTACAATTAGCCGAAGCCGCCAATCCAGAGCAGTGGTCACGAAAATTCAGCAGGCAATAGTCAAGCTCACTTCAGATCAATAAAGATCGATGAAGTATTTGGAAGAAATTACTTCGTCACAAACATGGTAGCTCGTACCAGGTATTTTCTATGCGAAGTATGTATTGATATCAACAACAAACTACTACGTGAAGTTTACTTCGTCGAGCCAGCAATCCACCTGAAGCCTCCTCAAAGAATAAAACGGATCATACTCATCAAAGTATCTTGAAGGATTACATTCAGAAGGGCACGAGTAAAACGATCAGAAGGGGGGTTTTACGATTAATTATCAAAGAAACGAACCACCACATTAGAATGAAGCCTTTACTAACGAAGAAAAAGAAACATAGATTAACGAAGTAGGCAATGTCAATAGCCTCAGATAAGGAAGAAGGAGGGAGAAGTCCTGAGAGGTTCACTTGAAGGAAGAAAACAATAGTAAAATATCAATGTCAATAGCTTCAGCCAAACCGTCCGCCTGCGAACTAACATCAATTTTTGCGAGATTGCTATTTCTCCTCTGATTTGAAGATTTGTTCCTCGCAAGTGTTTACCTTGCGAACGTTCGCAGCACCAACACTTCAAAAACATTACATCGTAAACATTTCCTTCGTAAATGTTTAACTTGCGAATATTCGCAGCATGAATACTTCGCAAATGTTCGTTTACTTCGCGAAAATGTTTACTTCGCGAAAATGTTTACTTCGCAAAAGTCCGCAAAGCAGCAAAATTTTATTTCGCAAGAGTGGGCTAGAATAATTGGTATGCTGTGAGAACATGCAAGACGATGCTAGCTTCGCAAGCAAATCATATACTTTGCAAGAGACAACAACGACTCACATGAAAGCTAAGTACCTCTTTCCTTAAACATTTTACTTAAAAAAAATAAAATATTTTTGATTTGATTTACAAAGCGCGATACAATCGCAGAATTACAAAGATTTCACAATTACAAAAGAAATTACAAAGATCTCAAGATTTCACAATTACAAAAGAAACCGAGAAAAATATCTCGCACAAATCAATTTATATATTTCTCTTGAAAAATTTACTTTATTTCAAATGATGTGATATTCAACATGGAGAGTAGTAGCTGGCAAACCTTTATGGCATACATTCGCGAAACAACATTCGCAAGAGGCAAAGAACCTCAGTGCGTCATATGAGGGGGTACCTATTAGGATCATTTCCATGGAAAAATATTTGTCAAATGAGATGAAATAAATCATACAAAGGAAATCAAAACAAAGAAAAACGATTTGAACTTGCAATTAAATGAATATTTTGATAAAAGAAATCTTGAATACTAATCTAAATTTTTATTTGCATTACAGCATAGCATGAGGCAAAGAACATGGAGTGAGAGTTTCGCATGATGGGTTCGCAATATTTCTTACATTTAGAGGATTAAGTACTTCTTAAGGATACTTCATACTTCTTATATATTTCGAGGATTAAGTACTTCTTATACTTCTTTAAGGATACTTCGTACTTCTTATACTTCTTCAAGGATTGATATTTTTTACTTCGCAACATTCAAGAACTTCACGAAAGAATAGAGGCAAGTACGTACTTTTCAAGTCAAGTATTCTTTCGCTCGTTCTTTCATGAACAAGATCAAAGACTACTACAACAACGGATTTTTTCTTAAAGATCGCTCTTCAAGCAATATTCAAGAAAAAAGAGGCAAAATGTAGGAGCGGAATATTGCAACAATATTCACTTGCGAATAATTATCAAAAGAGGTTTGCGAAGTGAAGTTGCGAAGGTTCGCAGGATAGTTCTCAAGTCCGAAGTTGAAGGAAAAATTAGTTGTTAACATTTTGTAAAATCATATAAATAGCCATTTAGGCATGAGAGGAAAGGAGAGACACATTTTGAGAGAGAGGATAATTTTAGGAGGAGAGAGAAAATTTTAGGAGAGATTTATTTTCTTTATCATCTTCTTCCCCAAAAAGCTAGAGCTCCAAATATTCTTTAATGGAGTCTCAATTGTAATATCATGTAATTACATACAATCACTAGTGAAGAACCATGGATGTAGATCACAATGATCGAACCATGTAAAATTCTTGTGTCTCTTTTACAATTTTAGTACTTAAATTTTTAGTTTCATATCAAGATTAATTAGATTTAGGAATCATTTTAATGGGTTCTCATGGGGGTGTAGTTGTAGGATATTCTGCAACTACAAGTATCCGGCTTAATATTTTGGTATCAAGTGAAAACAAATCTTAATAATCCTATCTTAACTTATCAAACCACAGTAGATATAAAGGTACTGAAACAGGTACAACAATTTTATTTTATTTTTTTTAACAGCCAAAATTTTACATAACACTGTAGGTTTAGGTTTGTGAAATACAATAGTAGGAATAAGATTCAAGATACAGTAAGGGAACCAAGAAAACCTAACCATTTCCACTTTAGAATTTTGAAACCAATTAACACTAGCACTTAATGGAAAGTTGTTTTCATAAATAAAAATCTTATAATCAACTGATGTCTCATTTCCAGAAGAACACAACACCAAATTAAATAATTCCTTTAAATATCATTAACCAGTGGATCCCATGATTAGCAGAAAACATGATACGTAAGCCAATGACAGTAAACCAGAGAAAACAATCAGACTGTTAAAACACCGTTAGTTCTTAACCTCAGAACCACAACTATGATACATCCAATGTTTAAAGAAATTTAAATGCACAACCAGATTATATGCAAAATTCATAGATTATTTGGAAAACTTGATGGAACAACAGAAAACTAAAATCACCATTGAAATTCCAGTAAGAAAGTGGAGAAAATACCCTCTACCTCTGTACAAGACTAACCTTCATCTCCTTAATTACTTGCGTAACGTATAACTCTTTCACAGTGCCCATTAACCACTTCTATTCTTCGATGGAAACCAGCGTACCACTGAACTTTTTATCGTCTCTCACAACCCTACTAAATTTCCCCGAGTATATAGAAGTACTCGTTGTCTCTGATCCTTAACGGCATCGGAATAGTCAACACATAACCTACCAGCTGTTCCAACCTATTCTCAAAGAGTTTTAGCCTCTTGCTGCGATCCTTCTTCTTAAGTACAGAGCTTAAGGATACATATTTCACACAATGCGATATCTTCAAAACAGAACAAGCGTCTGATTTATAATTGGTAAGTAATATACATTACTAACACACCCAAAGGCATGTATATCATGGTTCTGGTTAGCTTTCCCCAATCCCCAAAATCAACATGACTGTTTCAAACAACAAAATTGTCAAACTCAAAGAAATTTTTCAGGAAAAGCTTTAACCATCATATTTCCAATTTCAGAGTTGCATAACAAAACACGATACGTTAATATGAAGAAAAGGAAATGTTCTTCGTAAACAAAAACAGATTCAAATGCAACGCATCAACATAAAACTGTAATTTTTAAACAAAGTGTACGAAAATAAATAGCTATTTAAAATATCGACCATTTTTTTTTTTTTTTTTTTTGATTGGTAAAGAATGTTATGTTAATGTTAGTTTGTTAGTGTTTGAGCGGAGACTCGAACCGCTGACCTCTTGTTTGAGAGTCAGGCTCCTGGCCAACTGGGCTAACACCAGATGGTTAAAATATCGACCATTTCATCAAGTAAGAAAACCACACACAGTCCCGGTAAGTTGGAACCTTTGCTTTGATTACCTATAAATGTGTAAACCTCCAAATAAAACTAGTGCCAGTGCATGAAGTTTAAACCAAAGAGCAAATCATTTTCACAAACAAGTGGTAGGGTATTTAGTATTTAGGACGTACATGCGTTTAGAAAGTAAAAATGCAAATCCATCAGTATCTGTAGTCAATACTTTGTTTTGAAACCAAATGAATCAAAGATAAAAAAGACGAAGTAAATTTATTAAACCATTGGATATTCACATGGATACGTGTGGAGGAGTTTTACTTAATTAACTCGATGGTAACAAACAAAGAGTTGTATTTTCTTTAGCAATTAAACAAAGATAACTCATGGAAGAAATGATAAATCAATCTATGGAAATTTAACAAGTAACAGCATATGATATCAAAATCAATCAGTAGACACAAAATCAGTTTTGTAATAGGAGAAGAAAAAATCCCTACCTTAGTAGAAGACGAATTCGGCCGGAAACGAAGAGTGGGTTGAATTGGAATCTGGATTTGAGAGCTCAAAATTATTCCTCCAATTACTAGAGATAGTTTTCAGTAAAAAAATGATGATGAAAAGGGTGAGGGAAGAAAACTATGGTCCAACAACGGAGAAAACAAAGATGAAATGTGCTCGTCTTTATCGAGTTCTTAGCGAGAGAAAAGAAAAGCCAAATCTCCCTGGCTAGTTTCTCTTGTCCAATCACATGGAAACCATGCTCACATTTTGTACCATACTAATTATTCACCCACTACTACTTAGGGACATCAAACTTGGTTAAACCCCCCATCTAGGTTCAGGGAATTGTCCGGGGTTTTAAGCATTTGATACTAGAATGACGCGCAAATACTGCAAAATTTTTATTTTCCTACCCAAAACATTGGGCTAGGGCTCAAAGACCAAGCATAATTTTAGTGACGTTACAAAAACATTCGAGACATCAACGCATGTCACAAACTGGGGGATGCTCATTGGGTATTGGTTTAGCGGTTTACAGCGTGCGGCGTACACTAGACCCGTTATAAGAGAGTGGCATAAGGATGTAGCGGTTAGATAATACAGGGAGTAATGGTGAAATGCTTTCTCTAATGGAACATCAATTCCAGGCGTTACCGGTTACCACATCCTCCCATTTACTCACCCGTTTTCCATTTCTTAATGAGACCAGAGTACGTTTCACTTCGACTTATATAAATAGACATTACCTATTTCCACTGAACATCAAGTTCAGGTCAGGAGCATACAACACTCATAAAACATTTGCTAGCTTTCCATATGTTAGCTTCCCACTTTCTGATACAAGTCATAAAATAAATACTCTTCCAGAATCAAATATTCTCGTCTCAACACTTTCTTCGCTTCTCTCCCCAAAACCAACCCTTCTCCTTCACTTTGTGACCGAATCAAGTCTGGAACGGACATTTATTGGTTTAGTCCGGATTTATACAGATTGATCTCTCGAATCTAAAGTACTCATGTGCAATATATTGTTTAGGGTTTAAATTCTTTTCTCACCCATACACTCGAAATTACCAAAATCAGCAGAAACCGTTTTCACCCTCAAACAATTGGAGACCACAGTGGGAGATTGATCTTTCGGTCACAATGCCAATTTTCAACCATCGATCTTATGCTTCGACCCAGATGTCAAGATGGTAGAAACAGGCGATCCGCTCGGGGATCGACGACTCAGTTACCAGACGACCCGATTATCAGTCTTAATACGGCGAGTGATGACTGAGGACTTCCTAGAGATTAAAAGCGAATGATCCAACCAGGGATTGATTATCAGATGAGACGACTGGGGACTTCCCACAATCACGACGGTGCTTCCCATAAAAACTCAGTCTTACACCCGGAAGGTTCCCTTTTCATCAGGAGACCTGAAAAATAGAGTAAGTCTTACCTAGACAAGATACATGGTTTTCTATTTCAAGTTTTAACGGGAATGATGAAACCAATAGTCATGTTATGTTTCACCCCATGTCATCTACCAACACATTGTTCCATGGTTTTTCCTGGGATGGTTGCGTCACTTGTAATCATAACCAAGATAACATCATTTCCAAAACAATCTATTCCAAAATAGTTCATTCCAAAACAATAATCCATAACCCTCAAGGTAACATTTGTCTATCAACCCAAGAAATCCAGGAAATCAAAACCATAAACTAGGCGTTTCATTCGCCTTTCAAAAAGAAAAAACCTAAAAATAAGAAGTTCAGAAGACAGAAATGCATTCAAGGAAAGTTTTCCAACAATGGATTAATCTTCTTAGCAAGAGCCTCCTTCATGCTTTGGAGGGATGCCCTTTTCAACTTCATCTTTCTGGATAATTTTTCGACTTTCGCTTCCTGCTTCTTCACCATATCCGTAGAAGGACCTTTGATTATTTCGACCAGTAACATTTCAACCTCAGAGAAACCTTCAACGAACCAAGGAACATTGAATTCGAAGTTTACACATGTCACGATGGAACCTCCAGCTCGAGATTACATCCTCAGAAACAGTATGACCAGTCATGTTACACATGTTTTAAATCGAAGATAAAGCTTCTTCCATACGCTTGACCAATGCAAATCGGCTAGTAAGCTTCTTGGTTGTGGCGATATGTCCGTATTTATCCCATATCCTGGTATACAACTCTGCGTACTTAGATGGAAAGTTGAAGCCTCCAATCAACACATGGTCTTCGTGGGGAGTCAAATATGGAGGCACGAAAATGGCACCCGCGACCGAATCCATGACCGGCAAAGGATTCCTGACCATGATTGCACCAATGGTCGCCGAAGTACTTTCCACCACCTGGGTCTCAACGTTATCAATATTCATTTCCAAATCACCAATAGGCACCGCTTCCACGGTTGGACTTTCGTCGTGGCAAGTCTCCATCTCGAGGACATCTTCAGAAGTAATTCCTCGCTGCAATATTACGTTTTAGTTTTGTTTCAAAAGTAGAAAAGGGATACCAAAAACTTTCCAACTCATTTGCGGACTCGCCAGAGAAGGACTCGGCGTTACTTTCAGAAGAATGTTCATCGTCACTACTGGATCCCGAGTTTTTTTTTTCTCCGGAGTCTTCTGCATCTTCAGGAAACTTATTAATTGACTTCTATGTAAGCCTAGGAAAGGCGTTTGTGCTGCCAAGTCCCTGAATTACGAAAGAAGAAAAGATGTTTAGTAACAAAAGAAAAGGGGATAGAAGAATTGCGTAAATCAGTAGGGAGTCATACATACCCGTATGTTGGAAGAATTGAAGGTCACATGAACTTCTGCATCCGACCGAAAACCACGTGTATGGTTTTTAGACCTTCGTTCTTTTCTCTGAGAACGAATCGCATCCAGACTAGAAGACTTCCGCTTAGCAGAAAAAAGTTCTCTCAACAACGGGTGCCCCGCCAAAATCTCGGAGGAAGGTTTACCACGGGTATTCTCCACTATGGCCTTCACAAATTTTTGGATGGCAAGAAACCAACCCTTCTAGAATCCATTATACTTGTGGGTCATCAATGAATCTCTTTCCGAAAGAAAGAAAGGGAGACTTTTACCTGGCACGAGAACACTAGCATCAAGAACGGCTGGTAACAAATCCTCTAGAGGAACCGGCTGACGAACAAGATGGACTCCTTGATAGAAACCCATATGCCGAGCTGCATGATCGATGTTGTAAGAGACTGCCTTGTAGTTGCAGGAAATCATACACTACACCCTTGATAAGAATTTACTGTAATTAAGACATATTTGAAGATTAAAAATAACACTTTATTATTTGATTCTCAGAAATGTTTACAAGAAATGGAAGAAATCAAGAATACAACCGCTCTCTTAAAATTTCTCTCTCCTAAAGATTTCCTCGACACTCAAAAATACATCATCCTCTCTCTGAATTTACTGGGTCTCTTTATATAGGATAGTTACATAGTGGATGACAGCTAATCTATCCTTTAATTCCGGATCTGACTCGCGATCTTATCGCAGTAGTTACAATGTCCATTCTCCCAACCGTCGTGACCATCACAAGATAATCTCGCTCTTCCCGTGTTTCTTCATTCGTCAGCTATTACGTCATTCTTTAAGTCATTTTGTGGCACTCGTGAAGTGTTGTTGAAGAACTCGCGGTGATTTTCGCAGAAGTGTTGTTAATCTCGCAAGAGTAATATCATGGCGATATTCTGGTCCTACATCTTTCCTCTTCTCATGTCTTTTTTGCGAAGAGGGAAAGACTATGAGAATTAAAATGCCGCAACTACCTAGTTTTCCATCTCTTTTCCCCGACAAAACCCTGTAAATTAGGTATGACCGCCTATACGTGTCTAATGCTCCTCTTTTAACTGGTTAATCCTTTATTACCCGGTTACCTTTCTTCTGTCTATAAAAGAGATAACTTGTTAAGAAATATTCTTTTTCTTTTACTTCTTCGTCTTCTCCGTCCCTTATCTTCTCTGTAAACTTTCCCGTATGCAATTTTTCTTCTTTTACAGGTTCATCTGCTACTGTTCTAATGGAGTCTCAAAGGTATAAACATTCTCTTCTGTTTTAATTCGATTTTTCTTGTTTAAACTATGTTTATCTATTTTATTTGATCTCTTTTATTTGATTTTTCATAACTCCCATACTGTGTCTTCTTTTCAGTGAAACTGCTTCCAGCATGCAACCTGTATCTCAAAACCATAATCTTCTCAAAAATTCGCAACAGAAATTGGTTCAAAAGAAGAGGAATCGTGCGAATCATAAGGTAGTAAGAAACACTTGTTTTCTTATTAATAACAATATAGTTTCCTCTATTTCTTATCTAGTTTATTATTCGCAGGATGATGAGAATGTTGCTGAACCTCGCAAGCGATCTCGCAAGATTAAACCCATTGAATACGGAATTACTATTCCCACATTATCTTCTTCAAAATCCACTCATATAGCCTCGCAAGTTGTGCCCCAACCTTTTGCTTGCGATGGTGTCACTCCCAATACTCCTGCCTCAATTAACCCTCTCATAAGTGAAACTCCCCTGGTTGAAACTCACGTTTTATGACTCGCTTGTTATATTCGCGATCTAACCTTCGCCGATAATTTTCCATATGTTGTAATTCTTTTTCTCTTTTCTTTTGTAATTCATCAAGTTCACTTAGAATCATGCTAGAATTAAGATTCTTCTCCCAAACCTATCTTCTTGTTGTAGGAATAACAACTTCTGTTGGTAGTACTGCTTCAACACCATACGTTAAACAAAAAGGTGACATCCCATTTGCCTCTCTCCTGGTTGTGTTGTAAGCCCAGACTGCATTATGTACCTATTCACACCATTCTCTATGGTACCCTTATAATTTCTTTTTTAAGATTTCTGCGATTGTCTTATTAGTTGCTTCAGCCTGACCATTAGCTTGTGGGTATAAAGGAGTAGATTTTCCACATCTTATCTTAAATGCATTGAGTTTTTGTCCTTCAAATTACTTTCCATTATCAGAAACCAACTGTGCTGGGATCCCAAATCTTCAGATAATATTTTCAAAGATGAACGTAAATATATCTTTATCGCGAATGTGTTGTACCGCTTTTACTTCTGCCCACTTTGTGAAGTAATCTGTCGCAATAATTAAGTATCTCTTATGCCCTAACTGGCATAAAGGGTCCCAAAATATCTAAGCCCCATTTTCCAAAAGGCCACACACTTTTTGAAGATGATAATGGTGCTCCCGGTGCATGTATCCTCTTTCCATATCGCTGGCAATCTTCGCAACGTTTTGATAATTGTTTTGCATCTTCATGCATATACGGCTAATAATAGCCTTGTTTTTTTTTTATAAGCCAAAGATCTTCCTCCGCTATGATTACCAGCATCTCCACTATGCAACATTTTTAAAACTTTTTCTCCTTCTTACCTTGTCAAACATCTAAGTAATGGCACATTAAAAGATTTTCGATACAATACTCCATCCCTTAATTCATAATTTGTTGCACGGCTCTTTAATTTGTGCGCCTCCAATCTATTTCTTGGTGTTTCACCTGTTGCCAAGTATGCGAGAAGTTCTGCTCTCCAATCTGCGATGATGTCGTTGGCTGGCTCTTCTATGTCATTTTCTATTATCATTACATCCCTCTTTTCTTCTTCTTCTTTATTAATTGAAGGTGATACAAGCGTCTGAATTCTTATGCATCTCGCAGCTGGGTTTGTCATCATACTTGATATGAACGTAAAAGCATCTGCGAGTCTGTTATCTTTTCTTGATATATGTCTCCATTTTATTTTTGGAATTCTCGCAGACAATTCTTCAACAAGTTTCTTGTATTTCTTCAGAGATGGTTCATTTGTTGTGTATTCTCCTTTTATCTAGCGAATAACTAGTTGCGAGTCACTGGTAATCCATGCATTCTCCACCTTCATCTCTACGGCGAACTTTAGAGCATGCACCACAGCTTCATATTATGTCTTATTATTAGAGGATGTGAATTCCAAACGAAATGAAAAAGCCATTTATTTCTCCTTCTGGCGAGATAAAGACTACTCCAATTCCATTCCCTTCCCTATTTGATGATCCATCCACCAATATTTCCCACATGTTAGGTTCCTTTAATAGATCTTTTGGATCTCCATGTTCTTCTTCTATGTCCATTATTTCTTCCACAGCTTCATCATCTTCTTGAGGAAATTCTGCTAAAAAATCCGCTACAACTTGTGATTTTGGCGAGGATAGGACTTCATATTTGATTTCAAAGTGCCCTACTTGTACATTCCATCTCTCAACTCTGCCTGATCTTTTTGAGTTCTTCATTACTAATTCAATGGGCACCTTTGTTAATACTTTTACTTTATGTGCCTGAAAATATATGCGAAGTTTGAAAGTTGCATAAACCAATGCCAGAATTAGCTTCTCAATTTTTGAATAATTTCTCTTTGCAGAATTAAACGTTTTACTGATGTAATAAATTGGTTTTTCTACCCCTGCATCTATTCGCAGTAATACTGTGCTTAATGCGTGCGATGTTGTCGCAAGATAAATCAACAATTCTTCTCCCCGCTCCGCTTTCTGTAAAATAAATATGTTCATTAGATATTCTTTAACTCCTTGAAAAGCCTTCTCACATTCATCGGTCCACTTGAATTTTGTACCCTTACTGAGTATATTGAAGAAATACTTGCATTTATCTGAAGATCGTGAGATGAATCTTCCTAGCGAAGCTACGAGCCCATTCAACTTCTGTACATCTTTCACTGTTGCTGGTGTTGGCATATCGCGAATTTCCTGTCCTTTCTCTGGATAAACTTGTATAACCTAAAAAATTCCTGACGCTACTCTGAAAATGCATTTCTCAGGATTCACCTTGATGTTAAAGAGTCGCATTTGATCAAAAATCTCCTTCAAATCTTGCACATGGTTCTTAGCTTCTTTACTCTTTATTAACATGTCATCTACATATACCTCTAATGTTTTGTGTATCTGATGAGTGCCAAATATTGCATATTCATACACCTTTTCATTGGCACTTAACTCATCTTTCGCGCTTCAAAGTCATATATTATCCCAAATTCTGCATTCTTACCATCTTCAAGAATAAATATTTGTATTAATTAATTTTGTGTTTTTAAGTACTAAATAAAGCTTGGAAGAATTGAGAAGACAAAAGAGAAGAAAGTTGGAAGCGTTGCAACCGGCTCACAAAGATCAAATGGAAACCTGTTTACAAAATCATGGGATTAAACAACCCATGATCCAAAAACCAAGACCCAAATCCATTTCCACCTCACCCCCATTGGATTCTTTCCAAAACATCCACCTCACCCCCATTGTATTCCATTCTATCCATCAATTAAGAAAACATGTTTTGTTTAATTGTTGAGTGGTTGCTACAGTGAAATTCGGATCCCAAGTGTGAGAGAATTTTTGTGTATAAATAGAGAGGGTTGTTATGTTGAAAACTCATCCAAGAATAGCTTGTTCATGTTAGTTTATCAAATTTCAATTTTGTTGTAATGTTCTTCATGTTCTAATTTCATTTACTAGGGTTTAGATGAAGCCCTAATCTCATTGGTATGTATTCATATCTTGTATCTTGTTCTTGAAAGTTTAGAATTGTTTAAAGATATAATTTAATCCAAGTTTGTCAACATCTTGCTCTCACAATGTATGCCATGTATCCATTGTAGTTAGAATATCTCTATGTTGATTATGCTACAACTCATGCTTAACCAAATATTGATCTTTAGATTAGTTGTGCTTAATTAGACAATTAATGCTTTGGAGAAATACTTTAGTTGTGATTAAATTATCCATTGGAGAAACACCTTAGTTATACGGTAGACTTGAATCTACTATAAGGACAAGAATAATATTACAAGTTGAATGCATATCATAGGTTATTGGTGGATTTGAATACCCTAGTATCCATATTATCATTGTTTACATATCTTGCTATTTGCATCTTTTACTTTTATTATTTCAGTCACTTGAAAATCATATCGTCGTATCGACAAAAACAAACCCCTTTTGGTTAATCTCTGAATCAGGATTTAGAATCAACTTCTACACTCTCCAAGTCTTTGTGGTTCGACCTGTGCTTGCCCTGTGTTGCTTGTCGACACTGTGCACTTGCAGTATACACAATAGTAGGTATCTTTCCGATCCTACCAAGTTTTTGGCGCCGTTGCCGGGGACTCGGTAGTGGTGTAGTTCATTTTTCATCTCCTGTCACTATTCATTTTTCATCTCCTGGAACTGTTCGCATATTACTGTTCACATATCACTGTAGCAGTGCACTATTCACAGTCAATTTTACACTTATTTTTGTTATTTTTTTTAAATTTTTTTGCTTTTGATTTAAAACTTCGAAACCCTAACTACCTCTTTTGAGCTCAACAGTGCTTAGGAGTAGTCATTGTAAAGGCGAAGGAAAGGAAGCGAAAGAAGTTTTTATATTAAATAAAAAAAAAAAAAAGGTTTATTTTATTTATTTTTAGATTGTATTAGGATTCCTCTACTCTTGTAATTTTCTTTTTCTTTTGCACTTTATTTTGGACTTTGGACTTGGACATTCTATTTTTATTTTTATTTTTAAACCCTACGGAAGGGTATTATTAAATATCAACTGTTTGCAGAGAAGGACGGTGATTACAATATCACCTCGGCCCCTCGGGTTCGTTCATGCCATAGGAGTCGTGGCCCGAGTCGACAACAACGGTTCATCCCCCGTCTGGAACGGGAGGTAAGTTTGTCGAAACACTCGCTAATCCCTTGTTAGCGAGTTACTGTATTCCTTCGTTTGCATATATGTTGAGGAATTGAATACGGCTGCTTTATTTTCCTAGTAAAGGGCAAGGACTGGCCATACAAGATAAGGGTTCAGATTTCATCACCGTTCTCTTCTTGCCCGCCTTAGGAAAACAATACCTAACGTGAACCTAAGCATTAAAATTTGAAATAAAACGAGACCTATAAGGTAACGAGCTTAGTAGGAGAGTCGTTCGAAAAATATTGGTTACTCTCTAAGCATACTTCGAAGTTCATGACGGTTTCTGTAAATTGAATGCGTGACTGCGCCGCCTTGGAATGCGGTGATCCTTGGGTATCAAAGCTCCTGCAGCTTCCCTCGCCTCTATCCAATTTACTTAAACTCGGAATGATTCCAGAGGAGTTTGCTCAGATTGTAACAAATTCCATTTCGAAGGATTAGAAGCTGGTCTAGAAAACAATCTAAGTGGATCCATCATGCTTTTTGTTTGCTAGAAATCAGTAGGTATACTGTGGTGAAGTCAGCCTTGTTTGCGATTGCATAGAACTCCCCTTCCGTTTATGATTTTTCTTCTTTTATTTTGTTTTTCTAATGTATGCCCGAGGTAATTAGAGAACGGGCTTAAAAAAAAAAAAAAAAAAAAAACCAATAATGAAAAAAATATATATTGGTCTGTTTTCAGTGTGTACATCCCAATCTCTGCAACAAGCCTAGTTCTAGTTAGAGATCATGTCAGGATTCTGGTCTGCAGGTGGGGATGGAAACAAATCCATCAGAGAGCTTGCTTACGGGCATGCTTCACATTATGAAACTCCAACAAACCATGATGTCACTAGTTATAGGGATTATTATGGAAATTTTCACAGTCCTGAGCATCAATACATGAACCCTAGTAACTACTCACACATGTATCATCCACCACAGGGTGAAAATTAACATCTTTACAGTGCCCAACTCTCACAATCATCACTTTTGGACCAGTTAGAAGCTAGAACTGCAGCTTTAGAATTGCAAATGCATGAATCTGTCGCAAATAATTCTTCTAGGCAATCTGAAATCTATGCTTGTACCTTATGTGGAGGCTTAGGCCATCCTGCTGAGAATTGCTATATTTTGCATGATTTCAGGCAATCTAGAGAATATCATGAAAATCCAAAATATGAAATGCCAACAGATTACAAAGCTGATAGTCATTGGGACCATAATCAACCTTTCGAAGGTTGCGATTAGTATTTTATAGACCCTAATGACCCTGCACACATGTATCATCCACCACAGTGGGAAGTTGAACAATTTTGTACTTCTCAATCTGTGGAGGAAAATCTCAGACTCATCGAACAAAATAATGCTAGGAGTGTATTGCATGATAAACCATATAGCATTAATTATGAATTTCCTACTGTTGAAGACTCTCATTCCATTGAACAACTTAATGCATTATTAAAAATGAATTTGATTCATTTAAAAAATGTAGGAAAGGGGGAATTTCAGGATGAAATATTTGTTTGTCCTAATGAAATAAAATGTGAAAATAGTATGCCTAGTCTTACTTGTGTAGCTGATATTGCATATGAACCTGTTTTAAATGAAGGGACTAGAAATACTACGATTTTAAATAAGGAAATGCATTTCTGTGATGATGATGATGTTATGTTAGAAGAACATGTTTTTGCTGAAAATATTGTCGAACCTTTGGGTTCAGAGACATTTGGCTTCTCTGCCTTGACCTTAATGAATGATGTTTCTTCTAGTGTTCCATATACATGCGATACTGATCTTGAGCCTGTGGAATTGTCCTGTGAAAAAGAGCATGACACATATCTTGTGTCTGACTTAGAAAATGTTGAATCTTCTGTAGACACCAATGATATTATGCATGAAAATAACTTTGATGTGTCTGATTCTATGCCTAAGTCACACTGTGATGTTTCTTGTGATATTCCTATGCATGAAACTAAAGTTGTAGTGGATGATTGTGAACTGGGTCTTATTGATTTGTTTTATGAGCATGAGCATGATGTTGTACTTGTTTCTGACTTAGGGAAAGCTGAATCATATAGTAACACAAATAAAAATAACTTAGAGAGTTATGATTCGATGCTTAAGTCACAACATGACTGTCTTAGGGTAAACCGAGAGGTTGTCAAACCCATTTTGTGGACAAGTCAAATCTTTGGATTGGAACTGTGTGCCTCTCAAGTCCTCTTGGACTATTTTGCAGCTAAATATAATACCTTTGATGAGCCACAGTTCGAGTTTACTCATGTCTCCCCATCCATCCATGAAAAAATCCACTTTGAACTAGATCTTGTGCATGATGCACCACTGAAATTGTTATATTTTGTACCCAAAAGTTTATCTATTGAAAAATTTAGGTTTGGGGGGTAACTCATTCACATATGCAGTCTCACTTTCATTGTTGTCCTGTTATAAATATGTAAGGCTGTTGATGTTTCCGCATTCCGTCTTTTGGGTTGATCCTCAACTTTTTAGATTGTTGGTGTTTGGGGAGTCATCATTGTATAATCTAGTAGGTAAATTTTGAATCTTGTTGATATATTTGTGTGCTAACCGAACTTTTTGTCTTGCGCTCATATTGTTTGCTTTCATAGCATTCATTCAATTATGGTTAGCACCAACCTTTTTGCATCTGGTATTCTCTTTCATTTGAATCTGTTTTGTTCTCACGTTTTGTTGTTGTTTCTGTTATCTTTTGAAACATTGAGGACAATGTTAGATTTAGGTTTGGGGGAGTATTTGCATATGGCGTTTTGTAGTTTTTTTGCATCTTTTATGACCATCTGTGGAGCGGGTCTTTTGTAGGATCCTTTGTAGTCTTTTGCATTTTTTATGACCAGCTGTGGAGCGGGTCTTTTGTAGGATCTTTTGTAGTCTTTTGCATTTTTGTGTTGTTGATATCTGATGACCAGCTGTGTAGCGGGTCCCTAAAATATTTTTTGTCTCGGATCTTGTGTATGATATCTGATGACCAGCTGTGTAGCGGGTCTCTAAAAAAAAAATGATCAGCTGTGTAGCGGGTCTAAAATTTTTATTTAAAAAAATAAATAAAAATAAAATTGGTTACAAATTGTCAAGGTTCTACGAAATTCCGAAGTTCATCATCTACAGTTGAAGACCGAAGACGAAGAAATTTCTATGGATGCTCTGAAATTGGAGAAGGTTTTGTGGGTACATCTTTGGTAGGCCCTCACGAGACTACAACTCGTCCACTAGGGACACCTAGGGGTTTAAAGGCTTAGTGCATACGCTAAATGCATTCGAGAGACCAGCGACAGTGGTATAGTTAGGATTTCTGGATTTGTTTCACTTGAGGACAAGTAAAATTCAGGTTTGGGGGTATTTGATGAGTGCCAAATATTGCATATTCATACACCTTTTCATTGGCACTTAACTCATCTTTCGCGCTTCAAAGTCATATATTATCCCAAATTCTGCATTCTTACCATCTTCAAGAATAAATATTCGTATTAATTAATTTTGTGTTTTTAAGTACTAAATAAAGCTTGGAAGAATTGAGAAGACAAAAGAGAAGAAAGTTGCAAATTCTCATCGATCAGTGGCAACTTTGTTTACAAATTCATGGGATTAAACAACCCATGATCCAAAACCCAAGACCCAAATCCATTTCCACCTCACCCCCATTGGATTCTTTCCAAAACATCCACCTCACCCCCATTGTATTCCATTCTATCCATCAATTAAGAAAACATGTTTTGTTTAATTGTTGAGTGGTTGCTACAGTGAAATTCGGATCCCAAGTGTGAGACAATTTTTGTGTATAAATAGAGAGGGTTGTTGTGTTGAAAACTCATCCAAGAATAGCTTGTTCATGTTAGTTTATCAAATTTCAATTTTGTTGTAATGTTCTTCATGTTCTAATTTCATTTACTAGGGTTTAGATGAAGCCCTAATCTCATTGGTATGTATTCATATCTTGTATCTTGTTCTTGAAAGTTTAGAATTGTTTAAAGATATAATTTAATCCAAGTTTGTCAACATCTTGCTCTCACAATGTATGCCATGTATCCATTGTAGTTAGAATATCTCTATGTTGATTATGCTATAACTCATGCTTAACCAAATATTGATCTTTAGATTAGTTGTGCTTAATTAGACAATTAATGCTTTGGAGAAATACTTTAGTTGTGATTAAATTATCCATTGGAGAAACACCTTAGTTATACGGTAGACTTGAATCTACTATAAGGACAAGAATAATATTACAAGTTGAATGCATATCATAGGTTATTGGTGGATTTGAATACCCTAGTATCCATATTATCATTGTTTACATATCTTGCTATTTGCATCTTTTACTTTTATTATTTCAGTCACTTGAAAATCATATCGTCGTATCGACAAAAACAAACCCCTTTTGGTTACTCTCTGAATCAGGATTTAGAATCAACTTCTACACTCTCCAAGTCCCTGTGGTTCGACCTGTGCTTGCCCTGTGTTGCTTGTCGACACTGTGCACTTGCAGTTTATACAATAGTAGGTATCTTTACGAGCCTACCAGTATCCACTTTGCGAACACCTTCTCCACAATTCTTTGATACGTTTCACCAGCATTTCATAACCCAAAAGGCATTTTTGTGTAACAATATAGTCCTCTTAGAGCAAAAAATGCGGTGTGATCTTGATCTTCTTCAGCGAGAGGAATCTGGTTATAACCTTTATAACCATCTAATGAAGATATTCTATCATTTCCTGTTGCTGATTCAACCATTTGAGGAACATCTGGTAATGGAAAACTATCTTTAGGGAAAGATTTGTTTAAGTCAGTAAAGTCTATACAAATTCTGATCCCCTTATTTTTCTTTGGAACCACTACCATATTTGCGATCCATTCTGGGTATTTTGCTTGTCTTATAATTCCAGCATCAAGCATTTTCTGTAACTCCTCTTCTATTTTTGAGTGATAAGTTGTTGCGATTTTCCTTATCCTTTGCTTGAATGGTCTCATATCTTTGTTAATTTCTAACTTATGACATGCAACTGATGGATCTATTCCAGGCATCTCATCCATATTCCACGAGAAAATATCCTTATACTCTCGCAAGAGATTTATGGTTTGTTCTTCTTCATCTGCACCCATTTTAGTTCCAATTTTTAGCATTTTAGGTTCTTCTTCACTTCCAACATTTACTTCCTCTGTTGGTTCTGCTACGGTGTAGCTGGCCTCAGGTTCTCCCATTGGTGTTCCCATGACTCTCGTGGGCTCATCATCTTCTTGTGAGATCTCGCTGGGTATTCATTTTCCTTCTCTTGATCATATCATGTAAACTTTAAATTCTTCTTCCTTCTTTGCCTCTTTTTCCAACTTTCTGCGAGCTTTTCGCAGTTTTGGACGCTCTTCATAATTTATCACTTCAACTCGATAACACAGCTTTGCAAGATCAGTATCTCCTCTAATTTCTCCAATTCCACTAGGCATAGGAAATTTTATGCATTGATGTAATGTTGATGCTACAGCCTTGATTGCATGTATCCATGGTCTCCCCAATATCATGTTATATGGTGCCTCCACATCCACCACACATAATGTTACTTGTGTTTCAATCTCTCCTAGCGGAATTCGTACCGTTATTTCGCCTTTAGTTTTTTTTTATAGATTTTCCAAAACCATGAATGTGATAATTTGAACAAGACATCTCTTTAACCTTATATCTCATTTTCTTAAATGTATGATAGAATATAAAATCTACAAAACTTCCTGCGTCCACCAAAGTTTTATTCACGGCCCATTCTTTTGCAGATCTTGTTAATTTTCCTTCTTCATTCGCACAGTAGATACCGTGATTACCAATGGAGATGTATGATCCAAATTTTCTTTTGGTATTTCTGCTGCTGTGAATGTGATTTCTTGTTTTTCCCAATCCTTCAGAGGTGATATTTTCTCCACCGTCATAATTCTTTTTCCTTCAAAATCTCGTTTATGAATCTTTCCTCTAATATTTTCATGGAATTGGTTGATCATTGTTTTTGTTATCGTATTACACTCCAACTTCCTGTAATCCTCCTTTGCTTCAATTATTTTTTCCTTCAACTGCTTCACCAATTTGTTCAATCATCTTCTTAACTCGAATATTGATCTTTAGTTTTGCTTTTTCCTATAATTTTCAACTTTCAATCCCTGTTTCGGGCGCCAAAATGTAGTTGCAGGAAATCCTATACTACCCTTGATAAGAATTTACTGTAATTAAGACATATTTGAAGATTAAAAACAACACTTTATTATTTGATTCTCAGAAATGTTTATAAGAAATGGAAGAAATCAAGAATACAACCGCTCACTTATATTTTCTCTCTCCTCAAGACTTCCTCAACATTCAAAAATACATCATCATCTCTCTGAATTTACTAGGTCTCTTTATATAAGATAGTTTACATAGTGGATAACAGCTAATCTGTCCTTTAATTTCGGATCTGAATCGAGATCTTATCACAGTAGTTACAATGTCCATTCTCGCAAGCGTCGTGACCATCGCAGGATAATCACGCTCTTCCTGTGTTTCTTCATTCGTCAGCTATTACGTCATTATTTAAATTATTCTGTGTCACTCGTGAAGTGTTGTTGAAGAACTCGCGGTGATGTTCGCAGAAGTGTTGTTAATCTCGCAAGAGTAATATCATGGCGATATTCTGGTCCTACATGCCTGACACGAACCTCGAAAGAAGGACAGTATGTAACTAGGTGTACAACTTCGCATGAATACAACCTCTTTAACGCCCATGTTCTTTTCATCAGAGAGCAAAGACGTGCTCAGAGCAGAAGCAAAGGTGTTAACCTGAAATACAGATGCACACACCGGGGCCCATGGACGAAATTTGACCGTGTACGAATAGTCAAGAAAATCAACTATCTTGGGCGCCTGTTCGACCAGTGAAGTATTCTCGAACTACCGCAATGCTCGGGAAGCGAAGATAACGGTTTAGGAGCGTTTCTCTCGAAATTCTCCCATAACCATGCTTGGAGGAAAGCGACATGAACATATGAGCCCACCTTCATGTAACCATTCGAAGCACGCATGTCCGCAACTAGGTGATCTAAATGTATATACAGAGAACCAAGAAACAAGCCGCCGATGGAGAGAATAACGTCTTTCGCCAGTTTGATAGCAAATTTAATAAGCCCCTTCCTTATCTTCGTTATACCGGAGCCGTCATAAAAAATGTCTCTAGAGAGCCACAATGTTAAAAACGTAGTAACATAGAGAGTATAGTCTAGGACTAGGTCCGACTATGTCTCATCAAGGAACCACTCAGACACCCACCAGCTGTAGAAGCATTTCGTCTCGTAATCCTTCTGAACGAATCCTTTTGACTTCTCAAAAAGAGTAGCACATATTTCTTCTTCATCGTCAGATAACATGATGTTAAGATTCCCTATTATGGGTAGACTCAACAAAAAAGCTACACTCTCTAAATAGATGGTCATTTCACCCCACCTGCATATGGCCATATGAGTACCTGGACACCATCAGGAGACAAAATAAATCAGACCCGGTATATCTTTCCTAATTTGAAGTGTTGCGGAAGCCATAATAGCATCAATGATTTGCGCTTTGGTCAAACTATCTCTTAAACAATCTTAACTTATCATGAATCACACCTATTTATCAAAAGAACACAACGGACTTTCGGAGATTCTAAAGTCGATAGGAGAAGCGAAGTACTCCTTCATATGAAGGCAAATTCGTATTACATCCCATGGCGGAACCGACCGAATCCCTCCTTCAATCTCCGAACCGATCATAAGGATTGATGTGCACTTGGGATGGTTTCTCCTAGCAGAAAATATTGTGAAGAACTTATCATTCGTATTCGGCTTGGAGTTGCCGACATTTTTCGGTGAAGTGGCAAGAATTTTTTCAGGTGACATCTTAACAGAATTCCTTATGCTTTTGAAGAAACTGCAACAAAGTGAAATGAGAAATTACTACCTTAGAGAAAAACATGCATAAAGTCTTACCAAAATCGATTATGAACAACATCACATTTGCTGCGGAGATTTCTCTTTGGCCACATGTCACGACATTCACGACTAAAAGAATGGGGACTGATTCTTCTCAACGGGGTACGCATGACGTCACATGAAATACGCTCTTGGCCGAAATTAAGAACCGCCGCCGGAAGCATGCAAGGTCACGGAAAGTACAACCCAGGTCAAGTTATACCCTATCATGAAAGAACGCTCAAAACTAGAGGAGGAATATTTTCACACGGCTACAAAAGGGAAATGCAGCTTGAAGCTAGATTTTCACAAGAAGAGGACTAACTGTAGCAACCTACTCTTACACGAATGTTGTATAATATTTGGTTTTCTTACTATCGGTGTGACGACTAATGTTACTGTGATACTACTAGCGAGGAAGAATCATTCATGCAAAAGTATTCCTACCGGTTCATGGAGAATATATATATGTGGCTAGGGTTTGCACTGACAAAAAAAAAAGAGGGAGAGAAGATAAAATGTTAGAGCACGTACCTGGAATGCACTCGCCTATTTCTCTGCTTTGCTCCTAACATGGATACGTGAAAACAAGGCCAATACTACAAAAGTACAAGAGGCACGACACCCTTTGTATACATATTACTTTCGTAGTTTGGGTAGAAGAAAGATTCCTTTTATAAGCACAACGCTTTCAGAATTTGGATGGAAAAAGGGTTTCTTGTTTAAAATACACAACGAGAAGGCATGTGGGCCCTCCAAGTCAATGACACCATCTCCTATCCCAAACCGCTCCCAAGCCGTCCAAGCCATACCGATCTAAGTCGTCCAAGATACGCCGATCCAATCCTCTAGAGCCACATCCGTCCAAGCTGCGCCCAAGCCAAGCCGCGCCCAAGCCTTTAGTGCTATGCTTGCCTCACCAAACCATGTCATGCCTTGCACCACCATCTGTACCATGCCTTGGACTCACCACTCCAAGACGTCCGCGCCATGACTTCTCGCGCCAATACCAACAACTCTCCATGCCAGCGTCATGATGTTCCCTAACCCGGCCAAGATGATGCATGGCCAGACTAATCCGACGATTCTCATCTCACCACTTCACGGTCTACACCACAAATAAAAGCTATGCAAGGCCGCCAAACACGGGATCATGAACTCCCATTACCTCTCGAAAAAGGTTAGTCGAACTTTTCTGACCATCTTGCATGATTTACGTTTCGATTCTGTCACTATAGTTGCAGGAAATCTTATAATACATCCCTCACAAGAATTCATAACAATCAACACATTTCTTAAGATCAATAACGACACTTTTTATTAATTGAATCTAGAAATTTTACAAGAAGGAAATGAAATCAAAAATACAACACTGTTTTGGACTTTCTCTCTCCTCAAAACTCCAAAACTTCTCTCTCTCTCTCTCTCTCTCTCTTACGCCTATTCAGTTCTTTATATAGGATATTGCATAGTGGATGATAGCTAAGCTGACCTTTATTTTCGGATCTGGCTTGCGATATTCTCGCAAGCATTCTAGTGTTAACTTCGCAAACATTCTAAATTTCGCAGGATCATCATACTTTTCTCGTGTTTAAGTTGTCGTCATCTGTTATGTCATTTCTGAAATCATTCTGCGACATTTTCACAATGTTATTGATGAAGATTTCGCAAGTGTGTTGTTGTTGCGATATTTTGATCCTACATCTTGCCTCTTCTCATGTCTTCTCTGCGAAGGGGAGAATGTCAAGAGAATTTGTACTTCAGAATGCCGCATGTTTTCATCTTCCTATATTCTTCTCCCGACAAGATTCCGTGAATTAAGTATGACCGCCTACACGTGTCAAATACTTTTCTACTCACCGTCACGTTCATTGTCATCCAGTCATCATTCTTTTGTCTATTTAAGGAGAGATCTAGTAGAATGATAATTTTCTTCTTTTACCGTCTTCCTCATCTCTACGCTCTCTATAAGTCCCCATCGTCTGCAATTTTCTTCTTTTGAAGATACATCTACTACTGCTTTCATGGAGTCATCAAGGTAGATATTCTTCTGATTTTGCTGAAACCGATATTGTTTATTGAAGTTATATTATCTGACTTTATTCGACTTTGTGTAATTCCCATACTATTTCTGTTTCAACAGAATCACCTCTAATACCATATTTTTAGTCCAAAACCCTAATGCTCCCAAAGATTCGCATCCCAAAGTCACTGCAGGAAAAAGAAAGTCTACGAATCGCAAGGTAGTAAGAAACACTTATTATTTTAGTAACAATATTGTTGCCTTTGTTTCTTATCTGGATTGTGATTCGCAGGGTGATGGAGATGCCAACTAGCCTCCAAAGAAATCTCGCCTACAAGGTTTAGTTGGAGATAAATTTTATGATGCGATGGACCACTTGGAGAATAATTGCTTGGCCTTGACTCAATATCTTATTTCGCAAAAGGAAGGTAGTCATAAAAATTTGACTGCCTTAATTATATTTTCTTTGTCAAGTCTCTGTGTAATATTTATTTGCGAATTCTTCATCTTAATGAATCTTTTGTATTTTATTTTTCCGCAGAGTCTGAGAAAAGTCTTCATTCCTCCATTTCTGTCTTGGAGTCTAAATATGCCAAAATTCGCAAAGAGAATGCATTACTTGCTTCTTCATTTGCTCGTTCTCAGGACCGAGCAGAAAGAAGGTTTGATTATCTGGCCTACTTCAAGGATATTCAAGATAGAAACCATTAGAAGGAATTTCTTTGTCAAGTCCATCTCAAAGCCGAAGTTCTGGTGAATGACATCTTGTTGTCCAAGTCTCTTTCTCCTGTATCAGTTGAACCTTTAGAAGTATATGATGATGAAATTCCTCATCCGGCTGACAGTGATTATGATTGTGGAAGTGGTGAGGAGACTATCTTTTCAAAAGATGAATAAGAAATTCCTCCTAAAGAATCAACTGCCGGTGATGATCAAGATGGAAGTGAAAAAGAAATCCCTCTCAAAGAAACTACTGTTGATGAAGATCAAGATGGAGAGGAGACTAGGGTGAATCAAGATGAAGAAAAGATTGGCGAAAGTGAGAATATTGGCGAAGAGCGTCAATTATCTCCTTCTGGAGAAATTAACATTGAAGCTTGAATTTCTTATCTAATGCTGATCTTCTTGAATTGTTTCATCTTTATTAGTTTTTTCGAATAATGTTCTTCAACCAACTTTGAAATTAATCTTTTCTTTTAGTATTTTGCTAGCGAGAAAGATAATGCCTCTTGTTTATTAATTCCCATACTCGCCTCTCATTATCTTTCTTGCAATGGATAATCTGTATGAATAGTTAAATTTTATGTTTTATCATGTGGTCTTATTTTTCCTTCCTAGTTAAAGGTCTTATTTTTCCACCTCTTGTCATCGCGACAAAATCGCAGGACGTTCTTACATTTTCATGTAAGAACCCATTGATCTTGCCTTAACTCTCTATTTTTTATTAAAATTCTTGTTGTGACAATATGACAGGCCTAAAATTCTTGCTAAACTAAAGCCCCATGACATTGCCATCTTGCGACGAAATCGCAGGACGTCCTTACACTTTCATGTACTGACCCATTGATCTCGTCTTATCTTTCTATTTTGTATTATTGCCTCTTCAGGATTGTTGCACAAATATGACAAGCCTAAATATTCTTGCGAAAATAAAGCCTCATGACATTTGCGTCTTAAGACACTTATCAGCTCCCTAATGGAGGGTTCCGCCCTTATCTTCACCCTGGTTTCCCCTTCAAGGAGACGTACCTTTACCATACAAGGTTGGCTCCTCCCATCCGGTCTTAACAACAACCAGTTGTTTTCGCAGACTCTTATCCCTTTTGCCTATATGACTTATGGTTACAAAACTGCACCCTAAGTGGGGTTTTCTTCAGGCCGAGTGCATCATAGTCAATACTTTCCAAGAATGGCCAGGTACGCTCCAGACGCCCCAGGCACTCTTGGCTCAACCGTGTACCTCGGTGCCTTGATCATATTCTTTCCCCCTTAGAAGAGACCCTCAGTCGTCCAACCTAAATCATAAGTCTAGGTTGAAAATCCAAGGTATCTCTCCTGGATGGGTTTTTATTGACCCCACATCTCCATGACTCAGGTACCAGTAGCGGTGTAACCTTTTCGCTGAGCCATGCAACAGGTACCCCCTTCTATGACGCACTTTAGGTCTTACATTTACCTCTTGCGAAATTTTAATCTCGCGAACTAGGGTGCACGCCATAGTAGGTTTTCCCCATTCTAATATGTCGTTAATCTCTGCGAAATTTTCGCATATTCTGTTTTGGATGTTTGTAATTTTGGAACTTATCTTTCATAAGATTTTCGCAAATATTCCTTTTGTTTCAATCATATATTGATTCGCAATCTACCCTTTCCCAAAATATTGTATTGGTAATACTTCTTTATATATAATCTGTTCCATGGTCTCCCAAGTCTTTGACCCACATTTCTACCCTCTGGGTCTATCAACTTATACGCCCATGTTCCAACTATATATTTAATTATATAAGGTCCGCCCATTTTCTTGCAAGTTTTCCGCCATTTTCTCGCTGATATATTGGTGTTTCTCGCAGCACCAAATCCCCTGGTTGAAATTCACGTTTTTTGACACGTTTATTATACTCTCGGGCTAATCTTCGTTGGTAATTTTCCATATGTTGTAGTGCTTTTTCTCTCTTTCCTTCTAATTCATCAAGTTTGGTTAAAATCATGCCTGCACTAAGGTTTTTATCCCAAGCTTCTCTTTTTGTTGTGGGAATAACGACTTCTGTTGGTAGCACAGCTTCAACTCCATATGTTAGACAAAAATGTGACATTCCCGTAGCTTCTCGCCTAGTTGTGTTTTAAGCCCAGACTGCATTATGCACCTGTTCGCACCATGATCTATTATGTCATTCTAATTTCTTCTTCAATATATATGCAATTGTCTTATTTTTTATTTCTGCTTGTCCATTAGCCTGTGGATATAAAGTGGTGGATTTTCCACACTTTATCTTAAATGCATTTAGTAACATTTCTATGTTCTTCCCTTCAAACTGTTTCCTATTATCAGATACTAATTGTGCTGGAACTCCAAAACAGCAAATGATATTTTCAAAAAATGAACGTGAAGATGTCTTTGTCATGAATATGCTGTACTGCTTTCACTTTTTCCCATTTTGTGAAATAATCTGTAGCAACAAATAAATATCTCCTTTGTCTAGATCCTGGTAAAAACGGTCCCACAATGTCTAAACCCCATTTTCCAAAGGGCCACACACTTGTTGAAGATGTTAATGGTGCTCCAAGTGTATGTATTTTCTTTCCATGTCGCTAACAATCTTCGCAACACCTTGATATCTGTTTCGCATCTTCATGCATATATGGCCAATAATAACCTTGCATTTTCATTCTGTATGCCAGGGATCTTCCTCCACTATGATTGTCAGCATCCCCACTATGTAACATCTTTAACATTTATTCTCCCTCTTTTCGTGTTAAACATCTGAGTGATGGTCCATTAAAGGATCTTCTATACAATACTTCATCTCTCAGCTCATAATTTGTCACACGGCTTTTTAATTTGTGTGCCTCCAATATATTTCTTGGTATTTCTCATTTTGCCAAATATGCATGAAGTTCTTCTCTCCAATCTTCGGCATTGGGTATTTGTTCTTCTTCTTCACCTTCTATTATCATAACATTTACTTATTCTTCTTCTTCTTCTTTGTTTACAGATGGTGATAGAAGCGTTTGTATCTTTATGCACCTCGCAGCAGGATTTTTCATCATGCTTGAAATGAAAGCATAAGCATCTGAAAGTCTATTGTGTTTCCTTGATATGTGTCTCCACTTTATTTTTGGGATTTTCGCTGACAATTATTCAACAAGTTTCTTGTATTTTTTCAAGGATGGTTCATTTGTAGTGTATTCTCCTTTTATTTGGCGAATGACTAGCTGTGAATCACTGGTAATTCTCATATTATCCAATTTTATTTCTATTGCGAATTTTAGGGCATGTACCACATCTTCGTATTTTGTTTCATTGTTAGTAGATGCGAACTCTAATCTGAAAGAAAAAAGAATTTTATTTCCTTCTAGCGAAATTAGGACAATTCCAACTCCATTACCTTCCCCATTTGATGATCCATCAATATTTCCCATCTATCAGGCTTTGTAAACAGATCTATTGTTTTCCCATGTTCTTCCTCCACATCCATCATTTCCTCCGCTGCTTCATCATCTTCTAGAGGAAACTATGCTAAGAATTCTTCAACAACTTGTGACTTTGGTGACAATAATATTTCATACTTAATTTCGAAATGTCCCACTTGTGCATTCCATCTCTCTACCCTGCCTGACCTTTTTGAATTCTTCATTACTGATTCAATTGGTACCTTTGTTAACACCCTTATTTTGTGTGCTTGAAAATATATACGAATCTTAAATGTTGCGTAAACCAATGCCAGAATTAGTTTTTTAATTTTTGAATAATTTCTCTCTGCGGCATTGAACGTTTACTGATATAGTAAATCGGTTTTTCAACTCCTGCGTCAATTCGCAATAACACAACACTTAATGCATGCGAAGTTTTCGCAAGATAGATTAATAGTTCTTCTCCTGGTTCTGCCTTTTGTAAAATTAATATATTCATCAGATGTTCTTTTATTCCTTGGAAAGCTTTATCACATTCATTTTTCCATCTAAACTTTGTCCCTTTTTTGAGTATGTTGAAGAAATGTTTACATTTGTCTGAAGATCGCGAAATAAACCATCCCAGCGAAGCCAATAGTCCGTTTAACTTCTGTACATCTTTCACCGTCGCTGGTGTTGGCATATCGCAAAATGCTTGTACCTTCTCTGGATCAACTTGTATTCCTTCTTTTGATACAATATAGCCTAAAAAAAATCCTGACGCAACCCCAAAAATATACTTCTCTGGATTTATCTTGATGTTAAAATGTCGCATCTGCTCAAACATGTCCTTCAGATCTTGTACGTGATCTTTATCTTATTTACTTTTTATTAACATATCATCCACATACACCTCTAATGTTTTATGTATCCACTTCACGAACACTTTATCCACCATCCTTTGATATGTTGCACCAGCATTTCGCAGACCAAATGGCATTTTTGTATAACAATATAACCCTCTTGGAGCGAAAAAATCAGTATGCTCTTGATTTTCTTCAGCGAGAGGAATTTGATTATAGCCTTTATACCCATCTAAAGAAGATATTCTATCATTTCCCGTCGCTGATTCAACCATTTGTGGAATATCTGGTAATGGAAAACTGTCTTTCGGACAAGCTTTGTTTAGATCAGTAAAGTCTATACAGATTCTTATCCCCTTATTTTTCTTTGGAACCACAACCATGTTAGCTATCCACTATGGGTATTTATCTTGTCTTATAATTCCTGCATCAAGAATCTTCTGTAACTCTTCTTCTATTTGGGGGTGATATGCTGTCGCGATTTTTCTGATTCTTTGTTTGAAGGGTCTTGCACTTTTGTCAATCTCCAACCTATGAAACGCCACAGACGGGTCTATTCCATGCATCTTATCCATGTTCCATGCGAAAATATCTTTGTATTCTAGGCAAAAGACTAATACTTTTTTCTTCTTCATCCGCCTCCATTTTGGTCCCAATTCTTAGCATTTTGGGTTCTTCTTTAGTTCCAACATTCACTTCCTTTGTTGGTTCTGCCGCGGTGTAACTGGCTTTAGGTTCTCCCATGGGTGTTGGTTCTTTTATCGTCTTCGCAGATTCGTTTCCCTCTTCCTAAATTTCACTAGGTATTCCTTTTCCTTCCTCATCCCTTATCATGTAAATCCTAAATTCTTATTCTTTCCTTGCTTCTTTCGCCACTTTCCTGCGATTTTTTTTGCTTCTTTGCACGTCCTTCATAATGCTTCACTTCAATTTGATAACATAATTTCTCACTATCAACATCCCCTCTAACTTCACCAATCCCACTCGGCATAGGAAATTTAATGCATTGATACAATGTCGACGCTACAGATTTAATTGCGTGTATCCATGGTCTTCCCAATAACATATTATACGGTGATTCCATATCCACCACACATAGCGTCACATGTGTTTCAATCTCTCCTAGCGAAATTCGCAACACTATTTCTCCTTTAGGTTTTGTTGTTGATTTTCCAAATTCATGGATATGATATGTTGAACAAGACATTTCTTCATCTTTGTATCCCATTCCTTTATATGCATGATAAAATATTATATCCACCGAACTTCCCATATCTACCATAGTTTTGTTCACCTCCCATTCTTCCATATTTTGTTGCGAATTTCACCTTTTCTTTTTGTGTGGTAATTGTGATCACCAAAGGAGATGTGTGGTTCAAATTTTCTCTTGGTATCTCTGCTGTTGTGAACGTAATTTTCTGCTTTTCCCAATCCTTCAAGGGTGATACCTTTTCCACCGTCATAATCTTCTTTCCTTCAAAATCTCATTTATGTATTATTCCTTTGATGTTTTCATGAAACTTATTAATCATTGTTTTTGTGATTATGCTACACTCCATCCTTCTATTATCTTCATTGATTTTAATTATCTTTTTCTTAACTGGTTTACTAATTTGTTCCATCATCTTCTTGGTTTGAAAAGTCTCAATAACAATCTTTTAATCTTGTTTTTTCAGCAATTTTCAACCTTCAATCCCTGTTTCTAGTGCCATTATAAGATATAGGATCAGAATATCGCAACAACATTTGCTAAATCTTCATCAACAACATTGCGAAGACGTCGCAGAATTATTTCAGATGACGACAACTTAAACACGAGAAAAGTATGATGATCTTGCGAATTTAGAATGTTTGCGAAGTTAACACTAGAATGCTTGCGAGAATATCGCAAGCCAGATCCGAAAATAAAGTTCAGCTTAGCTGTCATCCACTATGTAATATCCTATATAAAGAAATGAATAGGCATAATAGACAGAGAGAGATAATTTTTGGAGTGTTGAGAAAGTTTTGAGGAGTGTTGTATTTTTGATTTCATTTCCTTCTTGTAAAATTTCAAGATTCAATTAATAAAAAGTGTCGATATTGATCTTAAGAAATGTGTTGATTGTTATGAATTCTTGTGAGGGATGTATTGTAGGATATCCTGCAACTACAGCCACTATCTTATGCTTATCTCGCAACAATGCCTTTGTTTTGAGCCAAGAAGATGACTTAATGTTGATGGTGGTTTTTTGCTTAGAGTTAAAATCGTAAAACTCTAGTCGGACAGTGACGTCACATAATTTAAGTAATAATGTCTCCATTGAGTGCATTTATTGAACCCTTTAATATGTCTGCGAGAAAATTACTAGGGTACCTTTTTTTAATACTAATTAGGGTTTCGACAAGCCAAACCCTAATTCCCACACCACATGTGCCAATGGAAAACCATGCCAGCCACATATTACGCGCCAAGGCATGCCAACCATGCTATCCGCACCACTATGCCAATAGAAAACCATGCCAGACACATCTACCGCGCCAAGGCATGCCAACAATGCTAGACGCACCACTGTGCCAATGGCAAACCATGCCAGTTACATCTACTGCGCCAAGGCATGCCAACCATGCTAGTCGCACCACTGTTCCAATGGAAAACCATGCCAGCCACACCTACCGCGTCAAGGCATGCCAATCATGCTAGCCAAGCCAACCGCACCTTGCCTTGGCCCTAACCATGCTAGACGCGCCATGCGCCAACGACATGCCAAACCCTTGGCCCCACATGTACCAATGGCATGCCAGCCACCTTGCGACGCCATTCCGTGTTGGCCTTCCCCATGCGGATACCAAAACAAAGGCCTGCAATACTCAACGACCATCTTTCCATCTAAGATGCAAATCTTAGCCGTCCAAGGTCACCAACCAACGCATGGTAACCTTTGGCCCAACGCCAAAACCCTAGTTTTGGTCACGTCCGAACCATGCCAAGGCATGCCGACCATGCCACATGTGCCAGTGGCATGCCGTGCCAGCCACCTTGTCGCGCCATACCGTGTTGGCCTTCCCCATGCGGCTACCAAGATAAAGGCATGCAACAATCAACGAACATCTTTCCATCTAAGATACAAATCTTAGCTGTCCAAGGTTGCCAAATAACGCATGGTAACCTTTGGACCAAAACCCTAGATTTGGCCACGCCAAACCACGCCAAGGCACGCCTGCCACATGTGCCAATGGCATGCCAACCACCTTGGCGCGCCATACCGTGCTGGCCTTCCCTAGGCGACTAGCAAAATGAAGGCGTGCGACGATCAACGGCCACACTTCCATCCTAGGTGCAAATCCTATACGTCCAAGGTCGCCAAACAACACATGTTAAGCTTTGGCCCAAAACTTGCTAGCTTCCCAAAACTCTCTAGCTTCCCAAAAACGCACCAAACATGCCACCGTCCCTCTTGAATTCTTCCTGAGTTTCACTTTCGGGATATTTTCACCTCTCGAATGAGCTCAAAACCTAAATATTCTCGCGTGGGAGATAGGAATTATTTTCCGTATAGAATGAAGGGGCGGACCATCAAAATCCGAGTCCGTATGAGAATTTTACATCGATTCTAGTAAAGGGCGCTAATTAGGGTTTCCTCATAGTAAACCCTAATTTATACAAAGCCGCAAGCGCTTCCCTTCCAAGACACACACTTATAGTGGCTCCACTCCATGTCAAAGCCATGCCGGCCATTCTTTCATGTCGATGGCGAAGGCCTAAAACAATCAACGACCATCTTTCCATCTAAGATGCAAATCTTAGCCGTCCAAGGTCACCGACCGATGCATGGTAACCTTTGGACCAACGCCAAAACCCTAGTTTTGGCCACGCCTAAACCGCGCCTAGGCATGCCGACTATTCCACATGTGCCAATGGCATGCCGTTCCAGCCACCTTGCCGCACCTAACCCATACCATGCCGGCCTTCCCTTTACATCTTCCAAAATGAAGGCCTGCAACAATTGAAGACCACTTTTTATATATGGTGCAGATCTTAGCCGTCCAAGGTTACCAGCTAAAGCATGGAAACTTTTGTCCCTAGTTTGGTCGCGCCTAAACAAAGCCAAAACCTTAACTTTTGGCGGCGCCTAAACTAGGCCATATTAAAGTCATACTAATCATGCAATAATCAACATCTACCTGTCCTCTTAAGATGTAAAATCTCGATCATCGAAGGTCACCACGCAAGTCTCCCAAGCTCAACTTGCCAGACAACAACAAACGTGCTACATGTTTTCCACAAAAATATTTGAGACATCAACGCATGTCACAATATGGGGGATGCTCATTGGGTATTGGTTTGGCGGTTTACAGCGTGTGGCGTACACAACGCCCGTTATAAGAGAGTGGCATAAGGATGAAGCGGTTAGTAAATACATGGAGTAATGGTGAAACACTTTCTCTAATGGAACATAAATTTCAGGCGTTACCGGTAACCACCTCCTCCCATTTACTCACTCGTTTTCCATTTCTTAATTAGACCAGAGTACGTTTCACTTCGACTTGTATAAATAGGCATTACCTATTTCCACCGAACAACAAGTTCAGGTCAGGAGCATACAACATCAGAAAACATTTGCTAGCTTTTCATCTATTAGCTTCCCACTTTCTGATACAAGTCGTAAAACAATTACTCTTCCAGAATCAACTATTCTGGTCTCAACACTTTCTTCGCTTCCCTCCCCAAAACCAACCCTTCTCCTTCACTTTGTGACCGAAGTCTGGAACGGCCATTTCTTGATTTAGGCTGGATTTGTACAGATTGATCTCTCGAATCTAAAGTACTCCCTTGAAGTACATTGTTTAGGGTTTAAATTCGTTTCTCACCCACACACCCGAAATTACCAAAATCAGCAAAAACCGTTTTCACCCTCAAACACTATGATTCCACACCGGTACCAGTTTCCGTCATAACCCATAATTCATATACCATGCTGGTATTTAGTTTTGGAAAACACTCCTTCTTGTATGATTTTTTGTATATACCGGCATAGTAGCGTTATAATTGAACAATGTCGGTGGATGTGCCGGCATGCTAATTATCTAAGGTCCCAAGCCGGAACACATTTCCGTCGTGGTAGTTAGTTAATTAACCTTGCCGGTATTATCTTTGGAGGACATTGCTTCATGTATGTTTTTCATTCAGTACCGGAATGGTAACCTTAGTATGATTCCATGCCGGTATCATATTCCCCAGAATATTCCGTGGTAGGTAAAAAGTAACTTTTGTACCGGCATAGTTTTTTGGTTGAATACTATGCCGGATTGGGTTTCAAAATGGGGGATATCGGGTTGCCGGCATGGTCATAGTATGAATACCATGTAGGTACAACTACTTCCGACATTGTATTCATACCACGTCCATGCTGGCAACGAGCTTTTTCATCTGCAAAAATGGTGGATTCAAAGAAAAATAAAATAAAATTTTCAACCTCTTAGCAACTTTACCTGTGTATTGGGATGCCTGTATGTTGTGCAAGTTTACTTTCATGTGTAGGTTCTTCAAAAAACTCTCCATGCTCGTAAAAATCATCATTCAAGGGTGTTGGCTCAAAAAAGAGTGGCAATTGTGAGTTGTTGTCATTAGCTGAAGATTCAAGATATGCTCCTTGTTGTAGTTGATCTAAAGATTCAGCAGCAACAATTCTCTCTTCACAATCATCTACCATTTTCACCAAAAAAAGTTCCCTCTCAAATATTTTTTCTCTCCTTCTACTCTCATCTCACTCACCCAAATACAAATAAAAATACACACTAATCTTTTAACAAATACTTAATATTTTCATAATTATAATTAACCACTAAGCATGATTAGTGATGGGTAGATTAGCTATTAAGTAAAATACTTAGATAAGGGGTGACTCTGATTTGATATTTGGATCCAGTTTTTGTCCTTTTACTCTATCCCCCAATTAGATTTAGTATCCCCCAATCGCGCGCTCAATATATGGGAGTACTTTTTTTTTTTATGTGAAAACTTCGGAAATACAGTTGTAATCATCATTTACATCCTGACTGTTTTTATATTCTCGTCCATTTAAACAATATCAAATTTTACACGTTTTTTTTCACCCAGAAATTATCGTTATTGGGTTAATTGACCAATTTTGTGTAAATATTATTAGCCACATTGTCATTTTCGTCTTCTTTAGAGCATATTTTTCTCTATCAACCGAGTCCTATTAACTTGTATACCCGTATACATGTTATGGTTCAATAAATCAATACAGTAGAACCTCTCTATATTAATACTCTTGGGCATCCACAAAATTATTAATATATGGAGGTTATTAATATAGAGAGGTACCCATAGAAAATGTAAAAATTTAAGTTCAATGTATGGGAAATGTATTTGTAGTTGTATTTAGATGATGTATATACATGTTTGTAGTTCCAATATACCAGTGCATGTATATATCTTGGAACTTGTAATTCCAAGAAGCTTTAAACATGCTCGACAAGTTGGAAATATTTTGGCTTCAACAAGAAGGTGTCTATTTGATGAGATATTACGCATCCGCAAGTTAGAAGATCTTGTAGTAATCCAAAAAATTACTTCTTTTCTCAAACAACTATAGATAAGTATTTTGTTTAGTCATAAATTTAATGTAACTAGATATATATTTTTTTAGTATAATATTGATTTTTTTTTTTGAAGCAGTATAATATTGATTATTACTATTTGGAGGTGGATTTTTTTAAGGTGGAACTGGAAAAAAAAAGCATTAATATTAAACTGAAGAGGTTATTACTATTTCTCACTAGCCCAAGTTGGGACCATAAATTTTTATTAATATGTAGAGGTTATTAATACAGTAAAAACTTCATATATTGATACTCCATATATTAATAAACTCTATATATTAATAAAAAATCACGGTCCCAATTTGGGCCAGTTGTAAATAGTAATAAACTCCATATTTTAATATTAATAGATTTTTCTAGTCCCACCATAAGGAATTTACCTTCATATATTAATATAATTTACATAATCGGAAAATTATAATTTTCTTATATCAAAATTTAAGATAAAGAAAAATATGTATTCATAGTCGTTTGAGAAAAAGGATGTAATATTTTGTAATGTTATCGCATCTTTTGATTTGCGTATGCGTAAGACCTCGTTACTATTTGCACCTTCTTGTTGAATCTAAAATATTTCCAACTTGTGGAGAATGTTTAAAGCTTTTTGTGGAGAAACTTTTTTTTAGTATACCTCCCTATATTAATAAACTCCATATATTAATAATTTTGTGAAGTCCCAAGGATATTAATATATGGAGTTTTTACTGTATATGGAGGTTCTACTGTAATATTTTACATTGTGAACAAAATTTGTTAGTTTTCTTCATTCTTTGCACTAGGAACAAGATTTTTTATTTTTTCATAGGAAAAAAAAACAATTTCCAATAGATATGAAACATAAAAACACAATTTCCAATGAAATATTACGAATGGTGTTTTTGGGCATACAAGAAACATTTTGGGCATACAAATTTATTTTTCCACCCAGGGTGGTTTTATAAGGGGTAGTGTAATTACTTATATATACTCAAACAATTTAAATTACTAATATGTCCTTACCCTTAATGGTTAGGTTCGGCTTGTATGATAATCATAATATGTGCCGAACATTTTTAGATGCTCCAAAAAAAAATTAATGGTTAGGTTCGGCTTGTACGATAATCATAATATGTGCTGAACCTAGTGCATTTATAAGGTTCGGCTCACAATTGAGTTGTGTTTTTAGCCGAACTGTTCTTCACAAAAGCTTCCTGTAAGTGTATATGAACAGTTCGGCTTGAAATTTCATGCAATTTCAAGCCGAACCTAGTCACAGAAAGAGATGCATAGGGGTTCGGCGTATTCGATAATCATAATATGTGCCGAACCAATACAAAATTATTAACCCAGAATGTACATGATCAAAGTTCGGCTTATATTCTACTTATTCAAATAGCCGAACAATGTGTTTCCAATAGGTTCGGCGCATACGAATTTCTAAATATAAGCCGAACCCTAAACATTTTTTCTTCCGACGCACCTGTGCATTCGTTGTAGGGTTAAGAAGCTTATTAGGACAATACAAAACAAGCCGAACTCTGGTCTACAAGGTAGGTTCGGCTCTTAATCAACACTTCCATCTAGCCGAACTGTTCATCCAAACTCGCCGAACCTTAGTGAGAAAACACAAACTTTTAATGATTTTAACCCGGATAGTGGCAAACAATTTTGGTTGAAAGTAATCTTAAAACTAATCACTAATCAGATTTATTTTAACTAATCATTACTATTAACACTAATCCTAAAAGGGCAGATTTGCCATTACCAAAAATATTTGGTTAAGGGGCTTCTAATATTGCTATTTACACTCCTATTTTGTCTTACTTGGTATGCCCAACAAATTTCTTGTATGCCTAAAAACAGCTTTCAATATTACATGTTAGTACCCACACATTATATAAAACCCACAAATTTTGAAATCCTAACCAAAAATGGCTAGGCCCAAGAAAATTATCACAATACAACTGTGATATAGGCCTACTGTGATAAGTCCTACAAGCCCAAAAAGGCACCCAAGTACCCTAGAGCTAGATAGAATAGAACTCATTTCAGAAATGAGAAGAAACCCTGAAACGATGGCTGTTGCTGTAGCCGCCGCCACGTAAATGACCTCCATCTTCACGGACCACCACCACTTTCAACACCCCGAGACTCAAATGAATCAACATGGAAGTGAGTACAACAACATTTTCTGATGAGAACCCCTAGCGTATATCCATCTCAAGAACAGTAATCACCGTCGTTTTTTTGCTAATCCACCACCGCCTTCATAGACCACATAACCACCACCACCAAGAAAACCCAAAGAAACCACCACTCAACAAATGACGAAGAAAGGATGATGTTATGTAACATATGATATTGTTGGGATGTCAACCACCACCACCAAGAAAACCCAAAGAAACCACCACTGGCAACAAGATTTAGACCCAATAGAAACCCAACAAATGACGAAGAAAGGATGATGTTATGTAACATGATATTGATGGAGAAAACCAAAAACGTTAAGAGATTGAAAGATTTGGGACTTTTAATAGCAAGGGTAGACTAGGGGTGTGAACATGGCTACCCTCTTGGATTTTAGAGAAAATGGAGAAAACCCGTGGCTACCCTCTGCAATACCTTCTGCATCACGTTAAAAACTTGGTTGAACATGGATTTTAGGCGAAGAACGCGTCAAACTAAAGATTTAGCTAATTGCTAACCATAGATACCCTCTCTGAACCCTCAATATAAAATAATGGAACCGAAAACCAGTATTTAGCTAAGAAGGACTAGATCCGAGCAATCGTATCACCAATCATAAACTTGAAATTTCAATTTACTTTGGAAATCATTACTAATTAAGTGCAAACAAACTCATATATTTTATTTTAGTAAACAACATTCGCCCTTTTCAGCCGAAGCACAATACAATACACGATGCATCAGAAAAATAAAAAAAACACAGTACACGTATTAATTGGACGCATTCCCTGTTTATTGGAGGGAGAGACAACAACTGAAAAACAGAAGATTGTACTACAAAGTACAGATAATCATGCATGAGATACATATTTGACTTCATTATAATAAGAGTGATGATATTCATCATCAGCGTGTTACTCTTGTGCTGGTTCCGGGGCTACTTTGTCTCTCTTTCTGCTACTCAGTGCCGTTTCTGTAACGAAAGACTTGACTGATTTTGCAACCACCTTGCAGATCTCACGTTTGATTCTATTACCTCTTCTCGGTGGACTTCCGATCACTCTCCTGTTCTCCACTTCCCCATGGTTGATAATTCCTCCATTTTCCATTTTGGCTCAATTATTTGGTTTTAGTGTGTGGATACTTTTGTAATTAAAGAAGAAAATATAATGAGCTTATAATAAGAAGTGCAGCGAAGAGCTAGAGAATGAAATTATGAATTAGGAAAACAAGCAACCGGAGGTTGGATTTATATAAGCTTGTTGTGAAGGCTTAGCCAAGGATTCTTTGAGACTCCATGCACCACTTTATGGACTTGTGGAGTGAAGTATGTAACGTGCATGTTCACACTACAGCACTGGAAGCAATTTCCTAACTTGACCGGTCAAAAAAAAGAAAAAAAGACCAGAAGAAATGGTAGGATTATCTATATGAAAGAGTTATCTGTTCACACTTTATGGACTTTTGAGACGTTCCTTCTGGACTTGTAGTCTTGTACATATATAGAGATGTTTTTGTTCCCCATAGCCCTTAGTATCTCAGGTGCCATGAACTACAAAAACGCTAACACCCCAAACCCGTCGTGTTTAAAAATAAGTCAAGGATATAAAGATGTCCCGAAAACCCAAAATAAAATGGAAAAATAAACGGCAAGCTACATGCATCACCAACAAGTCAGAAATTCGCTGCTCCACTCCCAAAGTGCGCGCAATCGTACCACCAATCATAAACTGCAAAATTCAGTATATGGAGTACTTTGGAAAGTCATTATTGCAAACAAATCCACGTAACCTTCTATTTTGTCTTTTAACGTGAACACATAAAACAACCTTTTAGCTCTATAATCCACGTAACCTACAGCTAAATTCCGTCAAATCTATAAAAAAATGTTGGGGATTTTAATAAAGCGCCACACTTCTAATTTGCAGTTCAAGAAAGTGTCACCGTTTTTTTCAGAATTTATTAAATGCCACACTCTTGACCTTTTTCATCCCGTTTTTTTTGTAAAAGACATCTAAGCCCCCCAAATCATTTAACTAGCACTGATTCAAATCGACCTAATAGTGTGACTCATTGCCGAGTTTGGATGCAAGCAAGTCTGGAACTGCCGACACCATAATCATTTGCACGTCTTGCAACTCATACATCAGCATCAGTTCCTTCTTCAAACTCAACAACATCAAGACCCATTTCCTGCAATTCTTACATCCACACAAGCCTAGACTAAAACGGATTCAAGCCTCCGTTGCAGCATGAAATTCATTTTGTAGCTTCATACCCAACAACGACACACTCCCTTGTAAACAACATCAACACGTTCTTATGTAGAACTGTTTTCACGACTTGAAATCTCCGTCCAAAACTCAACTGAATTTTGATACCCATTTTAAACAACAATTCTCCATCTCCTTCTTAGCTCAAGTACCATTGTCAACATGCAGCTGCAACGAGAACTCGGTTGTAGATCGTCGAGTTCTTCTGGTGGTTCAAGCAATTCTACAAACACCTACATGTGTTCTGCTGGTGGCATATATATCTTCAATCTCAATTCCCATCAGCAACAAATTACTCCTTCATTCTAATTCTAAATCTAAAATTCAGAAACCCTTTGAACAACCACAAACCTTAAATTCTCCACCAACATCAGCAGTAAACAAACATCAACAAATTCCTTCTCTTCTTCGTATCCAGTATCAATTCGTCCAAAAACCCATCTTCCATGTTCTTCACTGCAATATCAAATTCATACAAAACTGATTCATTCATTCAATCCTTTCTTCAATCTAACACGACTTTAATTAATCATTTCTGACTCAAACATCAACCCTTGTTGGCTTCAATTCCTAGCCATTGCCAAGTCAAATCCAACAGCACCATTCTTTCTGCTACACCATCTTCCCAGGATTCGACCACAAACCCCATCTCTCAAATGTATTATAGATTCTAACAATTCACAATCATAATCAAACTATTTTCTTTGTTGTTTACGATTCACAATCAAAACAATTAGAAACCCTAATTGACTGAAGTACACAATTTAACATATGAAACTAAAAAAATGAAAATCAAGTTAAACCCTATTCTTAAAACAACCTCAATTGTATGAATTAAACCTAATTTTGAGAAACCCTAAATTTGTTCCCCAATTTGAGAAATTATCATGATTAACAAGAGGAAGAGAATTAGAAGAAGAAGATAATAAGAAGAAGCAGTAGTTGGAGGAGTGATACACGAGAAGAAGAAACAGTATTTGTAGATACACGGATTCGATCGAAGAAGAAGATAATTAGAAGAAAGTTGAACCATCTCTATGTTTGTGCTACGGTTTCAACTCAGTTGGAGGAGAAGAAAGAAGATGCACTATTAGAGGAGATTATGAGGACATTTAAGTAATTGCATAGAAAAATTGACCAGGTCAGCCATAAATGACCAATCATGTGGGCCTTAACGGAATATATAACGGTTGTGGCACTTTATTAATGCTGAAAAAAATGGTGGCACTTTCTTGAACTGCAAATTGGAAGTGTGGCACTTTATTAAAATCCCCAAAAATGTTTTAAGAAAAAACTCTATTCGAAGCAGTCTCCAATGGCACAGGAAAAATATTCCCAAAGAAAAAAAGATGGACATAACTGTGGATTTTGTTGTGGGATTGAATTTTTGTTATTTTCCTAGTTCATGTTAAAGTTAATTGTGGATTTCAAATGAGTACATATTGGGAATATGTTCCACTTATAAAATTTTATACAGTTTTTTGGTTAATTAGCCCTTGAATTTAAATTCTTAGGTCTATAAGACATGTAAAATATGTGAATTGTTCTAATAGCCTAAATCTAACATATACTGTTTCAATATCCTAAATCGGCTATTCAATCGCAGAAATGTTTAACGCACCGAAAAGGGTGCACCATGCAGTGTCCCGCGGAGAGAGAGTGAGACAGAATTTTGAGTGGTCCCCACATTATGGTCACCCCCTGTTAACTCCCCCACAGGGCGCCCCTAACAGCCACACGATCCCCTTCGGTGCAGATCGTTGTACGCATGCTTCGGTGTGTGTATCATCTCTCATTCAATCCAAACTTTTATCTTTTAATAACTATAACTGACTAAATTGTCCTTCTCCGTATATTTAGCCATTGATTCATCATTGATTTTATTCTTATATTCTTATATATATTGATCGCAACTTACATCAATCTTATATATAGATCGATCGCTGCTGAAACCTAAGACTAGGACATCTGAGAGATCTCTAATTAGCAAATCTCTGATTTGTTGATTTGAATCTTCAAACCCTATCTGGTAAAAAAATTCGATTTCCGAAGTTGAGGTTTTGTTCGCAATAATGTTCACACCTAGATAGATATATCTCTAGACTAGATTAGTGCCGTTTACTTTTACTTCCATTACAATTACTTGGATTTATTGATGGAGGTACTCGCGAGGTGTTAATCGTAAGTGAGTATTGAGTTAGTTTTCTTGCAAGTTTGGCTAGTGGGTGAACCGGGTGTGTGCTAATTGTACTAGTTTTTTTTTTTTTTTGAATGATTGATTGTACTAGTTTTCTTGTGTTCATTTCAGAGTTGTTGTCTGTGGCGATGTTAAATAAGAACTTGGTAACCATTGAGTTAGTTTCTTATGAAATGTAGAAAACCATCAGTAAAGGACGATGGACAATTACAAGCTGCTAGATTTGATAATCAAACAAAATTGGGAGTATTTGTTTATTAAATAGTAATCCTAATGATTGTTTAACTGTATTCTTGTTGTGGATAATAATCTTAATGATTGTTTATTGGATTTTTTTTTCCAGAAACAGTTCAACTATTATTGAATTGCCTAGTCATGACTCATGAATGTTAAATGGATGTAGTTATATGGTTGAATGAAATTTTGCAGCGAAGGAGCTGTGTTCAGGGTTAAAGAATCAAAGTAAATTCATTCCATCATCACCAATAGCAGGCACACAAAGTGTTTGTATGAATTCCTGAACCAGTTCTGCGGGGAAAAAAAGTGCGAAAATGAAGTGAATATTGCGAGTTGGTCATACTAGTTCGGATGACGGAAGCTGGAAAACAGAGTGGGAACGATAAAGTTTCATCGAATCATGAAAGAGTTATTTGTTGGATGTGAAATTTGGCAATGAGATGTATGTGTTTTGTGATGCGAATTGGATGGGGTTTTGGACACAGTTTGGATATACAAGATGCACCTGAGTGCATAATATATATTTTGATAGAAAAATAGATTTTTTGCCTAGATGCACCTGAGTGCATAATGTACTTTTATTTTTATTTTATTTTTGTTCTATTTTTTGTTCTTTCTTTAACACTTATTTTCGGTTGAGGTTTTAATGATGAATGTAATGATAATGGTAGTGGACTTATTGCTCGAGATCATGAACTAGCGATTTTGGTTGTGTATAATAAATCGCAGGTGATTTTTAAGACAAACATAAATTTATCCACGAAATTCACAAGATGCACCTGAGTGCATAATATATATTCTTAGAAGAATATGGTCTAGCCATGTGCATCCGAGTGCATAATATATATTTTTATTCTTATAGGAAAGATGTTTTGCCCAGGTTGCACGTGGGTGTATAATGTATATTATTATAGAAAATAAATTATGGTCAGGTTGCACATGGGTGCATAATCCATATGTTTATATGAAATAAATTTTAGTCAAGTTGCACCTGGGTGCATAATGCATATTTTATATGAAATAAATTTTGATCAGGTTGCACCTGGGTGCATAATGCATATTTATATGAAATAATTTTTGGCCAAGTTGCACCTGGGTGCATAATACATATTTTTATAGGACATAAGTTTTCTCCAGGTTGCACCTAGGTGCAAAATGTATACTCGGCCTAGTTGAAAATAAATTATTATTTTTTTCGAATTTCATATCAACAATGGATCTTGTTTTGTAGAGATTTTCGAGCCCTTTCCAAATATATAAATTTTATTAAAATCCGACTTATATTTCGGAAGTTAAGAAATTTCTCGCAATTAATTTTAAATTAAAGAGAGCAAATAAATAGGAGAGAGAAAATGATATGATAAAGAATAAAGTTTAAAGTAAAAGATATATATGACTAAATTTTCTTAGAGCAACCACAGTCGCAGACTATAACCAAATTTTTTTGGTAAAAAGCAGACGCAGTGGAGAAGGACTAAAGACCAAAGACAAGACTATAACCAAAACCCAGACCATATTTAGTCTTTAGTCTAGTCTTTGGTCGGGCGTAAACTGCAGTTGCGCCTGATGGGGCGGAAGCTCTTAATTACGCCCGAAGACAAAAAAAAAATGGGGCGTAGTATACCATTATGCCTGATTGGGGCGTAACTCAAAGTTACGCCCCAAATAAAAAAAAACAAAATCCAAAATGGGGCGAGACTAAACCATTACGCCTGATGAAAAAAAGAAGTAATAAAAAACAAAATGGGGCGGAATTGAATTGTTTCGCCTGATTGGGGCGTAACTTCCTCTTACGTCTGACCAAATTTTAGTTTCCCCCGCTGCGTTGCAACACGGACCAAACCCAAATTTTCAAATTTTTTTGTTCTTTGGTCTTTGGTTTATGATCGCACCACTGCAGTTGCTCTTATGTCTTTTTCACCCAGACCTATATTTTACAAGTTCACTACTCCCAAGCTTTATGGGTTATGGTCAAATGACCTATTTTCCGAAATTTTATATACAACTCCAAATAGAATGGCATAGTTTTCCCCGTGCTACGCATCAGACATTTTTTTCTTTTAATCATATTTTGAACCATAAAACTGCAACTGCAAATTTTATATACAACTGTAAAATAGAATGGCATAGTTGTCCTCACCTCGCCTAGTCGCTTAGAATTTTTGATTTGGCGTGGCATGGATTAGCCCCGCCCCATGGCTTAGGATTTTTTATTTTGTGATAAATGGATGAAAATAACCCAACAAAATGGTGATGCACTCGTGATTGAAAGTTTGCATGGTTATTCTTCTAAAAAATAAAATAAAAAACAATTGTATGGGGCGTAGACAGATCCTTACGCTAATTAGAATTCTTAAGTGCCTCATATCGTTGTTTACTTTACATTGACCTCTCTACTTTCACTTTTTCTCATGATCTCGAAATGCCAGTCTCTTAAGTTTTTTTTTTTTTTTCCCTCAAACTCATTATAAGCTAGCAAAGTAATTAAAAAATCATAACTGAATCCTAAATATCGAAGTTATATTGAGACAATTATTATTTCAAAGAACAATATCCTAATATCCTAAGAACTTTAGAATCAACAAAACAAAAATAACATTTGTACATGTATGCAAACGGATGGTTCAAGGAAATAATATTAACTGATTCGGACCAACAGTTTTTCTTGATATATAATCTTTTGCTCAATTACATCCTTATTCAGAACTACATGATCATGCATTAGCCAATATAGTTTGCTCAATTATGAATATTTTTGAAGGGGTTAAGTTGGGAAAAGGACTTAATCGAGCATAACTATCTTCTCTGCCAGTACATGGGGACATAAGAGATATTTCCCACAACAATTATAGTTAGCAAAACTATATAGCGAACCAAAATGTATCGGTATATTTACATAGTGATTTATAAGCAAAAACAGTCAACACTTCTAATAATGCTTTTGCAATATGTACATCAGCCAAAAAAAGTTGTGTCCCTTAGCAGAATCACATTTAGTTGACCAACTGGTTTGCTCAATCCTGGATCATATGGTCTCTAAACATACTGTGTTCTCACCCTTGTGACTTCAACTTGTGTTCCATGCCCACCACCTCCAAAAAAGAGTGTGACACCTCCACACCCTGCAATGAAAACACCACCAACACCCTCGTCACCAAAATCCCCTCCATCAACTAAGCCTGCTAGCTTCCCAAGGGATACCCTCAAATTGGGTGTTTGTGCTAATTTGCTAAATGATATTGTGCACCTTATCGTTGGAACCCCAGCTTACACTCCCTGTTCCAGTCTCATTAGTGATTTAACTGATCTTCAAGCTGCTGTTTGCTTATGCACTGCCATTGAAGCTCAAGTTTTGGGAATTAACCTGAAGGTTGCCGTCGACCTCAGTTTAATTCTTAATACTTGTGGCAAGAAGGGTTCCATCTGGTTTCAAATGTGCCTAACTTCTCCGCAATACCAAACGGATGAACTGACAGCCACTAGTTAATATTCGCTCATCTTCTGTTGTTGCTTGTATGTTTCTTCCATAGCATACCTTTCATTTCTCTGTTTAGTTTGTATGTTTTCCCCATAGTACTATAGGATTGGTCTGCATTTATTTCTTCATGATCTATATAATTCTGCGTGCGAAGGGTTTTCATCGCCTTCTCACATACGTTTACTATATTTGTTGCATAATTTTCATCTAAAGTAAAGAAATATCTGTCACAAATCCTGTTTCTAACAGGCTTTTTCTATCTATATAGTGAAGAAAATTAAGAAAAATTCTCTTACCGCACCTTTCATTACTTTTGCTGCTTCAGTTGTCCATGGCAGCTGCATTTTCTTCTGATCCGACCTTAGACAACATTCTTTTCTTCTTCTTTTTTTAATAAGAAAGGGTTCAAATTAAGAGGCAGAATCAACATATCCTGGTTAAGCATATATCATTAGTATAAAACAGGGTTTGGATAAGTTTTCCTTTGTTAGTGGTGGTCAGAATTTGTATGGACAAAGATAAATCAAGGGCTGTGGTTCCTCAGACCACTCCTTACATCTCGCACGTGTGGCGTTGATTTCAATATTATGAATTAAAAATGAATACTCTAATCAAGATATGTAATTTCAAAAATTATAACAGGAGGTTCAAACTCATGACCTATTGTGTCATAAGAGTGGCCTCTAACCAGTGTTCCACCTTGGTTGGAATTGATAAAAAAGATAAATCAACAATGGTGGTTTGTTCAACTTAAATACCATTGTAGGGGCAGAATATTGTCACAACAATATTCCTGCGAAATAAACAACTGTTCTGCGATAATAAACGAATTACTATGCGGCACATCAGTGATATTCTGCGACACATCCAAAGATGACTTAAACAATGACGTAATGACTGAAAACGACAGAAACACGAAGAAAGTGTGACATTTTTGCGGTATATCAATAAAACCTGCGAAAGATAAAGGCGGTTCCAACTGCGATTTATCGCAATAACTCAGATCCGAAATTGAAGGGAATCTTAGCTGTAAATGATTTCTCATGAGCTGTAATCCACTATGTAAATACCTATATAAAGGAGGTGAATAGTTCCAGAGAGGGGATGAATTTTTGAGGGTGAGGAAAGTTTTTAGGAGAGAGAAAAATCTTTGTTAAGTGTTCTGTGTTCTTGATTTCTGTAATTCCTTAAGGTCATATTAATGAAAAAGTGTTCTTAATCTTCAAATTATGTCATAAATATTGATAGATTCTTGAGTAGGGTGTAGTGTGGGAATTCCTGCAACTACATTTTGGCGCCCAGAAACAGGGAGAATCAAGCTTGAGAAATTTCAAATTGCAGTTTGAAGATTTGAAGAAATTATTAGAATTGAAGAGAAATGACTAGAAGGAGGAGAAATACATCAGAACCACCAACAACAGTGAGAAGAAGTAAAAGAATTGCAGGGGAAGGAACAAGTGAATTGGAAGGATCTTTAAGGAACAGATCAGGAAGAAGTAGAATGAGAAATAGAGTAGAAAATTCGAACCAACCACCAAATCAACAAACACGAGCACAAGATAGAAACATGGATCATGATAGAGTAAGTGTGCATACTTGGAGGTCGGATTCGATAGAAGAGGCGAAAATTCAAGAAGAGGAAAGAAATCAAGAAATGGAGGAAGGATTAATTCATGAAGGACGTGAAGTGGAAGATGGTTTGAGACAAAGGATACAGGAAGAAAGAAGGTTAGAGGCAGAAGAACGTGCTAATATTACAAGACAAAATCATGAATTAAGAATGGAAAATTTGAGGTTACAAAACAGAAGATCAAGAAGCAGCATGAGATCAAATTCAAGATCATATAGAGAAGAAGCAAGGCAAAATCTTCTTATACAAAATATTGAGGAAAATTTGATAAATGATCGTTATGCTCCACGCGATGAAACTTTAGACATTAGACATAATCAGATAGAAGGAGAAAATCAAGAAGAGAGAAGGAGAATGTTACGTGATGAAGAGATTCGAAGAAATCGCAGGATTATCGAAGATGATATTGAGAGACATTATATTGATCAAGTACGTTTAGCAGGAGAAAGAGAGAGATTGCGAGCAGAAGTAGAAGAGCAAGAAATTCAAGCAGTGTTGCGTCAGAATAATCATGACAATCGAGAAAGACGACGTGCTCAAAATCGTAATAATGATAATCTCAATGAGGAATATGAGAGAATTCGCAGAGACATAGAAAGGAAACGAAGAGAAACGGTAAGGGATGAGGAAATTCATGGAGAAGAGAATGAAAGACAAATTAACTTGCAAGAAGAAGAAAGTCGCAGAAGAAGGAAAAACCAAGATGTTGAGGAAGAAGCGAGAAATATCGCAAGACGAGAAAGGCATGAACGCAGACGAAGAGAAGCTGTGTTGAAAAGACCAATTGAGCAAAATTCTGATAGGAATGAACAAATCTTGCGAGAATTGGCAGAAATGAGAGGAATAATAAATAACAGAAGAGAAGGAGGAATAAGACAACTTGATGAGGCAATCGAAGAGGCTGCGAAAACTCCATTTACTCAAGAGGTAAAATTAGGAGGGATACCTCCAAAATGTAATTTACCGATGTTGACCAGTATATTTGATGGAACTACGTGTGCTGTCCAACATATCAAAGTTTATATTCGATGTATGCTACAATGGGAGAACCATGATGTCGTTTTGTGCAAATATTTTGCGTCAAGTTTAACTCATGAGAAGCATTGAAGTGGTTCGAAAGTCTTCCCAAGAATACAATAACTTCATTTATGCACTTGCAAACCACTTTCTTAGGAGCCTACATCAGCAATAATTCTGCGCGACCTAGAATTGAAGATGTGTTTGGATTAAAACAGAGAGTTGGTGAGAGTTTGAAACATTTAACCATAAGGTGGAGGACAATGTGTAGTGAAATGGCAGGAAGATTAGATGAAAGATATCTCATTTTGTCCTTCATAAATGCTATGTTTTCGACAAATCTATTATACATCCAGGTCTTCAGAGTCAAAAACACAATCACTATGACAGAGTTGCGAGAATTGCAAGAGGAATATATTTCTTTAGAGGAAAAACAAAATGAAATGGAATCTTATCCAACTCTTGTAGGCACAAGTTTAGCCGCAGCAAATGGAAGTTTGTTACCAAGGATGATTAATACAGTAGGAAGTACTTCCCAAAATCCGCGAGAGAAAATGGAGACTGATAATCAACTTAAGATAGTAGCAATGGGGAGTAGAGATCAAGAGGAATTAGAAAAAGAGAGAAATTTTTATAATCGCAATAACAATAATAAGGTCCCACGGTTTGATCAACCGCAGAAACTTATGGTGATGAGGAGAATTATTCAAGAGAGCAAAGAGGTCAGAGGAATATGTGGGAAGATATCAAATTGCCGCCTTTAAATACTGGTATAGATAAGATTTGGGAAGCGATTATTTTAATGGATAACATACCCTCACCCTGGAACATGGGGAAGGAACCACTTCCCAACAATCACAATCAAGAATTTTGTCCTTATCATCATTTTCATGGTCATTCTATGAATAATTGTAGGAATGTGAAAAGAATCATCTTGCGAATGATCGAACAAGGAAAATTAAATCATTTTTTAGCAAGATATTTACAACCGCAGAAATTGCATAAGCACCAGAAAATTCGCAGAGTTAATGTTGCGAAAGAAGCAGAAACATTTGTCATTGAAGTAGGAGCTACAACAAAAAATCTATTTTTCAATTCAATTGTACATTCACAAAAAACGATAGAGGATTTCCATGATAATGTGCTAAGCAGAGTATTTGCAAGGGATATAGAGGGAAGAGAGGTGATGATTATTGAGAAGATTTCTCTGTTAGAAGAATGGAAGAAACAAGTTATCTCTTTTACTGCAGAAGAGATACCAGAGCCTGGTAAGATGCATGACAATCCATTGGTGGTGAAATTAGAGATAAATCCAAAATATAGAGGAGAAGAAGATGATGATGATGATGCAGCAAGTGATTCATGGGCAATAGATAAAGTTCTAATTGACACTGGTAGCTCGGTGGACATTTTGTTTTATCATACTTATCGCACAATGGGTGGAAGAGATGATGAGCTAATCCCATCAACTTACAAGATCTATGGATTTAATGGCACCGCAAACAAGCCAAAAGGAGAAATTACTATGGAAATTCCATTGAACAAGATATCTTCAAAAATCAAGTTTTGTGTAGTGGATATAAAATCTACTTACAATGCCTTAATTGGAAGGCCATGGCTCCATGGTATGTTGGGCATAGCATCAACATATCATCAATGCATAAAATTTCCACATCCTCATGGTATTGGGATAATTAAAGTTGATTGGTTTGAAGGCAAAAAGTGTTATGAAGTTGACATTAATACTTGCGAAGAAAGGAATGCTCGAAATCGTAATTGGAAACATAACAGGAAGAAAAATCAGAGAGCTGAGAAATTGATGGTGGACAATATAGAATTTCGGGGAAAGGATATACTTCAAGAATAGTTTGTCTCGAAACATTCAATGGCGATAAATCATACAAAAATGGGGAAAAGTTGAAATGTTCATTTTTCGCAGGAGCACAAAAACATGAAGTTGCGAATAATCATTCGTCACAAAAGAAAAGAAGTACATCAATATCATTTTGCGAACAATTAAAAAACAAGATGATTTCGAATATTAAAAGAAAAATTCTGCTCAAAAATGAGAAATTTTTCTATTAAAAAGAAAGAGATGATGATTTCTAAGAATTTTTAATGCAAATGCATAAGACGGGCGCAAATCGCCTAAAAACATATAAGAACGGGACGAACTTTTATGGCGTACACCTTAGTTCGCGGATTCTATTCCGTAAGAGGCAATGTCCTTAAAGTGCATCATAAGGGGGGTATCTTCTTTACTTTCAATTATCACAAGAACGGGACGAACTTTTATGGCGTACACCTTAGTTCGCGGATTCTATTCCGTAAGAGGAAATGTCCTTAAAGTGCGTCATAAGGGGGGTATCTCTTTGCATGGCTATGGGAAAGGCTATACCGCTGATGGAACCTAGTCATGGAGATTGGGATTATATAAAATCCATCCAGGAGAGATAACTTGGATTCCCAACTATATAAGGTTATACCCTGGTTGGACGCCCGAGAGTTTCTCCTAAGGAATGCAACGTATGATCAAGGCGTCGAGGTACACGGTTGAGCTGTGGGTGCCCGGGATGGATGAACCTACCCTGGCCATCCATGGAAAGTCTTGGCTTACGATGTGTTCAGCCCGAAGAAAACCCCACTTAGGGTGCAGTCTTGTAACTATAAGCCATATAAGGCATAAAGGACAAGGCTGCGAAAACAACTAGTTGTTGGCAGAACCGGATGGGAAAGTGCTAGTCTTGTATGGCCGATGTATAATACTTGAAGGGGAAACCGGGGGGAGAGATAAGGGCGATACCCTCCATTAGGGAGCTGTGTATCAAAAAAGACGGCAATGTCATGGGACTTTATATTCGCAAGAATGTTTAGGCCCGTCATATTGTCGTGTGACAGAGACAGCAATGTCATGGGACTTTATATTCGCAAGAATATTTAGGCCCGTCATATTGCCGCATGACTGGCCAAAAATCCTAAAGAGAAATGTTAAGATGAGGTCAATGGGTTTTTGCGATAAGGTCAAAAAGATGAGATAAATGAAATCAATAATAAGAGGAAATAAATCGCAAAGACGACAATGTCATAAATCTTAAAAAGCAAAGAGAGAATTAATCTCTCACAAGATGGCTTAGATTTATCATATTGTCGCAGAAAATAAAATAATGATAAGGAAAAATAAATGGATTATTACATATAAGGTAAGAATATCCTGGGATCTTGTCGCATAAAGGTGTCATAATAATACCTTTAACTAGGAAGGCGAAATAAGACCACTAGAAAAGATATGTCTGCGAAACATATAATAAATTGTTCGCAGAAGTAATTGCGATAATTCATTTATCATACTGCAGATTAATAACAAGAGGCAAGTATGGGAACGATGTATAAGAATGATAAATATTGTTATTCATCATTATATGATAAATTCATATAAGTAACAGATGGATAGAAGCAAAAAGGGAATTTATATATATTGAAGAACATCAGGAGTTACAAGTATCTTGTTGAAAGGATGATACAATTTGCCAAAGATAATTATCGCAAGAAAGGAAGAGAAAAATACAGACGAAGATCAAAAAGAAGAAGCAAAATTATTGAGATTTATCTTCACCATTATCTTCGTCTTTGTCTTCATTATCTTCATCATCAGTTTATTCGTCATCTTCGCTTTCATTCTCATCTATATCAGCCTCACTGTCAGAAATAATTGGTACTTCAGATCTGGCTGGGATACTTTCCAAGAGGCAGGGATATAGGCTAAGAGAGAGGTTATTATCAATGCAGACTTTCTCAATAGTGTTATTGCGAACAGTGAGAAGATAACTATGCAAATTGGAGTTAGATATTTTTATCTTCTCTCGCAGTCTAGTGATCTTATCATTGCGGGAAGCAAGATTATTCGCAAGACCACTTTTTTCTTCTTCAAGTTCTGCGATCCTTTTAGCATGTTTTTCTTCAGATTCTGCGATAACACAATAACAAGTTAGAAATTTATCAAGAATTTACAAAAAATATAAAGATGTTAGAGGAGCAATAAATAACCTTCTCTTTCATGAATCATTTCTTGTATCAAGGTTGCCTGTTCAGTGTGAAGACTGACATCTATTGCTAAGTTTTTCCTAGCATTATCGAGAACTGTCGCAGCCCATGAGAATTCATCATCTATTGCGAAGTTTTCCACAGGTTCAATCCCTGTTTCTAGCACCAAAATGTAGTTGCAGGAATTCCCACACTACACCCTACTCAATAATCTATCAATATTTATGACATAATTTGAAGATTAAGAACACTTTTTCATTAATATGACCTTAAGGAATTACAGAAATCAAGAACACAGAACACTTAACAAATATTTTTCTCTCTCCTAAAAACTTTCCTCACCCTCAAAAATTCATCCCCTATCTGGAACTATTCACCTCCTTTATATAGGTATTTACATAGTGGATTATAGCTCATGACAGCTCTTCTCGCATAAAGGTGGCATAATAAGACCTTTAACTAGGAAGGCGAAATAATACCACAAGAAAAGATATGTCTGCGAAACATATAATAAATTGTTCGCAGAAATAATTGCGATAATTCATTTATAATATTGCAGATTAATAACAAGATGCAAGTATGGGAACGATGTATAAGAATGATAAATATTGTTATTCATCATTATATGATAAATTCATATAAGTAACGGATGGATAGAAGCAAAAAGGGAATTTATATATATTGAAGAACATCAGGAGTTACAAGTATCTTGTTGAAAGGATGATACAATTTTCCAAAGATAATTATCGCAAGAAAGAAAGAGAAAAATACAGACGAAGATCAAAAAGAAGAAGAAAAATTATTGAGATTTATCTTCACCATTATCTTCATCTTTGTCTTCATTATCTTCATCATCAGTTTCTTCGTCATCTTCGCTTTCATTCTCATCTATATCAGCCTCACTGTCAGAAATAATTGGTACTTCAGATCTGGTTGGGATACTTTCCAAGAGGAAGGGATATAGGCTAAGAGAGAGGTTATTATCAGTGCAGACTTTCTCAATAACGTTATTGCGAACAGTGAGAATGTTACTATGCAAATTGGAGTTATATATTTTTATCTTCTCTCGCAGTCTAGTGATCTTATCATTTCGGGAAGCAAGATTATTCGCAAGACCACTTTTTTCTTCTTCAAGTTCTGCGATCCTTTTAGCATGTTTTTCTTCAGATTCTGCGATAACACAATAACAAGTTAGAAATTTATCAAGAATTTACAAAAAATATAAAGATGTTAGAGGAGCAATAAATAACCTTCTCTTTCATGAATCATTTCTTGTATCAAGGTTGCATGTTCGGTGTGAAGACTGACATCTATTGCTAAGTTTTTCCTAGCATTATCGAGAACTGTCGCAGCCCATGCGAATTGATCATCATTTTGAATGAGAAGATGGGAACGGATCTGTTTTTCTATTTTAAGAAGTTCAATATTTTCATCCTTAAGTCTATCTCTCTCAAGTTCAGTGTCAATAAGGGCATTGCGGAACTTTGATAGAGCTTCAGCGCCTTGAAGAGTAATGCATTCTTTCTCCTTCTCAAGTTCATTCTTTTGGGCTTTCAAGGTTTTGATTATTTTTCCAAATTCATCTCTACAAGTCTTAAAACTATTGGATATACTCAAAGTAGATCTATAATCCATTCTTATAAGGGAAATGTGAAATCTAAGTTCATCGATAGATAGAGCATTAATTTTTTCATCGGAATAATTATTTAAAGCGTCATTAAGACGCTGAAGAAGAATGGATTCATCTATGGGTTCATCAAAAGAATTAAGAATAAGAGCTTCATCATTAAGGTTATAGGCATCTGCAAAATGGTTGTTTAAATAAGCTAAAATAGCAATAAAGAAGAAAGTAAAAATAAAATAAAATTAATCATACCAATAATTTGTTTGCAGAACTTCTCCTTGTCAGCTAGTTTTTGTTGAAAAACTTCAACATCTACTTCAAGCGATTTATTCTTGTTAAGGAGCTCAGTATTCCCAGATACTTCCAATTGTTTACATTTTTCGCAAAGAATGGATATTTCATCTTCGTATTGCTTATTCTTTTCGCGAAGTTTCGCAGACTCAGATTGTGAATCAGTAATCCTTCTTTGCGATAATGATAATCTATTTTATAATTCCGAAGCAACGGAAAAAGAAGTTCTAGCAGTCCGTGGCAGATAAGAGAAAATAAGTAAGGGTAAAAAGAAGATCTTCGAAATTCATGACAAGTGTAAAGGGGCATACCAATGAAGCTAGTGCATGAAGAAAATCTGGATTGATAAATCTCGAGACTCCTTTAAGATCTTTATTATTGGTTAAGATGGAAGCATCGCAGATTTTTGAGAGATAATTTCAAGCGTGAGCAGTATCGTCATCACCAATACCTTGCATGGGATTTCTAAAGATATTTGACAATTGATCCATAGGAGTCTCAGGTTGAGAAAGACCCATCGCATATCTAACTCTTGCGGAGGAAAAACGTAATGAAGAGGTGCTCATGGTAGCATCATTATTTATTCTTCCGCTCTCTTCAACCTCATTATCTTTTTCAGAGACAGAAGAAATGTCTTTAAGTGGTTGAGTTTTTCTTCTCTTTTTGGAGGACTCTCAAGAGTTTGATTCTCATTGCGATGAGGAGAAGTGCCAAACTCTCATTTGGAGTTATTACTTTTTTGCCTTTATCCTTGGCTTCAACTACTGCGACAAATGGTATTTCCTAGAAAACAACCACACATGAAGATAAGAAACAGGGGCAACAATATATTGTTAAAAGTTATAAGAGAATGTTTCTTACTTCATCTGTGAAGGTTTTCAAAAAATTTAGGAGATTGGGATTCCCAGTACTGATGTAGCTAGCCTTCATTTTTCCAATCTGATAACAAATAATTCAATAACTAGTAAGAATAGTATATTTATCTGAATTTGCGAATAATGATTAGCTTCGCGAGGTATACCTCAGAATTCTTTTCAGGCCAATTAAAAATCCAAGGATGATAAGCCGCAAGATATGTAGGATTCGCAGGAAGGTTAAGAGTACCAGAAATATATGGACCTTCAAGGAGGAGAGGAAATCTACACCATTTATCATCTTTGGAGAAGCGTGGAATATTGTTTCTTGTGGAATGATAGTCTATATCTTGCATAAGGATTTTATCCTTCGCAACTTTTTTATCCTTATTCAAACGAATAGCCCAACATGTGCTTTCTTTCTTCATTGGAATCACTTGATAATTCGCAAAGAAGTTTTCCACGGTATATTTCGCTGGAATAATTGGAATTTTCTTATAATCAGGATGTTTCGCATCATCAGGATAAAGAGATCCTTTACCAGCTCCACAGGGAAGCATATTCAAGAATGAGGCGAATACAATCTCCACTTAGTTGGCGATTGCTCAAAGAAAGTTTAGCATGAGAAATAATCTCATAAAAAAGAGGGAGATCTGGGTTATAAAGAGGAATATGAAGGACAGCTTCTAATTGACCTAGCGAAACAAGGATCTTCTCGTTATAAGAAGGAAATTTTGAAACAAGATCAATGGAGATATCATATTCTGAAGATTGATCAGGGATTTCAGAAAGTGTGAAACCTAAGGATTGAAGCTTCTGCTGGTGCTTTTTGAAAGTGGATTGACCTAATTTTTTAGCAGAAGCCATTTCTTAATATGGGAACGATGGTTAAGGCGAAGAAGAATAAAGAAGAAAAACTGAAAGAATAATTGAGATCCGGAATTTGCGGAAGAAGACGATGAATAGTGAAGTTGCAGAGAAGAAAAGAGAAAGTAAAAAGAAGAAGAGGGATTAGCATAGACGATATTTATAAGAGAGGAAATTTTTCGAGATTATCAATGTGCATTCAATGAAGAAAGGACGTGAATGGTTAAAACTCAACGGTTGGAGGAATACGTGTCAAGGAATAAATGGAGAAAAGAAAAACATGTGTAGGATATTTAGCGATGGATATAGAGACGTGTCAAAATAAAGGAAATATGAAAAGACAAGATGTATTTGATATTCTCGAAAAATATGAGTTGCGGCAAATCAAGAAATTTAAATTCTCATGATCTTTGTCTTTGTCTTCTTCGCAGAAAAGATATGAGAAGAGGCAAGATGTAGGGGCAGAATATTGTCACAACAATATTCATGAGAAATAAACAATTGTTCTGCGATGCATCGATAATAAACGAATTACTCTGCGGCACATCAGTGATATTCTGCGACACATCCAAAGATGACTTAAACAATGACGTAATGACTGAAAACGACAGAAACACGAAGAAAGTGTGACATGTTTGCGGTATATCAATAAAACCTGCGAAAGATAAAGGCGGTGCCAGCTGCGATTTATCGCAAGAACTCAGATCCGAAATTGAAGGGAATCTTAGTAAAAATGAGTTGTCATGAGCTGTAATCCACTATGTAAATACCTATATAAAGGAGGTGAATAGTTCCAGAGAGGGGATGAATTTTTTAGGGTGAGGAAAGTTTTTAGGAGAGAGAAAAATATTTGTTAAGTGTTCTGTGTTCTTGATTTCTGTAATTCCTTAAGGTCATATTAATGAAAAAGTGTTCTTAATCTTCAAATTATATCATAAATATTGATAGATTCTTGAGTAGGGTGTAGTGTGGGAATTCCTGCAACTACAACCATAATTGTTTTATTAATTAGTGTTTCACTAATTGCACATAATAAATAATGTATTCATTATAAAGTTTTTTATTAATTAGTATTTCACTGATTGCTCAAAATAAATGATTAATTATTTTTTAATTATAAATGTTTTCTTAATTAATTAATTATAATATTTATTTATATTAATAAGTAATTTTGATAAATAATATCAATAGACATTTTTTACGACAGTGAGTAGTAGAAGAGACGGAGGCCGAAAGATTGGTGGTGGTTAAGGGCGGAGCCAAGCACAATTATATTTATTTTTGTTCTTTTATCGTAAAATTGGATACAAATTCATTTTTCACATGTATCCAACTTGCCAAGAATTTTTTTTTTCTCTCTCTCTCCTCAAAATCCTGGCTCCGCCCCTGGTTTGTGGTGGAAGAAGTAGTGAAGGTGAATGCTAGTGAGTAGTGATGGACAATATTAATTTTATGTTTCGTTACAACATCGATAGCATCGTAGTATGGAAGATGTGGTTGTTTGTTTTTAACACTTTTGATAAATGAAGGTACCATATATTTCAGGGATGATATCATACAAGACAATATTTTTCATGATCGTAGTTGGATCACCCAAATGGTACCCATGTTATCTTTGGTACTATATCGTATAAATCATGATTTTTAATGTTTAAATAAAATTGATTGCAATACAAAAAAGAATATATACACGGAAAAAAAAAATGAAACTAATCAATTGATGAAATTTTGCTTAATCTTAACCTCATACATGTCATTTGTGATTGGAAATTAGAATTGCGTCCAACAACCTACATGGGATGGGCGGCAGTGGTGGAGTCAAAAATTGACATTGAGGAGGCCTATTTTAAAAAAAAAAACATGTAAACTTTGGCGGACTAAACCATAAATATATATGGACAAAGTACTATTTATAAAATAAACTAAAAAAGAAAATTATGTAGTTATTAAAAATTTAAGGGGTTAGAGCCAAGTAAGTCAACCCTTAGCTCCGCCACTAGGTGGTGGTGGATAAAAAAAAGTGGATTCATATGATTTTATGGTGGTGGCGGGTATTGGTGAACAAAAACATATTATGCTAATTTCGTAACGCCACAAAATGTGTAATATATTATAAAGTATAAAACGTGGTTGATCATTCTAATGTTAAAATAAACTCAATAAAACACATGTCCATTTTACAAAATTGGTGCAATCAATTACCATGTTATGTAATAACTAAACGAACGACACGAAGCAAGATCAGAACATATGAAATTATTTATTATCGATTTGTTTATCTAAAGAGTGGTCAGGATTTGTCCTTCGCAAAGTTAAATTTACCATTGGGGTTTGTTCAACTTAACCATTTTTAAACGTTTTATTAATTAGTGTCTCATTGATTGTTCATAATTATTAGTTAAATTTCTATTATAAATGTCCCTTTAATAATCTAACATAAATACATAATTTTATTAATTAATAATTTTACTAAAAACTATATTAATTCTAATGGTGGTAGTGGAAGTACGGTTAGTATAAGTGGTGGCGGGTGTTTGTGAATGGTGGAGGTAGCAACATTACTATTGGTGGAAGAAATAGTGGCGGTGGATGGTTTTTATGGTGGTGGGCGTTGATAATAGTAGTGTATAATACTAGTTTTTGCTTTTTAGTGAGTTTTATTGACCAAGTAAAAAATTAATCTTCACAAAACATGCAACATTGTATTGTGAAAGATATAATTGTTTGTTTTTAGCACGATTGATAAAAACAAAAACCAAATATTTCGAGGATGATACCGGAACGTATAAGACAATATGATCATGACTGTTCGATCACCCATATTATATAAAGGCAATTGGTGTACCCGCATAAGAGAACATTATCGCTCTCTCATGTACTATTACATTCTTTTTCCTGAAAGACCATCAATGTCGAGTTGTTTCGCGACAACTACCTACAAAGACAACAACTTTCATTCAATTCCCGATATAAAACCTTATTGACCGGGAAAATGTATTTGCATTCTAAAATATTTGTTTGAAAATTATGTTTGTTCTTCAAAATCATAATAAAAAACTCTAAATCATAAATATAAATTTCTCCTCCGATGTTTATTGAATATTTTTTATATTTTATATTCTCAAATCATGCGACCTCTTGATGACAAATCAACAATATCAAATTACGGATCAATATGTGTAGGTTTCATTCACTAGGTTAGAAGGTAGAGTAGACACAGATGGGTAGATCACACAATTCAGAACATGAATGAGAATACTTCAATAATTCGGTCAAGAGATAAGGTAAAAAATTTAAGATTAACTTTCTATAGGACTAATTAGATTGGCTTCGATAGGAGCTGACTAAAATATGGATTAATAATAATATTCACGTAAGACAATTGCAAAACATAGTTTGGCTAACTCTGCCTATGTAAAGAGTGGTCAAGATTTTTCCTTCCTCAATTGCTATGTTATGTGAGAAGAAGATGATATCTAAGATTGAGGTATAATTCAAATCTATTAGATTCATACCATTTACAACTGGATGCCTTGAAAAAAATTGACGTGTTATTATTATTATTACAGGCAAGGGATACATTTACACTGACCACACTTGCACAAATAGCTCACTTCGCAAATGATTGGTTTTGCATGTGCTGTCTAGAATGCAACGAGAAATTTGAGGAAACAAGGCACCAGAAGCAGTGTCCGAAGTATTTTGGATATAGTAACTTAGACCCAATGTAACACTTATATATATTTTAGTTTAGTTTAGTTTTTCCACAATCTATTTATTTAAGAAAAATGAGCATTGCAAACACATAACATCAACAAAAATTAGACAGATTGCGTTTGAAAATAATGGCTACTGATGGTCCGGAAAAGGCAAAAGAAAGGAATTGTTGTAGAAGAATTGTTGGGATATACAACGGATTACTTGATACGAATGAAAGAGGTATAACTATTTCGATTCTGAAATCACATAAAGTTCACAGTAGAAGATAAAGTTAGTACCAAACATAATATGGCTAACTAAAATGTTAAAAAAAACAAGATATAGAAAATTAGAAAGACGAGGGACTTGAAGATGCCAATTTTGAAAACTACAATCTTAGAAAGCAATGATCCATAATACCATTATTTTATTTTATTTTATAAATATTCAATGTAGAATATGTCAACTTTTGGTAAAAGATCTATTGACAACCTATTAATTTGAAATAGGATCAGGGAGTACAATATGTGTTCAAGGTTCTTTATGAGGTAATGTGTCACCAGATTGTATTCCAAGTGAAGGTAGGAACATATGGAAGTGACAAAATTTCCAAGACTTTTGAAGTTACCAAAGCCTTCGTTAAGACGAATTGTTGGGCACAATACTTTATTGAAGATTTAACGGCAGAGGTTCGCATATATACAATCCCCTCGAAAAGGTAATGGGTACACAATTTAAACATCGTCATCTAATGGGTGTTGAAAAATTACAGGAAAATCATGTCACATTGGATAGTTTGTATCATTCGTTCGATGCAAAAAAATACTATTCTCTGCCTATTTGGAGGATCGACAACATGATCATGATAGATGAGTCGGCTGGAGCGAAATAGGAGCATGTGGATACTTTTATGGACGACATTGATTAGTTGATTTCACTGAGATGAGCGCTGCTGACGACATTTCCAAAAAATATTTAAACTTCCATGTTCATGTAGAGCATTATCTCATTATAAGCAATGAACCTAAATAAAAAAGTGTCTGGAAGTTAAGATTATATTTTTTTCTTTTGAGAAAATCTCCGGCGGTAAAATATTAAAGGAAAAAACAAAGAAAAAAAGAGAGGAAAATCCTAACTATTTTTATGAAAAACACATATTAAATCATAGGAGTTGATAAGTATTCGGGACACAAATTATATGATATATTAAAAATGAACCAACATCATGGCCCATGCCGTTACGGCACGGGTTAAGGGCTAGTATATCAAAAAACAACTTAAGAGGAGGGCTGGTCAATGACGGTCCTGGTTGAGCCGATCGAAAAATAAATGACGGTCCTGGTTGCAATTGAATTGGTTTTTTGGGCAACTTACGCCTGGTTTGCCTTCCTTGTGAGCTAATAGTAATACTATCTCCCTCTTCTTGTATTTGCCTGTTGTAGTTGCGATAAATCTCACAACTACACCCTTATCAAAATCACAAGAACATTCATTAATATCTATGAATTTGGTACAAATATTAAGAAAACTCTTACTTGGGAAGTAAATAATCTTTCGCTCTCCTAAAATATCTTGTGTAGATTCTAAAAAAGCTCTCCATATTGGGGGAATTTACCAATCCGGGACGCTATGCACAATATGGAACCTACACAATCAATAATACGCAATACGACGAAAATAAAACCAATCACACAACACCAACGATTAAGGGGAAACTTCCACTATATCAAATAATGGGATACAACGATATCTCCCAAATTGGGGTTCCACAAAACTTCAAGGTGAATATAGCACTTGGATAACAATGCCCTCTTTCTCTACTCACTCACCGCTAACACCGCTAACGATGGATAACCAACTCTTTACCAAATACTTAGGTAGATTCAACCAATAACAAAACAAGGAAGATGAGAAACTTACTACTAGTAGGATTTGAACAAACCCTAGAAATCCTTTGAAGAGATGTATGATGCGGTGGATAAATCTTCACCAACCAAACCGGTTCTTCGCTAGAACACCCTTCTTATTCAAGCTCACAAAATCTTCACCAAAAATCCCTAATGGCGGCTGCATTTCTTTTCTCTTTTATTCTTGTTTTTCTTCATGACACAAAACACACGTCTCTCTGTTTTTGGTCGCGGCTTGCTACTTTCTTGTTCTCGCGGACAAGAGCTTTATATCAATATTGTTTCCTAACTTAAACAAACCTCCTCTAATTAACACTCCTTATTTGATAAGGGAAAAACTTGATGGACCCATAAGGAGTGAAAAGGTCCAACAATCTCCCCCTCACGACTTATGGCGAGGTACCCGTCACCACCACATCTGCCTTGTTGCATAAATGTACATGCTTGTACTTTGGTAGTGACTTTGTCATCATATCAGGATCATTGTCATCTGTATGGATTTTCTCAACTAACTCCCCCTGCTTCTTATCAGTTGTCATCATATCATTGCAATCAACCATTATAATAATATCACCATCATCTACTGCAACACCTATATCATCCTTGCCTCTGTTATTTCTATTCCTAGGTTCTTGCTTCGGATTCCTACATTCAGTTGCATAATGACCTCTCTTGCAAAAATTCCAACATTCAACGTTTTTTCTACCTTTTCCTCTCCCCCGATTCTCTGTAACAAGAGCTTCTGAATGAGACGAGTCTGATAACTTCCTTCTAACTTCTTCATTCAACAAACTGTTTGTTGCAATAGCCATTGTCAACTTCTTGTCTTCAGCAGTATAACTTAGAGACATCCTCAATGCTTCCCAACTCTCTGGTGATGTATTTATCAACAGATAAGCTTGCATTTCATCAGGAACCTTTAAATCCATAGAAGTGAGATGATTCATGATGCCCTTCATCTCATTTAAATGTTGCGCCATTGAGCTTCCTTCCTTGTATTTTCACTTTCCAAGTTTTTCAAATTGAAGAGCTTTTGCGCAAGGAGATTGCTGGCCATATATCTCTTCCAACTTTGTCCACAAAGAATATGCTAGTGTCTCACCAGCCACATGATGAAAAATAGAGTCATCAATCCATTGTCGAATAAAACCAACAGCTTTGCGATTAGCAAGACGCCACACATCTTCATCTGTCTTGTCAGGCTTTACTCCCTTCTTCTCTATAGGAGCATAAATATCTTTGCAGTATAATAAGTCTTCCATCTTTGCCTTCCATATCACGTACTTTTTACCGGTCAAACTAACAATTCTAGTACTAGTGCTACCTTCCATATTTCCCACGGTTATCTCGACACACGTAGCTCTGATACCACTTGTTGGGGGAATTACCGATCCGGGACGCTATGCACAATATGGAACCTACACAAGCAATAATACGCAATAAGACGAAGATAAAACAAATCACACAACACCAAAGATTAAGGGAAAACTTCCACTATATCAAATAATGGGATACAACAATATCTCCCAAATTTGGGTTCCACAAAACTTCAAGGTGCATATAGCACTTGGATAACAATGCCCTCTTTCTCTACTAACTCACCGCTAACACCGCTAACGATGGATAACCAAATCTTTACCAAATACTTAGGTAGATTCAACCAATAACAAAACAAGGAAGATGAGAAACTTACTACTAGCAGGATTTGAACAAACCCTAGAAACCCTTTGAAGAGATGTAGGATGCGGTGGATAAATCTTCACCAACCAAACCGGTTCTTCGCTATAACACCCTTCTTCTTCAATCTCACAAAATCTTCACCAAAAATCCCTAATGGCGGCTGCACTTATTTTCTCTTTTCTTCTTGTTTTTCTTAACGACACAAAAAACATGTCTCTGTGTTTTTGGTCGCGGCTTGCTACTTTCTTGTTCTCACGGACAAGAGATATATATCAATATTGTTTCCTAACTTAAACTAACCTCCTCTAGTTAACTCTCCTTATTTGATAAGGGAAAAACTTGATGGACCCATAAGGAGTGAAAAGGTCCAACACTCCCCTCATACAAGGTAGCTCGACTCCTTATATAAGAGTTTTACATAGTGGAGGACAGCTAATAAAGCCCCTATTTTCGGATCTGGCGTGCGTTGTTAAGGCACGCTTACACTGGTTTTTCTTGCATATCCAATAATATCGCATGGTTCTTCTCACTTTTCTTGTGATTAATCTGACGTCATTCGATGCGTCATTCTGGATAAGTTGTATGCGATTGTATTCGTTCGGCCTTAATGATCTCCACTTCGCATACGTAATTGGTGTTTGGTATTTTGCCCCTACATTTTGCCTCTTCTCATGTCGCTTCTTTGGAAAAAGAGTGCGATATGAGAAACTTCAATTTAAATTGCCGCACCCATTCTCCTTTTCATATTCTTTTCTTCCGACATATTCCCATGTTCTAAGTATGAGAACTTACGCGTGTTCTGTCGATCATTCATTAACTGACACGTCTTTTATAACCGCTTCTTCATATTCGTTCACTTTCAATCATCGCATTAATGGGGTAAATGTCTTGGGAATCGGGTGTAAAATTTCTTATTTACTCTCGATATTCTTCTTCTTTCTTCTTTCTTCTTTTTACTTTCTCTCCTCCCTCTTTTCGATTCTCACCTTCTGCTGTTGCTGTTCTTCTGATTTTTAAAAGTTGATCATCATCTTTTCTCGTTTCATCATCTACATCATTCCTTTTTCTTTTATTCCCTTATTTTTACACTTCACTCTATTCTTTCCCTTCCTAATGTTTGATTTGATCATTTTGCGATTCTATTCTATTCCAATTCCCATACTTCCAAAAATGGTTCTTCAAGTAGGATGGAAATTTTAAAAGGAATTCGAGAGAATTCAAGAACAGAGGCTTTGCATTATCTGTCCCTCCTAACTCAAAACCCACTTCTAGTCTTAAACACAGATGGTTTTCGCTCGATCATTGGGACGATCAAAAGATCATCATCTTTGTTGGTCAAATCCTTGTCGGTCAAATCCTTGTCGGTCTCCCTATTCCTCTTTATAATCCTTAAATTCCTCTGTTCTATAGGATCATCTCAGATCCAATATTTTCGCGTGCGATTTTTCAGCTGAGTGGTGACAGTATTAGAATTATTATTGAATTCGCTCGACGTGCGGCTGGAATAGAATCCCTCTATCCCAAAAAGTTTAGGAAAACGGAATATGCTGATGTGGAAATTATCCCTGGGGAATATAGACTTTATTTGCTAACTACGATGTCGTTATAATACAACTAATAACACCGCACGCAAGTTGAATGACTATCACTTGAATTTTTTTCCCATCATCCTACAAGGTCCTTACATTACTGGCTTCAATGCTGACGAATCAATCAATTATCTTCCTGAGAATTCTCCCGCTTACATCCCATGGGAGCTCAGTTGGAAAGAGAGAGAAAATGTGGTACGCATAGTCATAAACTCGCCAATTTACTTTTCACTGTTTATCGCACATTTTATTTTACTAATTCTCTTAGTTTCAAATTGTCAAATTAAGGAAGAACTTGAGAACGTTCGGAAACTAAGCACGCTGGAAGCGCTACGTTCAATCACAGATGAAGTAAGAAATACTTTCTTCTATTTTTTAACAATGTTGTTGCTTCTGTTTCTTATCTTTATCTGTGTGCGAAGGTTGAAGATGGAGATGCTGCTTGGAAAACTGACAAGCAAACGAAGAAGATCGCAAAAGGATCATCTCGAGCGACACATTCGCGAGATAATTAGGTAAGAAATTATCTAATTTTGACAATATTGTTGCCTCTGTTTCTTATCTTTTATTATTCGTGTAAGTGGAAGTTGTAGCTGCTAAAGACAAAGGTAAAGATAAGGACAAAAATAAGAAGACCGCTTCTAAACCCTCTTCCAAGAGTTTGTCTAAGAAGCAAAAGGAATTTTATCCTTCCTCCTCAAATTCTTCTTCCAGTGATGATGACATTCTCTTCACTGAAGACCCCTCAATCTCTTCTTCTGTGGTGCAACTATCTAATCTCTTTGCTGACTCCATGTCAGTGGTTAGGGATGAAGAGCTGACTCATAATTTTGGTATGGTTTCAAAGATATGTGATGCTCTTTCTTTAAACCATGAGTCCCTTCGCGGAGCTGCTTCAGTGCTAAGTCCAAGATTTCAATTTTCACTTGGCTCTTAGGTAATTATTACACTTTCGCACTTTCTTTGATGACTCTTTAACGTCTTTTATGAGGATGATCTCCAATGTCCACTTTATATTTTTGCAGATGTCTCGCATGTCTTATGCAGTTTCATCAGTTTATCAAAGAAGACTTCGCAAGCTTGAGGCGGAAAATACTAAACTCAAGGCCCAAGTTTCCACTCATGAGAATGATGCATCTGGACTTTGCACGAGGAAAGGTCAACTAGAAGCTGAGTCTCTACTTATAAGAATCATATATCTGATCTTCAGAAAAGGAATGATCCGTTAGTTGGTGCGTAACTCTTTATTTCCTCTGCCTATTTGTTTATTCGTATCTTTCGCTCCTCTTGTAATTATCTATCTTTGCATATATTTACAGCCTTACTGACGAGGCATCTTCTTTATTTCGCTCCTTCCATCGTCCTGTGACTGATGATACTCTTCTTGAATATCTTAACACTTCTTTAAATAATTTTACTGATGATAAACTAAAAACCATATCCTCAGAAGATCTTTAGAAAAAGTACCATCTTCTTAATATCGATCACAGGAGTGTCTTACATTCCTGTAATAGTTTTAAACACCATTTCTGGGAATCCAAAGAAAGGGTTAAGGTTTTAGAAGCTAAGGTTGATTCCCTTATTCCTGAGAAGGATCGTATTACTCTTAATAGTGCGAAGACCTTAAAATAATTTCAGGATGTTATTCTCAAAGTTCAAGTGGAGCGAGATTTAGCTTTAAGAGAAATGAACGCACTCATTGAGCGGGGAAATTTAATCCGCTCTCGTCTCCTTATAGAAAATGATGCGGAGTTCGAATGTGCTGCTAGAATTTTGGATAATGCTAGAGAGGGCTTAGTTGTGAATGTTAGCATTGAATCTGATCATACTGCATTGGTTATGGATATTATTTATGAAAAAGAAGGTTGTTCATAATTCATGTTCCTTTGTTATTTCCTGATGGTGATTCTCATGCGGTTTTAACCCCCTTGTCTTTTCTTCGTAGGTAATGAAAAGGAACTTCGTAAGGAAATTGAGGAAATGGGGGCGAAGCTTTCCGCTCGTAATTCTAAATATCACAGACTTGCGAAAAATCTTATTACTACCGTCTCAAATTTGAGCAATGATGATGTTCGCCTTTGTGATGCGGCTATCAAGAAAGTCTGTGCAGATAATAATACTCCTCTTACAACTTATAGATACACTGAAGTCCCTCCAAATTAAGAAGACTCTGATATTTCTAACAGTGAAGGAGAGTCTAAGTATGAGGAAATTGAAGAGGAGGATCATAATTCTGAGGCTGATGAAGAAAACGTGGATGGAAAAAGACTGTTCTTCCTGATGATCTTTTCTTTGTACTTGTAAAAAATATTTACCAATTTCTAGTACGTTTAGCTTTTCCAACGTAAACTCTTAAGCATTTGAGGCTCTTTCAATGTAAATTCTCTTTGTCTTACACATGTATCTATAAAAATCAAAATATTGTTCTTTCCAACAGTTGGGGTTAGTCCATATATAACGACATGTATATTTTTATCAAAGTATTGTATTTACTAGCGTGTGCATAGGTCTATCATGTGGAGGCTAATAACAATCCTCTACATGCTTGCATTCCCATCCTTGCATATGTTAATCATCTTAAAAAGATCATGCCAAGCACATGTCCTTGTCTTCTCATTTTTCTTCGCATGGTGCCTCAGCCATGTGTTTCATTTTTTTTCCCTCCCAAACATTCTGATTGCCAAAAATGTTTTTTGAATTTTCTTTATGCTATAGAGTTCGCATATTTGATTTCTTTTTCCTATAAAAATAATATGAGTTATTGTTCTATCTTTCTCGTGAGGTCTTATTTAGCCTTCCTAAGTAAAAGTCTTATCTTGCCTAAAATTTGATTTTGTTTCTGTGCGACGAAATCGCATGTAGTTTTTACATTTTCATGTAAGAACCCATTGATCTCGTCTTATCTGTTTATAGTATTATTTCCTCTGCAGGTTTTATTTTCGCACAGATACGACAAGCCTTGATACTCCCGTGAGTAAAAAGCCTCATGATATTTGTGTATTTTGACACAATTCAGCTCCCTAATGGAGAGTGTCGTCCTTATATTCTCCATGATTTCCCCTTCAAGGAAGCTTACCCCTACAGGGTTAGGGTGGGCTCCTCTCATCCAGTGATGCAACAATCAATTTTTTGCGGCCTCTTATCCCTCGGCTGATATGGCTTATGGTTACAAGACTGCACCCTAAGAGGAGTTTCTTCGGACTGAGTGCATCAAAGTCAAGACTTGTCAAGAGCGGCCAGGTACACTCCAGACTCCCCAGGCACTCTTGACTCAACTGTATACCTCAGCGCCCTGATTGTTCTTACCTTAATTTTTCAACTAAGGCGTTCTACTGGATGGGATTTTGTTTCACCCCAAATCTCCATGACTCAGGCTCCAAGGTCGGTGTAGCTTTCACCCGAGTCATGTTATCTTGCCTTTCCTTATTATGATGCTCCTTAGGTCTTATTGTTGCCTCTTGATGTACGCGAACTAGGGTGCATGCCATAATAGGATACTTATCCTCCATAATTATAGGTTTTACTTCTGTAGCCTTCTATTAAGGTCTTATCATAAGGTCTTATTTTTTTCCTTTTAGCTTGTAAAATAAATGATATTTTTAAAGAAAAATGTTCATTTGCATTCAATCGCATGATCAATACAATTTTGCTATCTTCTATCTTTATTTTTCATTTGCTTCTACAATTTACCATTAATTGAAGAAATCCACAATTTCTTTTACCCCCTATAATTTTTTTTTTATACTCTGTCTCATTCGTTTTCTTGCATTTGGTGTGCTATGACTACTTCACAGACCATATCCCCTCAAGTACATATGATTCCAACGTTCATTAGATGTCTTCCCTTCCTTTTCAACTTTCAATTTATACATTTCATCTCTAATCACCTCTTTGACTCTATATGGTCCATCCCATATGTTTTCCATGTGTCCCCCGTCATTTTTATGATATGGCGGTTTCTGCCTCAACACCATATCGCCTACTTGAAATATGCCCTCTCTGATTCGCTTGTTGCTTTTATGTGCGACAGTAATCGCATCAGCAGTTATTTTGTTGATTTCATCATCTCTAGATATCTCATTGACCATGAGTCTCTCATCTCTTTTGCTTTCTTGTATCTGTTTTTTCCAGTCTCTTCGTTTACTTGCACGCTCTTCACACTTATCCACATCGATCTCATGGAAATTCTTTCCTTCAATCGGGTCTCCTATAATGATTCATATACCTTGTGGAAATGGAAACTTAATGCATTGATGGTAGGTATAAGCCACACCAAGGATGCTATGTAATCATGGCCTCCCAATCAAAGAATTATATGTGGATTCCACATCAACTATACATAATACAATTTTCGTTGCCATGTTGTTAAGGGGAATTTGCATCGTTACCTCTCCTTTTGGTTTATTTGCCGAGCCATTAAAACCATAAATTTTATACGCTGAAGGTATAAGCTCATCATCTCTTCCACCCATGGTTTTGTAGGTATGATAAAACAGTATATCCACAAAACTTCTTGGATCTATCAGTATCCTGTTTATGTCCCATGTATTTGCGTCATTCTTCGCTTCCTCCTCGGTTTTTGCTTTTGGATTTATGCCTAACTTAACCACCAATAGGCTTTCAAGTACCTCTCCACCTCCCGATACTTCTTCTGCAGTGAAGGAAATGGATTGTTTCTGCCAATCCTTTAATGGTGAGACCTTTTCCAAACTTAGTGTTTCCCTTCCCTCACTATCTCTAGCATAGACTCTGCTTAAGACATTGTCATGAAAATTTTCTATTCTTTTGAATGAATGTATTATAGAATTACAATATAGATTTTTTGCCTTCGCGCCTACTTCGATCAAATATGTATTATTTCCCGATTCTCTATCTTGCGTACGCCCTTCAGGTGGTAATGGCAGATTTTGTTGCTGTTGAACTAAGAAGTGGTTTAATTTTGCTTGATCAATCATTCTCAATATGATTTTCTTCACATTCCTACAGTTGTTTTTTGTGTTAGAGCACTGCTCTGTCAAACTCGCATGCATTGCTATCTCAAGCATATTTGTCAATCTTAGTGATCGAAACTATATAGTCTTGATTTCTATTCTACTATAGCTAAGGTCTCGGACTAGGATAGAAAGTGTAGTTGAGCTCAAGAACTCCATGGCAATCATCATACAAGATGAAGGACTACTCAAGGAACCAGTGGATCTTCATCAACTAAAAGGTATGTGGAGACTTGAACTTATCTATCACTCAAAAGTCTATCTACTATATCTCCTATCTTGAGACAAAAGTTGTTTATCTATATAGACTAAGAATATGCACATGTGACATTTCGAGCTGAGTATATCTTGCTTATCTATTTCCATAAATGGATGTTGGTAAATCTTTCGCTTTAGCCAAGTTCATCTTTTCCTAGTGACGAAAGTCATGTTATGTTTCAATCACTTTGGAAATCGCTCTGACGAAAAATAGTTTGTGAATAACAACTATATAACGCCCTCTAACCATTTGGTTAACTAGTGTTGAACCAACTAATGTACAAGTTTGGGTACAGCTTTCACAAGCCTACAAATGTGTAATACATGTGTGTATAACAAGCTATGTTTTCGATCTAACGTTTGATAAATATTAGCTTGTATCTAATCAGGTTTTCATCTAACAGTGAATATTGAATGCTTTGTTACTAAGCTAACATTGATTGAAAACCCTGATTTGAAGACTATATAAGGGAGAACTCTAACAACTGGGAAACCTAATCCCCACACATTCTGTGTGATACTAGTTTGCTAAGCTAGAGTCAATTCTCCTTTAACCTTTGGTTTTCTTCTTCTAAAACCAGGTTAACGACTTAAAGACTTCATTGTGATTGTGAAGCCAGACCGATACTACTTTTATCATAGTTGTGTGATCTGATCTTGCTGTTTCTATCTTACGAGTACAATTGTAATAATTGGCTTGAGATTTCTATCTATGATAGGAAAGATATAAAAGTAGTCACAAACACTTCGTCTCATCGTTTGTGATTCCTCAATAATCTTCTTCGCTGCGTAGATTAAGTTTATTGTGAGGTGATTGATAAAGCTGAGATATTCTTCGGGAATATAAGTCTGGTTTTATCAATTGGATCTTGTTCACCTTGATTTATCAAAAGACGAAATAAAACTCATAGGTTTATTTGAGGGAGACGAATTTATCTATCCTTGTATACTTTTCTGTGTGAGACAGATTTGTTTATTAAAGTCTTCGACTTTGGGTCGTAGCAACTCTTGGTTGTGGGTGAGATCAACTAAGGGAATCAAGTACGCAGTATCCTGCTGGGATCAGAGGCGTAGGAGCATAACTGTACCTTGGATCAGTGTGAGATTGGTTGGGGTTTAACTACAGTCCAGAACAAAGTTAGCTTGGAGTAGGCTAGTGTTTGTAGCGCTTAATACAGTGTATGTTTAATCTGGACTAGGTCCCGGGATTCCTTTGCGGTTTCCTCGTTAACAAAATTCGGGTGTCTGTGTTATTTCTTTTCCGCATTATATTTTGTTATATAAATAAAATAATACAGGTTGTGTGTTGTTCAATCAATTAGAATATCCGACCTTATTGGTTGTTGATTTAAATTGATTGACACTTGGATATTGGTATTTGGTACCATCCAAGTTATCTCTCTTCGATTAAGACTCGCAGATTGTATTTGCTTGAGTAAATCAAATTGAGAGATTGAGATAATAACTCCTTGAGATATTTTTTATTGATTGAGTCTGACTGTCTAGTTGATTCTATAGAAAGTAACTCGGAGTTGTACATACAGATTGCTAATCGAAATATTAGGTGTGGTTGTTTGACCCCCGCTTTTTCAATTGGTATCAGAGCAGGCAAACACGTTCAAGACCTTACAAGTCTGTGTTTGTGGCAATCTGAGTCTGGGGAAAATATCTCTATTGTGCATACCAAAATGTATCCTAAATAGAGCTGGAAAACAAGCCAAAACCTGCGGGTTTGCCCGGCCCGACCCTGAAAAACCCGCACCCGGCTCGGCTGGTGTCTAAACAAGCCGGGTTAGGGTTGGAGAAATGTCGTCTTGTGGGAAAACGGGTTAACCTGGCCTGGCTTGTAAACCCGCGGGTTAAACCTGTAAACCCCCCACCCCACGCACACGTGTCCCCCACATACCCCCACTTGTCTCTTTGTCTTTTATTTTCTTTCTTTGTAGAGAACTACCAATTAATCTACACCCTTCTCGGAGTTCCATTCCCCAACCGAGAATCAAAACCCATTTTTACTTTTCTAATACAAGAAATGAATCAAAATGTTTAGGAATGAATGATTCTCCCTTTTATGTTTTGAGATTTCTCATACCGTTTCTTTCTCTCTCTTTAAAAGCCTCCCCTTTCTCTCATTTTCCTCTTTCTGGGTTTGAATTTGGAGTTGTAGGTCTTAAGATCAGACTTAGGGTTCTTAAGATATGCAATGTTCAGTGGTTTGATTGGGGTTTATTCATCGATTTTGGGGTTGTTACGATTCGATTGTTACTGTGCACGTCTTAAAACGATAGGGTATACTTTTTAAAAAAAAAATTTGATTGGGAAATTTGAGTAATTTTTTGGTGAGTTTTAGTTTAGATTTGTGGGTTTTGAAAATTTTAGGGTGAATTTGGTGATTTGAAGTTGAAAATTTTGAAAATCTGATAGGGAAATGTGGTTTCTAGGGCGTAATTTGATGATGTTGTTAGATGGGTATGGATTTGATTCAGTTGCTTAGGTTGAGTTTAGTGGATTTGGTTGATTGGTTTTGACTTGATTAGTCAACTAATTTTGCAGATTAGGTTTGAATTTGATGGTGTTATGTGAGTTTGAATGTTTTTAGGTTTTGGGGCAATTTTTATTGATGGATCGACTTGATTTTGGGAATCGATTTTCACTTGATGCCATTATTGATCTGAATTTAGATAAGTGAATCGGATCTATATATACTCAAAACAAGCAAGTAAAATCGAACCCACGCCCTGTAATTAGATAATGAATACAGTAATTACATCATGAATGAATAAAATTGATGCCTCTGTACGAACTCAGGTGTTGGTTTGCACTTTGCAGTGATGGTTGTGATGTTGGTGTTTGAACTCTGGTGATGAATTCATGGTTTGATGTAGAGCTGGAAAACGGGCGGGCTAACCCGTGAACCCGCAATTTTAACCCGTTACGGGTACGGGTTGAATAAATGACCACCCGTGAATAATTTCAACCCGCGGGTTTTGACCCGTGTTAACCTGAACCCGTGTAACCAGTAACGGTCCAGCCCCGGCCCTCCGGTTTTCCAGCTCTAATCCTAAATCTTATGATTATGTCAAGTGTCTTAGAAACACCTCAAAGGATTACTCCTTAGTAGATTCTTCTGAATCCCGAGGTAGAAAGAATGTTCAATTTGATAATGACATTTCTTTCTCTCATGAGGCATGTGACACTCTGGAAAAAGCTGAAAAGGAGCTCACCAGAATTTCAAATATTACAGCTGAGACTATTGATTTTAATGATCATGATCATCTTATTGATGAATTTGAAAAGTCTCTTGATCGAGAACGTGATCTCTATAACATTGTTATGTCCTTCTCTAAGAACATTGAGAAACTTCTACAAGAAACTACTCTACAACGTGAAAAGATTAGTGCTCTTGAGGAGGTTATTAAACAAGACTCAATTAGAGAAATACGTTTGATCGAGACTCATTCATCAGATCTCAACAGACTTCGTGTTGAAAAAGAGAAACTAAGTGCATCTCTTACTCTAGCTCATGAATAGTGTAAATCCTTGGAAAAGGAAAACTCTGTCTTAAGGAGAAAATCTTCTGTACAAACTAATTCTCATGAATTACAGCACATGAAGAAATGTTCTCCAGAAGAAGATTATGTCAAGAAAGGTTTACATAACTTGCAATCTTCTCATATGGATATGAACCAAAGACAGGTGCCAAGTATTGCTTCTCCTCCACGAACCTGTACTTTTTGTGGGGAAAAGAATCACTATGCTATCCATTGTTTTACAAGAAGGAAACAAATTTCTAAGCTTCATAATTTGCTTCTCTTCACTGTCAATGGAACAAATAGTCAGTTGACTAATGCAGTGAATCGTATGCCCACAAGAAACCAAAAACCTTATAAGAATGATCTCTATTCGAGAAATCATCACAGTGCTCAAGTGCATTCTGACATAAATTCTTATGTTGCTAATAAAAGCATTTCTTGTACTTATAAGAATGTTTCTGATAAATCTAAGTCTAGAAAATGGATTCCTATCTATTCTGATCCTCTTGAACCAATTACAAGAGGTCATAGACTTAGTCCACAGAGAAAGCCATCTGATGGATTTGTTAAGTACGCCATGCTTTATCCTTCAGGGATGAAATTCAATCGAAGAAAGGCAAAGAGAACAAAGATCAAACAGTCATATGATATATACAACTCCTTTATTGATGATCATAGTGGAATTAATTTCCACTCTACTACCTGATTCCAGGTATTTTTTTCCTTGTTTCTAACTTGAGAGGTGCAAGGAAAATAATTGGGAATACTCAAGTATGTTGTATATTATTTCTGTTTGAGTCCTTTTGTTGGTAGTCCACAAACGTCCTCGTCCTCCTCTTGTGAGTTTCTAGGGTTTTCAAAACCAGAGTTTTCTACTCTTGTTGACGAACACATATATATTTGTTCTATATTGTGTTCTCCCTTCCCTAAAACTCTATGGAGAACTCTGCAAGATCTCAAGAGATTGTGCGTCTTGATATGGAGGAAGACAATCAGGAACGTAAGTCAATTCAGGAGATGGTTCTAAAGAAGATGCTTGAAAGAAAGGATCACAACTCCTAGATTGATGATTCCGTCAAGGATTTAACTCGTTTTCAAAACGATTCAAGGGTCGAGTTTGCAAATCTTCAATTTCAAATAAACCAACTTCTAGATGGTCAAGCCAGAATTCTTGCTAATCAGAACATTCTGATATAAAATCAAAATAAGCTTATCATGGACTGTGCCAAAGCTAGACAACTTGCTCATGTGGTTGATCACAAAGTTAGTGTTCTAACTCACGAACATGGTGTGTCTACCGTCAAGAGAATAAATGAAATCAGCGATACATTCTTTGATGGTTTCATTGAAAGATACGAGGTTCTTAATGAACTCTGATTTCTGTTTGCCTAATCCTCTTTTTCTTGTTTTGTTTAGAAGAATAACTAGTGTTTTCAATATCCATTATTGTGATACACATAGCTATATCCAATGATTTCATCTTCTTGTTTTTAGATTTATTGGTGTAAATTCTAAACTTGTTCGGAAGATGATTTTTGCAGTATTAATCTTTATGATTTTATATATTGCAATATTTTAATGGGATATGTGTGTTTACGTCCGTGAACTTGAAAGTCCCATATTTTGTCAAAAGTAAAGTCATTCGTGAATTGATATACAAATATTGATAAAAGAATGAATAGACTTTTGACAAACACAAAAGTTAAGCCTATATTGTCAATTATTGATGTAAGATATGTTAAAATCTTTTGTGATTCAAGGATTATGTCTATTGTATTTCATTGTGGAAATGGTGATGGAAATATAATGAATCCTTGCTTATTTCATGGTATAAGATCGATTCTCCGATCCACAATTTTTGTGTGAATGCTGTGTTGTTCCATGAAGTGTTTTATGTTGAGCACTAAAACAACAAAAGTTGATTTATTTTGTGATTAGCTTAGTTGTTTCGGTAAGGTACTTTATGTTTAACATGATTGAACTAAATTAATAATCTTGTATGGTTGTTTAGTTATCACTCCATAAGTTTTCTTATGTGTGAGCATCTCCTCAACTGAGTTGGTTATTCTTGATTAACTTAGTCATTGCTCCATAGATTTTCTTATGTCGAGTATGGCCAATTAAATTGATTACTTTTGTAATTAGTTTGGTTGAGTATGACAATTAGATTATTTGCGAGTTTTCTTGTGATTAATCTAATTGATTTCTTAAGTCTCCATAAGTTAACTTGTGTCGAGCATATTTAGTCAAATTAATCTTGGTTCGATATGGTTAATATGATTGAATATTTCTTTTTGGATTCCAAATTCATACTCGTATGTGATTTGTTGAGTCTAAAGAAATCCTTCTTTTCTTTTGAAAATAAGGTCGTTCTTGTTGTTCCCTTGGGAATGACATTTTATGGGGGAGAGTTCTTTTGAACTTGTGCTTAATTGCCAAATCTTTGTGGGGAGTGCGGCTGTGGAATATTAGAGGGGTTATCTTGTATCTTTATGAACTCTGTGATGAATGCATTTAGCTTCGGCTTTATGATTGCATCTAAACAAGATGATATACATTTACCTTTGGTCATGAAATGTCTCTTATGGAAATTTCATTAGGATCTCGTTCTTGTACCTTTGCCAATTTTATTGACAAAATGGGGGAGAATTAATATATAGTTCACACTACAAATACATATGGTTTTCGGAATATTATGTAAGGGGGAGTGGTTTCCATGTGAGATGGAGTATTGACTAAGGGGGAGTGAAGTATCACCATAATATTGTTGTTAAAGTCGTGATGCAATTGGACTTTGACAATGTGTAATGATACTATGAAACTTCATAAAAATGATTGAGAACTCTTGTTTTCTCATTGTTATAACTATGGATTTTCAACAACGATGGTGCTAAACTTACAACTTTTGGGATCATTGGATTACTTGGAAGTGACGAAGATTTCGAGTAATGTTGAAGATTAGACGACATGTGGAATAGGAGCTACAAAGTTTATTTATATATTTTTTGTATTCCATATGTATTAATAGTTTTGCCACTAAAATTGACAAAGGGGGAGATTTTTAGAGCATTGCTCGGTCGAACTCGCATGTGTTGCTATCTCAAGCATGTTTGTCAATATTAGTGATCAAAACTATAAAGTCTTTGATTTCTAGTCTACTATAGATAAGTTCTCGGACTAGGATATAAAGTGTAGTTGAGCTCAAGAACTTCATGGCGATCATCATACAAGACGAAGGACTACTCAACGAACCAGTGGATCTTCATCGACTAAAAGGTATGTGGAGACTTGAACTTATCTATCACTCAAAAGTCTATATATTATATCTCCTATCTTGAGATAAAAGTCGTATTACTATATAGACTAAGAATATACACATATGATATTTCGAGCTGAGTATATCTCGCTTATCTATTTCTCGAAATATGTGTTGGTAAAGCTTTCGCTTTAGCCAAGTTCATCTTTACCTAGTGATGAGAGTCATGTTATAACCATTGGAGGATGTAAGAATTGTTATGGCAACATATATATATAAGTCCTTAGTGCTTAGTGCTTGAACCGAAGTTTGCGAACTTTGTCGATCAAGTGAAACCGGAGAAGTGCGTGAGCTTCAGTCCGCGAACCCAGTCCGCGAACTGGTGGAAGTTCTCGACCGAGAATTTCTGCTGGAGTTTGTGAACTCCATCCGGGAACTTAAGTCCGCGAACCCAGTCTGCGAACTTGAGTATGTTATGTCTAAAAACGATGTTTGTGAGCTTATCTTAATAAACTAAGGAATGTTATGGAAAACCGTGGATTTATAGTTCATGAATCGATTCGAGTGAATCACATCGTTTTTGCTTCAATTGTGTCTTGTATAGTACATAAAAATCTAAGAAATTGAACAACTCTTTAACTAGTTCATTTGAGTCATTTGGACTAGTTATGGTGAAAAAGAATATGGTTGATATGAAAGTTATCATTTGGCTAACCATTTGGTTAACTAGTGTTGAACCAACTAATGTACAAGTTTGGGTACGGTTTTCACAAGCCTACAAACATGCAATACATGTGTGTATAACAAGCTATGTTTTCGATCCAACGGTTCATTAATATTAGCTTATATCTAATCAGGTTTTCATCTAACAGTGAATATTGAATACTTTGTTACTAAGCTAACATTGATTGCAAACCCTGATTTGAAGACTATATAAGGGAGAACTCTAGCAACTGGGAAACCTAATCCCCACACATTCTGTGTGATACTAGTTTGCTAAGCTATAGTCGATTCTCCTTTAACCTTTATTTTTATTCTTCTAAAACCAGGTTAACGACTTAAAGACTTCATTGGGATTGTGAAGCCAGATCGATACTACTTTTATCGTAGTTGTGTGATATGATCTTGCTATTTCTATCATACGAGTACAATTGTAATAATTAGCTTGAGATTTCTATCTCCGATAGGCAAGATATAAAAGTAGTCACAAACACTTCGTCTCGTCGTTTGTGATTCCTCAATAATCTTCTTCGTTGCGTCGATTAAGTTTATTATGAGGTGATTGATAAAGCTGAGCTGTTATTCAGGAATATAAGTCTGGTTTTATCAATTGGTTCATGTTCACCTTGATTTATCAAAAGACGGAAGAAAACTCATAGGTTTATTCGTGGGAGACGAATTTATTTATCCTTGTAGACTTTTCTGTGTGAGACAGATTTGTTTATTAAAGTCTTCGACTTTGGGTCGTAGAAACTCTTGGTTGTGGGTGAGATCAACTAAGGGAATCAAGTACGCAGTATTCTGCTGAGATCAGAGGCGTAGGAGCAAAACTGTACCTTAGATCAGTGTGAGATTGGTTGGGGTTCAACTACAGTCCAGACCAAAGTTAGCTTGGAGTACGCTAGTATCTGTAGCGGCTTAATATAGTGTATGTTTAATCTGGACTAGGTCTCGGGGTTTTTATGCATTTGCGGTTTCCTCGTTAACAAAATTCTGGTATCTGTGTTATTTATTTTCCGCATTATGTTTTGTTATATAATTGAAATAATACAGATGGTGCGTTGTTCAATCAATTAGAATATCCGACCTTATTGGTTGTTGATTTAAATTGATTGACACTTGGATATTGGTCTTTGGTACCATCCAAGTTATCTCTCTTTGAGTAAGACTCGCAGATTGTATTTTCTTGAGTAAATCAAATTGGGAGATTTAGATAATAACTCCTTGAGATATTTTCTATTGATTAAGTCTGACTGTTTAGTTGATTCTCTAGAAATTAACTCGGAGTTGTCCATACATATTGCTAATCGAAATATTGGGTGTGGTTGTTAGACCCCCGCTTTTTCAAGTAAGGGTTTACCGAAAAAGTATATGATCTTATTGTCCACAAACCCTAAATCACGTCTGCCTTTCAGTAAAAATCAATATAAAACAAATCAAACCTTTACATCCAAAAATAAATAAATAAGAATAAACCCTAAATCTTCTGCCAGGGTAAAGAAAGTAATTGTCTTTGAAGATGGTTTTGCCAGGGTAAAGAAAGTTATCAAACAGGTGAAGATCCAAGTTTACAATTGGGCTCGCAATGATGAAGTCTTTAAGGGGGTGTGACTTAATTCGGTTATTGTTAACTGGGGTAGCTATTTCATTCCTTAAAAGATTCTGTTGTTTAGCTCTTCTCTCTTGGTTTGCTGGTTTTTTGTCTAGAGATTATTTCTCTATTGTCGTGATGTCTTGTTGTAGCTCTTGAGCTTGCTTTCCTACTTCTTGTAGGCTTTTCTATATATTAACTTTTGCCGATCAAAAATAAATAAATAAAGAATAAACCCTAAATCACGTTAGAACTAATAAACCTAATCAAATAATCAAAATCATGTTAGAACCCTAATCAAATTCACAAAAAAATAGAACAACAATTTGTTTTCTTGAACAAAATCAAACCAAAAAAAAAAAATCAGAACAAAATCAAACGAAATCTTAAACCCTTTTTCGCAAACCGTAATCAGAACAATTACGATGAATATCATTTTTACTCGGTATTCGAAATTAGGGTTTATACCGGAGATAATAAAATAAATAAGGAGAAGGAGAAAACGTAGTTTTTTTCTTGGAAGTTTTTTTTTCTTATGTTGGATTATTTTTTTATTCTCCCGCATAAATTTGTGAAAAAAAAGAGAGTTTGCTCTCGTTTGAGAGCTTGGCCTTTGGAGAAATTCTAAGAGAAGATAGAAATTTTTGAGCAATTCTAAATGGTGGGTGACTCTTACTTGAAATGGGTGACGCTCACCGTGCAACGTTGGGCTCATATGATTTAGGATTTTAAAGGTTTAGATAAAAAAATGAGTACATTCTGAAATACTAATCATCATTATATACCAATTATAATTTCAATCATTAGTTTTCAAATTAATAGATGATAGTATTATAGTCTGAGAATGTGCTCTTCTTTGTTGGTTATATAAAACTTTGTAAAAAAAATATATCTCTACAATATTAACTTCAAATATGTTTCCTTATCAAGGTGTTATAAAAAGAATAGCGTCTAAAAGATAAAGATAAAAATGTGAATGGATCCACTTTCATTGATATTATTATTGAGGATGCCACTCAATCACACTTAAAGGATATGGTGAATTATCAAAACCCAGACATTATTTTCTTAAGTGAGACAAAGAACAAAAGAGATTTTGTGAGTAGAGTCATTTTGGGTCTAAACTACAAGTCTTATTTTATTGTCGATCCAGTGGGTATGTCGGGGGGTTTAGTTGTTGCTTGGAAAGTAGGAATAAACATTCGAGTGGGGTTGTTCTGTGATAATTTTATAAACTGTCATGTTCTTGACAATGCTACAAGAAAGGAATGTGTTATATCTTGTGTTTATGCACCCTCCAACTGGCCACAAAAACTCTCCTTCTGGAAGTTCATGGCAAGTTTGGATGATGAATTTAGAGCGGAATGGATTATCATGGGCGATCTTAATCTGACTTTAAATGCCTGGAAGAAAAAAGGAGTTGGGTGTTTCAACAGTTCTGAAGCGGAAAAGATTAAACAACTCTTAAGTCTGGCAAACCTTGAAGACCTAGGCTTTGTAGGATACAATTTCACTTGGTCTAACAAAAGAGGGGACAGTGGGCTGACGGAAGCGAGATTGGATAGGGGTCTGGCAAGTGCGAAGTTTTGTGATAAAAACAAAAATGCAAGCATAAAACACATGTTACTTGTGGGCTCAGACCATTCCCCAATCATGCTCAACACCAATTCTTTAACTAAATATGGTCACAAGCTTTTCAAGGTCCTGGGTATTTGGCTAAAACAGCCATGTATGGATATCATAACTACCACATGGAAGAAGCCGGTTACAGGGAGCAAGGCCTTTAAAGTTGTTCAGAAGCTAATTACCACGAAGAAAAAAATTTGGTTATGGAACAAACACTCCTTTGGTGACATTAGAACCAACATCGGTATGGACAAAATCAATCTCCAAAAAGAAATTTCAAACCCAATAACCATTAACATATCCAAGCTAATAAGGCAATGTGAAGAAGTTTTGGCTCATTGGTACAAGGTGGAGGAGATTTTTTTGAAGGACAAGAGTGGAGAACAAGAGATCAAGTTGGGAGACAGAAATACACAGTATTTCCACAAGAAAACTAGGAAGAGATGGAGAAGAAATATAATTGAGACAATAAAAGACATTCAAGGCATTTGGGTGGAAGACAAAGAAAAAATAGCATCTGTAATAACTGAGCATTTCAGTGGTGTTGCTTCTACTTCAAACCCGGGAGATTGTAATGATTACCTCAACATGCTGCATCAAGTAATCAAACATGAATACAATGATATGCTCACTCGGCCTCCAACTTTGGAGGAGTTAAAACAGGTAGTATTCTCCATGAAACCTGACTCTTCCCATGGACCGGATGGTTTCACTCCTAGGTTCTTTCAAAAGAGCTGGGAGGTGGTTAAAAATGATATCTTTGCAATGGTCGAAAGTTTTTTCACTTCTGGGTACATTTTGAGAGAAATAAATGCAACATTTATCTCTTTCATTCCTAAGACTGATTTCCATCAGTCTGCTGGTGATTACAGACCCATTATCTTGAGCAACATTGTTTACAAAATTATTTCTAAAATGCTGGCTAATCGTTTAAAGTGTCTCTTACCCAGACTGATATCTCCATATCATTCTGCTTTTGTGCCGGGTATGCAAATATCTGATAATGTGCTAATTTCACATGAATTAATTCATACTATGCGAACCCAAAAAGGAAATTAATTCCTAATGGGTATCAAAATAGACATGTCGAAGGCATTCGACAGGGTAGAGTGGAAGTTTTGGAAAGTGTCATGAGAAAGCTTTGTTTTTGTGAACAGTGGTGTCAACTTGTTAACCAGTGTGTCGGAACTGTGTCTTCTTCGGTGCTAGTTAATGGAGTTCCTGGGAATCAATTGTTCCCATCTAGAGGCCTGAGGCAAGGAGATCCATTATCTCCTTACCTATTCATAATGTGTATGGAAGTTTTGTCCCGGGAGATTTCTAAGGCAGAAGAGTCTGACCTTATGCATGGAATAAAGGTGGGAGTGAATGGCCCATCCATATCCCATTTGTTGTTTGTTGATGACCTGCTAGTGTTTTCATCAGCGTCTTGTTCATAGGGTGCGAACATTCTAAAAATCTTTACTGACTTTAGCAATGCGTCAGGCCAACTGATAAACTTTGACAAGTCGGGTATTTTCTTTAGCCCTAACTCTCATCAGACCACCATAGATAGTGTTAGTAACATTTTTGGATTCACGAGAATTTCACTGAATGATAAGTACCTAGGGACACCTCTCTTCACACACACTTCTAAAATTATTTCTTTCCAAACTGTGGTTCATAGAGTTGAAAACAAGATTCAAAATTGGGATTCTGAAAATATGTCTTGTGCTGCTAAGTCGACTTTGCTTCATACTTCTACTACGGCTGTTCCAATGTACCAGATGAATTGTTTCCGTATTCCTGTGGATGTGTGTGATAAGATTAACAAGATACAACGTGACTTTTTCTGGGGGAAAGATGTCACAGTTAAAAGAGGAGTTTATCTTAAAGCTTGGACCAAAGGCATTTGCATACCAAAGGATATGGGGGGGATGGGTTTTCTTAATCTTTGGATATTCAACATGGCAATGCTAGCTAAGGTTACGTGGATAATAGTGAATCAGACGGATGATTTGTGTGCCCAAGTATTGAGGCATAAATACTATCCATAAAATAACCTTCTCAACAGCGAAATGGTAAGTCATGCCACTGCTTCATGGGGATGGAAGAATATTCACAAAGAAATGACAAAAATCAGTAAACAATGTAGTTGGAAAGTGGGAAATGGAAAGCAAATAAAAATCTGGGAGGACAGATGGTGTCCGGGAGTACAAGGTAACTTGCAGCCGCTAGATGATTACGGCAGGAACCTCAATTTTATGGCTGATCTCATCGACGGCACGGGTGAGAAGTGGAAATGGTATAAAACATTATTGGGGCGCTGTTTTCAGAAGGATGTGGCGAAATTAGTCAATGGAGTACCAATTTTTGAGCGGAAGGATGATACCTTGATCTGGAACCTGGAAGCAAACGGAAAGTTTTCTACTAAATCACTGTATAACCAATTAATATCAACAGATAACCAGGTTTTGCAAAATGATAGGGAGAGTTGGAGAAATTTGTGGAACCTGAGCACGATACCAAGAATCAAAACTTTTCTTTGGAAATGTGTGCACGATATACTGCCGTTAAATGGGAGGATTACGAGGATTCTACCAGAGATAAACAAGTTATGCCCAATGTGTGGTTTGCAGGATGAAACTCTTAAACATATTTTTATGGAATGTGCTTTCACTTTAAGCGTTTTCAGGAGTATTGGTTTCAATTCTAACTTTGTTTTCAATAACCAGGTTCGTTTTCTGGGTTGGGTGGAAAACTGGTTTACGAGACCATACACTAGAGAAAAGGGAATCACCAACTGGCCAGAAACAATGGCTTCTATTCTGTGGGATATGTGGAAAACTAGATGTGATCTAGTGTTTAGAAAAGTCAGGCTAAACATATAAAATACTAAGTATACTATTACTTCCTTAGTTAAGGATAACACTAGAAGTAGATGGCACCTAGACAGGGAGGTAGAGATAGATATTCTTAATGCTGATCATATGACAAACCCCATTTTCCTAGCTTTCAAGATAAATGTTTCTATTGTTTGGGATGTCAATATAATTGTTTCAGGTATTGCACTGACTTGTTCTGACCATACAGGTGCTTACACAACAGCCAAATGCATCCATGTTGTTGGAACAAGCAGAAAAGACTTGGAGGAAAAAGCGGCTTCACTAACAATCAGGTGGACAAGAGAATTGAACATTCAGATGGTTCAAATCGAAAGCGACGACTTGAAAGTTCTTGAAGCAACTAGGAAAGCGGTAAACAGGATTGCCAAAAGCGCGACAAGGTGGTAGGATGGAAACAATTTAAATTTTTGTTTATGTATGAAAGGAATCAAAAACCTTTACTTAATCCCAGCTTCTGAAAACTATATTACTAGAAATGTGGCGACAATCAGTCTCATGGAAGGATTATCTAGATCATGGAGTAGTGATGTTTTTGTAAACTATATAAATCACCTTTCTGACAATGTTGGAAATGGTTTTCACAATATGTAACCTCAGGGGATCCCTGATTTCTTATTAAATATATATATATATATATATATATATATGAAATGTGTACTTATATTTCACCTCACAAGACTTAAAGAGATATGAATCAGGTGGAAGAGCTACTAGCTGTTTTCCTTGATGGTTAAGGAAACGAAATCATAGCCGCCAAATAAGTGCACCAATGGTCGAGTCCAAATTTGTGCACCCCTCTAAAACCGGGGTGCATATTTCGGCTTCCCCTGTTGGTCGATGAATTTTGGAAAAACAGCCTTATCTTTTTTCTTTTTCTTTTTTAAAATAAAACACACTCAATTAACCAATTTGTGCCACGACTTCCAAAGTTTTTATCTGTGAGACGAGAATTGAACTTTCTTCATTCTTCTTCATCTCCTTTGTCTCTGCATTTTTTGATACGTAACTGTTTGGACCGTTAGAAAACGTTCCAGAAAATTCTAAATCCAACAGACACCATTAATGTCTGTTGATGAAGGGACCTGACGTTTCGTGAAGAGAAACTTGTCTGTTTCCAACAGACGTGAAAAACCCTATAAGTAGCATCTCCCAGAGTCGTTTTCATATCAATCGAAAAATCTCTTCTGTTTTCTTTCTTAAACAAAGCATCATCAGAATCTGTTTTACATGTGTTCTTGATTGGGTCAAGGGGTGCAAACCTTGAATCCAATTTCCGGTTGTAGGGCTTTCATTGTATCCTGAAGGCAGTATTTCACATACCTGTTGCAATCGCCAATTCGTTGGGAGGGTAGAAATATTTGTCTAAAAGAAATCATCCATAGCCTTGAAAGTTTTAGAGTACAACCACATCTGTTTATGTTTTTCCACTGTAAAACTCACGTCCAAAAATCTACATGCGCGCACCCATTTTCTGGGTGAAAATTCTCCCACACCCAGAATTTATAAAATTATGTTTCAGTATTTTTTTCTTCATCTTCAATTCCTTTTCCGCTTCCTCTCCACTTTACCGTGAATTCCCGATGACGGTTGTTGCTGAGAGTTAATGAAATCTCAGAGACTTGGGAGCCGGATAAATCAGGGAAGAATGAGAAGAATTAATTCCAAACAATTCCAATATTCCGGATAAATCAATTCTGAAATCGCCATCGAGTTTCCAAACAACCATCGAGTTAATCAATTCCAATATTCCTGTATCTATACTCGGTCACCAAAAATCCGAACCCACCACCAAATCCCATCGTCATCCAAAGAGACTACTACCTTATACATCAATTGCCGAAGTCAATAAGAAGACATCATAAAGAACTCATCCAATTTTTATCCGTAGTTCCCATTATTAGATCTACTATTTCCATACACAACACAAATCACCACCAAGACTTCAATTAAAGATTTACATACATCACTTGTTTGAACGACAGAAAAATCTGGTATTCGTTTAATATTTCGGCACAAAATTCCGGCGACGTATGACCCAATTTTTTGCATCGATAACCATCGATTCAACACCATTTTTCACAAGGCTCTCAAACCCCATGGAAACAACTAGTAAACCCAAATCTTCGATCTCTTGTTGCTGTTGGAGAAGGTATTCATCTGTGTTCTTCAATCGCCTATATTTCTCACAAATTTGTTACCTGAAGTCGTGTCCTGTACATGAACACCCAAAAATGATGAAGTGAAAATTAAGAAATTTTCTTTTGTGTATAAAAGAGAAATAAGACTTGGTGGGAAGGTGGACACGTTCCACTTATACTCTCAACACCTGGCCCACCATTTGTTTGCCAAACTATATCTACATACATATCCACGTCTCAATAGCTGGCCCATGTTTTTTTTTTTTTTTTTTTTGGAGATTACCAACTCCATCACCCTATCGGCACCTAGAATAATAACTGCATAACATGTTATGCAGTCGTGAAAATTGATGTATAACTTATTATGCATTTATAAAATTTGTTCCATATCCTATTATGCATCCGAAAATATGACTGCATAATGCGTTATGCATTGAGAAAATTGTTGCATAATCTTTTATGCATCGAGAAAATAGATGCATAACCTGATATGCATCCGTAAATATGGATGCATACTGCATTATGCATCAATTTTTTATATGTACGCGCTAAAATCAACCAAACCAATGGTAACATAACTTGTTATAGATGCATAACTTTGTTATCAAAATGCATAATGTGTCATGCAGTGGAGAAAATGGTTGCATAATTCGTTATGTGTCTGCAGAATGTGTTATGCATCGCTTTTGGTGACTGCATAATGGTTATGTATCAAGTTTTCGAAAAATTTCCCTAAAATGAGGATCACCTCCGTTTTTTTCGTGAAAAATAAAAATTTGATATTCTTGTTTGTACTCGTTGCGTAGCTCTCTTAAAAATATTTCCAACGATATAAAATTTGTAAAATTCTAAGGCGCGGATTTTTAGATATGTTATGTCCAAGTTGCATTGCCAATTATACCCCTGATGCATAACCTGTCATGCGGATGCATAATCCGTCATACATATATTTTTAATAATTTCATATGATTATGGGTGTCACGGAAATAATTATGGGTTTTACGGTACCAAAAATTAATTGTGGGCTTGACAATGAGAATATTATTTCTCTTGGGTCTCCCCCTAATTTTCCCTAATAATAACACTTTTATACAAAACAGAGATAATATTTCATTCACAGAAGTCAAGAAAGTAGGAACCCTTTGTATCCTCTTCTGTATGAGGATGTAGCGGGAAGAGCTTTTCCCCGTAACGTAAAGCTCAGCTAGAGTTTTGCTATAAACTAGTATGTAACCCGTGCTACACACCGGGGATGATGGGATCAGCCAATTTAGTGTGGCGGGGCTTCGCCCCGCTCCCGTGGAAAAATGCATTAGATTCTTTCTGAATAATCTTTGATTAGATTGATTTTTTAAAAGAAATGATAAACTATGATACCCTTTAGGTATCTAATGATTTGACGATTGAAATTTGGTATGATAAACCTAAATTCATGTACTTGTTTTACCGGCATATATTAAGATAAACCAATGAAATGGTTCACTATTGGAAAAGTCAAAAATTCAATTGGAAAAGTCAGGTTTTACTACAATATATTACTTGAAATGTGTTTGGTTAACATACTTTTTCGATTGGCCACGGCATCGACCACTCTTGGATCTCGGAAATTAGTTAACCATAAACATGTTTTAGTTAATGGGCATATGGTATACACACCAAGTTATCGTTGCTAACCCCGAGATATGCACCTTGTAACTCAATTCATGAGCAATAAAAAATATCCAATTTTTCCAATGATTTATTTGAGCATTATGAATTGTTAATGATTTATCCGAGCGTTATGAATTATTTTACTTGGCATGACACATGCTGCTTAGTATTTGATTTCATTTTATTGTTTAGTTTAGGTGTGTCCTTTTCTAACATCACGGTCTAAAAACCTTTTGGACTCCATTGATGAAGCAATTCTAAAAAGGAATGTTTCTCATAAGTGGGTTGGATGTAAACATATCAACTTAAAGATGAATGATTCTTTGTTGCCATTTTGGGATTAAATTACCGAAAAGTTTGGATTCTTACGCAGTTCTCCATATTCCTTTTTTTCATCCCTGCCGGTCAAATCGCTATGTAGGTTTTGTAAATTTCTAAATTATCTTCGTAAATCATAAAATGAGGAGTTCTTTGGTGATGCTTTGTAAATTACTAACTTTCATGTAGACTATGTATCTTCAAATGAGTTACTTCCTGGCCCTTATGGTCTCTCGTTGTGCATATTTGAATTGTTTTTCTATTCTTTTTAGTCTTTCTTATTTTATTCTTATTATCATTTTTTGCTTTGAGTAATTTCTTTAAATTTTGAATGTTTTAGGGGTTGTTGAAGTTTCTATTAAAGTTACCCAGGTATTATAATTTATTCCTTATTACGCTATTTTATAATTTTACATAATTTTCTTATCATTCCCGTGATTGTTTTTCTATTTCGAATAGTTGTACCCTTTGGATGTTTTTTTTTTCTCATTTGTTTTCTTGGGTAAATTGCAGATTCCATTAAGCTGGAAGCATTCAATTCTTGGCATTATAGTTGTTGTGCATACTGATATCGATGATCTCGGCATAGGTTTGCATCATATCTCTCACAAAACTCTTTGAATAAATGAATAGATGAGAATTTTAAATCCAAAGCCGTGAATCTCTTGATTGAGATGTTTGTATGTAAACAAATCAATGCTTTTAAGTTTGAGAAGTTCGGGGGTACGTTATTTTTAAACAGAATGAAGTTCGATTTCAAGTAATTAGCCATAGAGTTTGTTAAATACACTACAGTTGTTGGTAGATAGAGTTATCTTCCATCTTGAATCTGCTTTAAGTACTTCAAATCCACGGATCTCTTTACATCCTCTCGTATAACCGATGAATCATAAAGGTGTGAGAGAGGAACTGAGGAAGCATTAAACATCTTTAGCATAAATTTGAAAACTTTTGGAAAAGTTAATGACAACAATATCTCGAAATATTTGTAGCACCCCCTAAGCTAACAGCTGACTAATCCAAGAGATTAACTAAATATAGAGGCACTAAAACTAAACATTTACTGAATCAAACAAATAAGAAATCTGCTATAAAACTTAACCCAAAACTAACCCCTCTCAGAAATATATATACAAGATCTTCTCTCAAATGATACATATATAATAATCATTTGGTTTTCAAATAAAATATACAACATAATAATCATAATAGAAGTTAATCAACTAGCGAACTCAACCCTTGGAGCTTTCGCTGCACAACTCTGATCTGTCACAAAAACTGAAGTGGGAATAATTAACACTTAACTTCTAAGTAATCATAGGCAAGAGTTGGAAAGCAATACATGTTTTCCCGAAACATTAAACAGTGACTAAGTCACTGAAATAATAATACATGTATATGGAACAAACTCCTTCGTCAAACAATGTACCAATATGGTTGTGAACCCCTAAATACCGGAAATTCACACCTATATAGCTATGGATGCCACCAAGACCATGGTGACCAACTTTAAACAATAAAAGCTAAATTAAAGTATATATAAATGTGAAGGAGCGTATCCTATATACCATAAGTGGAAATTCTAATTTTCCATAACAATTCATACTGACAACAAACAATACAAGTCCTTTCCAAATCGTTGAAAGATTCATCGAATCAACAGGATTATCATAATGCATTTTAAACAAAGCATGAAATGCACGGAAAGACAATGCATGAGTTTGTTAAGCATAAACTTTTATAAAATAACAATAATGATTACAAAAGTGTCAAATGTATTCCCACACCTTTTGATGACAAGCCACGCCTACCTCGCGATCCACGATCCACTGGTTCATCCTTTGAATCGATCGTTGATAATAATTAGATGTTAATTACACAAGAAGTCTAAGAATCTAGCCAAAAGGCTCACACAAGAATCATACAAAACTATCTAACAATTCTAGGCTCATTTAAGGTTCTACATCTTTTATTTATCTATCTTTAGCAAATCTAAGGTTAATTAATTCAGCTATATTAATTTTATAATCCATTAGCTAAGTCTTAAGGATATCTACAACTTTGTAGAAGGAACCAAAGTCTAATTCGGACCACAAGAGGTCCAAAACATCTAATTAAGAAAACTGCCCTAAGCCCAAGCCCACCAAAGTCAACTAACAGTCACTAACGGTCAAGGGTCAACTAACAGTCAACGTCCAAGGTCGGGTCAACGTCCAGGGTCAAATAGTCAAAGTCTAAAGTCTAAATCGGTCACTGAGTCAACTCGGTCAAGACAGGAACTCAGTGAGTCAATACTGATTCGACTCAGACAGATTAACTGAGTCAGCTAAATCAGACACTGACTGGGATGACTAACAGGTCTAAATCCCTTGTTGCACAATAAACTTCCACTCTTTTTTATAACTTGATTGACACTAACACACTAATGACTGAAACTCATAAGCCAAAGTACAATTCATTAAATTAAAACAACTTCAAAACACATTCTCAATTACAAATTCAGCATTACCTTCAGGTGGCAGATGCAAGCCTCCACCAGACCATCCATAACCCTACATCCATCACTACAAAACAACCTAGCCCAAACTCTAACACGAACTGCAGCTCCTGCACTTATTGCAACTTCACTTCAGTTACATTTCACTCAACATTGCTATGCCATTACATAGCTCATCCACTTATTACTTCAATTTATCAACAATCCTAATACATCTCAGCATTAATATCGGTTTAACATGTTCTTATATAATTTCACTATTAGTCCACAACTTCAGCTCATACCCAAATGCAATCCAGTAACCTACCTTCTCCATCACAACAAGGGCAACACCACTCTCATGAACTTCTATTTCAGATTCACTAACATCAATCCATTGCTAAAACTCGTCTCCTGTAACATTCTAACATTCATCTAACGCCAGTTACAACAATCTCAAAATAAATATCTTATTATCCACAATCACAACTAACCATTTCACATACACCTGCAATTACAATAACTCCCCACTCAGCAGAAATACCACTCAGCTTCCATACCTCAACAACTTCGGACAATCAACTATACCCACCTGCAATTCATATTCAATTTCCCAGCAATTTAACTCAAACACCAACAACTTAGCTAAACCTCAGAACTATGCTTCTTGTTAGAACCTTACTATTCAATTCATCATGTTCAAATCAAATCGTTAACTTCAATTGAATAACAACCCCATCGTTCTTGAACTATCAACAACTCATATAATAACCAATTCAGCATATAACAAACCTGAATAACAAAACCCTAATTTGCTAATTTGGGGAAGAACATCAAGAACTGAAATAGAAATTAAACTCATGCAACATTGTTACTTCTTATCTGATCAAAACCCATCTCAAATTCCCATCTTAAAACATCTAATTCATCCTCTAATCGAACTTCTACACAATCTTCTGACCAACCCTACTTCTTTGATTCTTCTCCATAACCACTTCAAAACTAAAATTAAACCTCAACCCTCGCTTATTCATCTACCTGCATTTCTATTATTCAACTCTCGATCTTAATCTTATCATCTTCACTTACATCAATTTACAGAGAAAACCTAAATTCAATTCCCGAATGTGATTCAACAACAAACATCATCACCAAGTAATTCTCTCCATCAAACTCTCACTCGTTCTACCCTAATTGAAGTGAAATAGAAGGAGAGAAACTGAGGAGAAAGAAGAGCAGAGGAAGAACAGAAGAGGAAAGAAGAAAAGAAGAATAAAGAAGCAAAAATAAAGAGAACGGAGAAGAAAGAATAAGAGAAATTGGTTTCTCTTTGACACGTATATAGTGATAAGTCCAACGACCCTTGATACATGCACTCTCCCAAACGTTAACGGTATCCCAGGTTGGTCAAAGTGCAAAATCACTATTTTTCCCTTCTCACTATCTGATAAATTCTTCTTCGTTCGGTGTCCGACTGACACGCTCGAGTAGTCCATCTCGCATAACTTTTAGATATCTATATATCCAACGGTATTAGTTTCGTACCTAGATTATTATTAGATTAATTTCTATTAATTAACATTCATGTAAAACTAATCGAGTTATTATCGACTAATTCGTCACTTGACCGGTCTAATAGGGTTGACGAGCTTGAGGGTCCTTACAATATTTTTCTTTCATATCCTCTTTTTGTTATAACTGTAGCCATGATGGAAAGGATTTCAAATGTTATTGGTTGATCAGTGACCATCCTATTAATCACCATACATACAGAACCATCAAGGCATAAGAATTACAAAGGACCTCATTTCTTGTAAATTTTTTGGGTTTGGTCTAAATCAACATTAGAAACAAAAGGATATCTTAAATTGGTAACTGCATAGTATATATAATTGATGCATACTCCAATAAATTAATATTGCATTATATTTTTCCAACATCAGTGCGTGAGACCCTCGTTGCTTTCTTATACGTTTGACAAAAAAAAAGATTGGACATAACTCGACTCAAATAAAATGTACTCCATGTTTAAAGAGTGTCAGTTGGTTTGTGTTAATTCGATGAACACCGAGCTAAAATAGTATAAATATTAATCCTACTTTTAACTTATACCCACTATGGTCACTGTAAAAGCCGTTATTTCATCGTTTTAAGCCTGATTTGCAATAAGCAGGTTTTATAACTTATATTACAAATAATGCTTTCCTAATCAGACTGAAATCATTTTTAAGTACCTAGATAACATTTATCTTAAACATATGTAGTACACAATAGATCACCCTAGGACCTATGAAATTACCGGTGGTTATTGACCCAATTAAAGATCCATTCAGTCCCTAGAGATTCTGATGCTCAGTTATGACAGTACCACCAGGTTCAATTGAAGCCTAAAAGTAGAATGATCATATTCAACTTGAAATGTAGCTATCATGTGATATCATCACTATAATCACCGTCACTACCATAGCTAACCACCAACGGCCACCAAAATAAATCTCTCTGAGACTACCATAAAAATAACAGAAAATTGAATTAGAGCAAAAAAATTATTTTCTTTGAACATTAAAATATGAAGAGAAAAAAAATTAAGCATGAAAGGATGAGTAATATTACCTTGATGTTCGAAGTGAATACAATCACAGTATGAACATTACATGATAACCATTTTAATACAATTAATGACCCATTACCTTCCCAACACAAATTTATATTTACACACTGATAATCATCACAAACAGACTGTAACTCTTTTAGTGACTTAAGCATAATCATAGTTACTATATAAAGAGAAACCACCAATCATCCACTGCCAAAAATAGTAAAAATATCAACAAAAAAATAGAATTACAATTTTCAAAATTTATACAATTGAAACAAAACAAAAAGAATTAAAATGAGATAAAGTCGTAATGGAAATTTGATAATGATAAGAAAAATGTAAGTGTGTAACTACTTAAAATTCCTTGGATGACATCGCGGGAGGTTCTACTAAAAATGAAAACAAAATCTTATGTTTCAAATATGAGTCGGATAGACTTGTTAGATATGTCTTCAAAATGGCATCGACAACTGATTATGATTCAAACCTGTAACTATATCAAGAAATAAAATAGGACTACTATATCTCAAAGTATATCCCACACTGCGTAACAATAAATGATAAAATTTAAAAAGCCTAGACAACACATCAGAATAACATGAATTATTCCCTAACTCAATATATCCGTGGGAACCTCAATTGAAAGCAATTACTTCAACAGACAGGTACTCCAAATCTAACAGAAAACAACTAAGAGAAAATTGTGAATTAATATTTTCTTGATAATATAATAGGTTGGGTGAAACACCATATTCAATTAAATGCCTTCAAATTTTCTATTTGGGAGTTAGGATTTTCAATTTTAAAATAAGAAATACCATGCCTTCATTGATAACCTTTGTCCTCAACCATCCACATCAATTTTTCATACCCTAACCGTTAATGGAAAGTTTTGGAACTGTGAAGCTCTCCAAGTGCCTAGAGGATCCACTTGAGATTTTCTACACTTAAATACTAATGAACTTGAGTCTTATAAGCTTCCATTGATTATTATGTAATGATATAATATGCAAAATTAGTCATATTTTAAACGACCATCCTAAAGAAACAAATTTCGTAATAAGGTAATTTCCAACCAATTAATTCCAACATGGAAACTTACTTAAATGTAGACGTTGGTATTCTTACTCACCTAGTAATACTGCAAATTCACCTCACCAAACTTTTCTTTCTTGTTCTTCAACATTAATCCATCCTAGCAGAAGTTTAAACTCCAATGACCTCTCTGGTGGCATCACATAACAAAGATGGTCAAGCCATTAATGTAACAAAAAATATAATTTTAGTTTCAGCTAGGTCTCTGATTCTCTGAAAATAAGTAACACTGAAGTGGCGTGATTATGAAAGAAAATTGTTTTTAGCACATAGCTAGGTATACCTAACCATTATTCAATGAATAAATTCAGCATAAAAATCTAGGAAATACCTACCTCGATAATTTAATAAATTCATCATAACCATTATTGTGAAGCTACTGGATGGTCTTTACTAATATCATTAGGTTCTCCAAGACCGGACAATATATAAGAGAAGAAGTATTAACAAACTACTAACGTAAGATGTATCCATCAAAGTTGGAAAATAGGATCATGAGGGATAGCTCTCACTGCACTCAGTGTCATATTACATCTCCATTTCAAAAATCAGTAAATCAAACTAAACCCAACTAATTAGTTTCTCTAATTTCGTACAATGCTAATTGGATGTATAATAAGTGATCTTCATATTAAAAAATCTATCTCAACTTTGGTAATCAAACTATATTCAGGAAAGTTTAACTTTGCACCATCATCAAAAGAAAATAGAGGCCCTATAATTCATAAATTCCACAAAAATTAAGGCTTCTCATAAGTGTAAATCCCACATAGTGCTAAAGCATACACTGAGCACTTACACCTTCAATCCTGAACCTGTTAATACGAATTAAGCACACTAATCTTCATAGGAGGGAATGGAGCGATTTTTTTTGTTTGTGTAGAAAAGACAATTTCATTAATTAAACATACTTTGACAACCCCCAACAAGTGTCGTAGTAGACCTACGATGACACTTTTTAATAGGTTGCGGAAGGGGTGGGAGGGGGGGGGGGGGTTGTAGAAGGTCCCCGATTTACTACGACTTTTAGCTAAGAGTCGTAAACGTAGTTGTAGTTCAAGTTTGGACTACCTTGTGGTTCAGTTGTGATTCTCTTTCGATTTTTTTTTGAAGCCTAACACAACTCTTTATTTATGTTGTAAGACTTGATTTCACAACATTTAATCTGTGTAGTAAAATTCTATAACACAACTTCTCTAATGGTTAGGAATATCACTATTACTACACTTGTTAGAGTGGTTGAAAAATCTCGCACAACTATTATTTATATTGTTATACTTTCTTTCACAACCTTTGTTTGGTGTAGTCATAATATCTAACACAACATCCTTAAGGTTGCAATATTTGAAATGACAACTTCTGTTTTCCGTAGATGAACGTGTAACTACAACTTTAGTTTGGAGTTGTGTACATAAAACTATTTCGAAAAAAAATTAGGGCTGAAACCGAATTACCGAAAGTAATTCACATTCATATTGACCTACCAGTGTAACACATTTACATTCATCCAAGTTAACCAGCCACTCCAACTGCATTACCTAGTTAACTTCAAATTACCTTGTATGAAAGTGTGTTGCACAATGAAAGAAAAAAAAATGATAGATTCTTTGAACAGAACAAAAACGTAGTTATTGACCTCCCCTACAAATGTGGTAGTAGCATACACATTCCAGTATGGTAGTCTGGATTACATTGTTGCTGCATACTCTTCTTGGTAAACCAAACAAATATTATGAGAAACATAGCGGTAGATGATACCGTAGAGTCAATGGCTTAGACATGAAGTGTTTTAGGTAGAATCCTACATTATAGAAGAACCTAAACAATGTTAGATACATTGGTAATACAGAAATGGATCACGAATAAAGCAAGAAAAATTCATAAAGATAATTCATTACAAGTAGTACAAACCTCATTGATTCAGTAGGAGTTGAGAACTTTGAGACCACCCAATTTAAGTCCAACACATTCACATTCCTCAGCAACTGACCTCTTGTGCCTTTGGAATTTCAGTTGGGTAATACCTTAGTTCTTAGGCTTACCGTACAGAATAACCTTTGGAACAGGCCTCTTGCGACCACCACTACTAACACGTACACGATAAATGGCATAGCCTTGCAAAGTGAGGCATCACAAATATATTACAGTCGACAACAGGAAATGTATGCCAGGGTCGAAGAGCAATTAAAAAATGATTTCCATGAATTGAAAATGCTTTATAAACACAAATAATAAAGCAACAATGTACATATGTTGAAGAGACCCCCAATAACATGAATAGGAACAAATAAAAACAAACACACATTGACAATGTGAACCCATGATAGTGGGTTTTAAATGCTTGCAATGAGACACTTAGATTTCTCTTTGAACCCATGATGGTTCTGATTAAACAAACATGCTTGCAATGAGACAAAAGAGCATGTTGTTCCACAAAAATTATACATCATTGGCCTGGTACATTTAATACTTGGACATTTTTTAAGTCTACAACTATCAACAAATGAAAATCATACAATCCACATACCTAACAATTAATTAAAAATGACTTGAATTCAAACAAGAAATCCTACGTTCTTCTCTCCCACTCAAAATTAGTTCAAAATAGAGAACACCAACTCCTCTGGTAGTTTGTTAATTAATACATGTTTGCTTGTCATCAACTAATAGAGAATACCATATTCGTAATGGCGGAAGCAACCAAAATGAGTTTATTGGATAACCATACCGAGAAACATTTTACTGCAGGAGCAATCGTGAGAGATGTGATTATTGGTGTTTCAGATGGTCTTACTGTTCCCTTTGCTCTCACTACTGGTCTCTCTAGTGCTAATGTTGGTTCTTCCATTATTGTCACCGCGGGTCTTGTTGAAGTTGCTGCAGGGGCTATATCTATGGGTCTTGGAGGGTAATACATCATGAAATTAATGATTTTGGTTTTATTATATATATATTTACGTGTAGTGGAAGTTTCATTCCTAAGGATTCTTAACTTAGACAATTAAACCTAGTTAAAAATCAGGATCTCCATTAGATTTAGCATCACATTTTACTAATATTTTGAATCAATCCATAAGTTACATCATACTGTGTGCATCAAATGGACTGAAAACAACAAGTAAAGCTGTGATATAAGACATTTCATTACCTACTTGGCCTTGTAACCCAACCGCCTGGCCTTATCAGGACGAGTAGGACGTCTAACATGGCAAATCGAAGGATGTTGACGATATTACCAACACCTCACCCTCTGCAAGAACCTCATCGGATTGTGTCTTCCTCCATCACTCTGACACGTACTTGTAAGCACCTTCCAAAAATACCACCACCCTTTACAAACATTAATCCCAAAACCATAATCACAGAAATATAGATAACCTTAATCTCTAAAGCATAATTTAAGGAGATGATACACAAAAATATAGTACAATTTAAAGCAGCAAACCCCTACAATTCTTCTTCAACAAAAATAGAAAAACAAGTACCATTTCTGGATTTTAAACCAAAGAAACACAATGAACTATACAGTACAAAAACCTGAATCCCACATAAAGATTAGGGGTAACCATTCATACTTTGAGCAGGTTACATAGAAAGAACAAAACTAAGCAAAACCCACAATTCTCTTTCATGAAACAACAACCGCATCACCATTTCTGGTCATTTCTGGATTCTAAAGAAACTTAAGCAGTATAGAGTACCTACCTTGTTGCTTGTTTGATAACTGCTCTCCCATGTTTATCACTTCCTGCCAATATACTTTCTCAAGAGAAGAACGAGGTTTCCTTTCCAAGACCTTCAGGTAACATTAGCAAACTTCGGGTTGCTTCACTTATCCTTAAAAAGAAGATCTAGCCAACAAACATAAAAACCAAAAATTAGTGAATCAAATCTAAACATCCAGTAAGCTGGCGACTTCAAATCCTGAAATTGAAAATAGAAATGGTTTTTCTATAAATCAAATACAAAAAAAAACACTAAAACTAAAAATCAATTACGCTCTAAAACTTAAAAACAAACTAATAAAAAACACTGATAAAGGGATTGATCTGATGATTCTTATAAATCAATATCACCAATCGATTCAAAACCCAATAAAAAAAAACTAATCAATTCACAAATTTCCAATCTACATCAAACCTAACCGTAAACAATGACGAAAATCGGACCAAATCTACTCATAAACGCATCAAAATCAATAAATAAACCTTATCAATAAAGGGATAATTACCAGAGATTGAACTTTGACTCTGTAATCTTGAGATTTAAAAAACAGTTCCATCATTAGAGTTGAGATTTCATCATAGGAACCTCGTAAACTCATCTTCAATTCATTCTCAATCATCCATGGCAGCAACTCAGTTCAATTTCATCACAGGAACCCGGTCAACTCTTCTTCATCTTTATTCTTTGTTAACAAACCGATAATCAGATCTACTATCCTAATCGAATCGGGATGCATCTCGTAGATATGATTTGTTAATATTAATTTGAAGTTGTAGCCACAGTTGTGGGAGTAAACTGAAAGCCACCCAGTAGATCTGGTGAATGGAGTAGGATGAAGGAAGAAGATAGCCACAGCTAGAGAAAGAAAGAGAAAAAAAAAATAGAAAGGGAGAGTGAAAGGGAGAAGATAGCCGCAGCTAGAGAAAGAAAGGGAGCTGGAAAAAATCTTTTAAGTTCTGTATAAATTATTGGACGGTGGATAAAGAAAGTGAATAAGGTCATACAGATTGTGCAAATATTTAGACGGCTTAGATTTAGTCTGGGAGCCTCATACGGATTGGGAATAATATGTGTTTTCTTTGTGTTTTTGTGCTTTTTCTTTGTGTTTCCGGTTTGAATTTCTACTAGTCACATAGGTCATGAAGCAATTTCAACTAATCATACATGTCATGAAGTAGCTTTAGTACACACTGGAAGACTCAGATTAGCAGAATACACCATTGAAATCGATAAATATGAAGCTCTTTGTGTTTTATTTGTGCTTTCTCTTTGTGTTTTTGATCTTTTTATTTTGCTTCCGGTTTGAATTTCAACTAGTCATATAGGTCATGAAGTAATTTCGACTAGTCATACAGGTCATGAAGTAGATTTTGTTCACATTGGTAGACTCAGGTTATAAGATTAATAGACTAAAGATGGACCACGAAGCTTCGGATGGGTTATGACTTCAAACTTAGCAGGGTACATCATCGAAATCGATAAATATGAAACTCAAGTGTTGCTTTGAACTTCAAATGTGGTATAACGACAAACAAACTATGAATCATGAAGCTTCGGGAGAGTTCTGACTTCAAACTTGGCATGATTCTATCGGAATATTCCCTGAAACCTTAAACAAACCCCTTTTCGTCAACTTCGATATTGAACCTGGATCCGAGCTCTAAACCTTGCCGCGAGTGGACTATTATAACTCGGAAACTTCGTAAGAACGATGAATCCACCCATGTATAAGTAACATTCCATCGTAATATTCCCCAAAACCTTAAACACACCGCTTTTCATCAACTTTGATACTGAACCTGGCTCCGAGATCGAAACCTGGTCGGGAGTGGACTACTTTGACTCGGAAACTTTGTAAGAACGATGAATATGTAAGATTTCATTATACTATTCCCTGAAACCTTAAACAAACTCATTTTCGCCAACATCTATACTAAACCTGGCTCTGAGAACGAAACCTGGCCGGGAGTGGACTGTTATAAGTCTAAAACATCGTATGAACGATGAATCCACCCATATATAAGTAAGATTCCATATGAATATTCCCCAAAACCTTAAACACACCCATTTTTATCAACTTCGATAATGAACCTGGTAGGAACGATGAATCCATCCATTAACAGGTAAGATTCCTTCGGAATATTCCCCGAAACCTTAAACAAACCCTATTCTGGCATATTGTATGCATACCCTGGCTCCGAGATCGAAACCTGGCCGTGAGTATACTACTATAAGTCGGAAACTTGGTAACAACGATGAATCCATCCATTTACAGGTAAGATTCCTTCGGAATATTACCCGAAACCTTAAACAAACCTTATTCTGGCATATTGTATGCATATCTTGGCTCCGAGATCGAAACCTGGCCGTGAGTATACTACTATAAGTCGGAAACTTGGTAACAACGATGAATCCATCCATTTAAAGGTAAGATTCCTTCGGAATATTACCCGAAACCTTAAACAAACCCTATTCTGGCATATTGTATACCCTGGCTCCGATATCGAAACCTGGCCCGTGAGTATACTACTATAAGTCGGAAACTTGGTAACAACGATGAATCCATCCATTTACAGGTAAGATTCCTTCGGAATATTCCCCGAAACCTTAAACAAACCCTATTCTGGCATATTGTATGCATACCCTGGCTCCGAGATCGAAACCTGGCCGTGAGTATACTACTATAAGTCGGAAACTTGGTAACAACGATGAATCCATCCATTTACAGGTAAGATTCCTTCGGAATATTCCCCGAAACCTTAAACAAACCCTATTCTGGCATATTGTATGCATATCTTGGCTCCGAGATCGAAACCTGGCCGTGAGTATACTACTATAAGTCGGAAACTTGGTAACAACGATGAATCCATCCATTTACAGGTAAGATTCCTTCAAATATTCTCCGAAAGCTTAAATAAACCCTATTCTGGCATATTGTATGTATACACTGGCTCCGAGATCGAAACTTGGCCGTGAGTGGACTACTATAAGTCGGAAACTTGGTAACAATGATGAATCCATCCATTTACAGGTAAGATTCCTTCGGAATATTCCTTAAAACCTTAAACAAACCCTATTCTGGCATATTGTATGCATACCCTGGCTCTGAGATCGAAACTTGGCCGTGAGTGGACTACTATAAGTCAGAAACTTGGTAAGAACGATGAATCCATCCATTTGCAGGTAAGATTCTTTCAGAATATTCCTCGAAACCTTAAACAAACCCTATTCTGGCATATTGTATGCATACCCTGGCTCCGAGATCGAAACCTGGCCGTGAGTATACTACTATAAGTCGGAAACTTGGTAAGAACGATGAATCCATCCATTTACAGGTATGATTCCTTCGGAATATTCCCCGAAAGCTTAAACAAACCCTATTCTGGCATATTGTATGTTTATACTGGCTCCAAGATCGAATCTTGGCCGTGAGTGGACTACTATAAGTCGGAAACTTGGTAACAACGATGAATCCATCCATTTATAGGTAAGATTCCTTCGGAATATTCCTTGAAACCTTAAACAAACCCTATTCTGGCATATTGTATGCATACCCTAGCTCCGAGATCGAAACCTGGCCGTGAGTGGACTACACTATAATTCATAAACTTGGTAAGAACGATAAATCCATCCATTTATAGGTAAGGTTTCTTCGGAATATTCACTGAAACCTTAAACAACCTTATTCTGGCATATTGTATGCATACCCTGGCTCCGAGATTGAAACCTTGCCGTGAGTGGACTACACTATAAGTCGGAAACTTGGTAAAAACGATAAATCCATCCATTTACAGGTAAAATTTCTTCGGAATATTCACTGAAACCTTAAAAAAACCCTATTATGGCATATTGTATGCATACCCTGGCTCCGAGATCGAAACCTGGCCGGGAGTGGACCATTATAAGTCGGAATCTTTGGGAAAACGATGAATATACCCATCTATAAGTAAGATTCCATCATAATATTCCCCGAAACCTTAAATACACCCATTTTCGTCTACATCGATGATGAAACCGGATCCGAGATCGAAACCTGACCTCGAGTACACTAAAATAACTAGAACATTTCCTAATACTGATGAATCCTCCCATATATAAGTAAGATTCCATTGGAATATTCCCAAAACCTTAAACAAACCTATTCTGGCGTATTTTATGCATATCCTGGCTCCGTGGTCGAAACTTGGCCGCGAGTGGACTACTATAAGTCGGAAACTTGGTGAGAACGATGAATCCATCCATTTACAGGCAATATTCCTTCGGAATATTCCCCGAAACTTTAAACAAACCCTATTTTGGCATATTGTATGCATAACTTGGATCCGAGATTGAAACCTAGCTCTGAGTGGACTAATATAAGTCAGAAACTTTTTAATAACGATGAATCCATCCATTTACAAGTAAGATTCCTTCGGAATATTCCCTGAAATTTTAAACAAACCCTATTCTGGAATATTGTATGCATAACTTGGCTTTAAATGTTATTCAAGGCCATACGAACCATGAAACCTCAATGTTCGAAGTGGTTGTCACTTCAAATTTAGCAGGATATATCATAGAAACTCGTAAAGATGAACCATTTAGAGAAAATAGTTTTTAGCAGAAGTGAGATTTTTTTTGCAGAAGGGAGAAAGAATTAGCAGAATCAGAGACCAAAATAATTTTTAGCAGAAGTGAGAAAAATTTAGCAGAAGTGACATTTTTTTTTGCAGAAGTGGATAATATTTAGTGGAAGTGAGAAAAATTTAGCAGAAGTGTTTATACCTCTACGACAACTCTTATAAAGGTTGTGAATATTGATGACAAAAAAATTTAGCAGAAGTGAGAGTTTTTTTTAGCAGAAGTGAATAAAGTTTTGCAGAAGTGGGAAAATTTAGCAGAAGTGTTTGTACCTCTACGACAACTCTTATAAAGGTTGTCAATAATGATGATAATTTTTTTTAGCAGAAGTGAGATTTTTTTTTGCAGAAGTGAATAAAATTAAGCAGAAGTGAGAAAAATTTAGCAAAAGTAGGATTTTTTTTGCAGAAGTGAATAAAATTTAGCATACGTGAGAGAAACTTAGCAGAAGTGTTTATACCTCTACGACAACTCTTATAAATGTTGTAAATAGTGATGAAAAAAAAAACACAAAACAACCAATACTGTGAAATTGGAAGGATGGTTGATGACTTGTACTAACACATAGTAGACTTCGATACTGAACCTGGGTCGGAAATTTTTTTCGTAAAATTTTTCAGAAGTGAAAAAAATTTAGCAGAAGTGCATAAAATTTTGCAGAAGTGCATTGTCATTGTAGAATGTCTGTGAATGTTTACAGAGAAGTCTTCGCGCTGTTTGCAACTCAGGTGACTGAGCCTTATTTTTGAACATCATATTTTGTTATTACAACTCTTATAAAGGTCGTCAAAGTTTGACATGAAGTTAGTATAGAAAAAAACCCACAAACCTTACAGAATTGTGATAGTATAGCCATGGTTGATGGGTTAGACTAACGCATAGTAGGTTCATGTTCGAATCCCCTCAACACTATTTTTTATTTTCATATTTTGGTTGTCTTCAACAACTCTTATAAAGGTTGTTGTACATTTTCATACAAAAATAACACAACTTGTGAAGTGTAAGGATGGTTGATGCCAACTCTTTTTCTTAAAGAGTTGTCGTTTGTTCTCTCGTCGCAACCCTTTGGTTCTAGGGATGGGTAGTGATTCCCTTCTACAACTCTTCCTTTGAAAAAAGTTGTAAAACATGAGATGTTCTACGACTTTTATAAAAAGGTTGCAGAACTCCAGTTGAAGATGTATATTTTTCCTGTAGTGAAACAAATAACACGTATGGGTAGAGAAAGCCGCACCTGCGATATACAACCAAATCAGGTGATACTTTCACTTTTAAAAATTATATTGCCCGGGAATTGATATCTTTTAATCTTCAATTAATATCCAATGGTGAATCATAAAAAACAAACAGTAATATATCGGTAAACAATCGGTAATTTGTCTAGGCTTACAAACCTTATTCATGATCTCCGTTGTTTTATGATTTTCCTTCACACCATTGAATGTGCGAGTTTGATAGCTTGGTACCTTCCTCATTGTATTATAATTTGTCGGAAACTCATTTACTTTGAAGGAAAATCTTCTAGACTTTGATTTGAGTTACAACACTTCACAGTCAAGCGAAAAAAATATACAATTATAAGTTCCAAAAAGGTTGAAGTTGACAAAAAGAGAACATTACGACTGATCTGACTACTTAAAAACTTTGTGATATGTAAGCTTTTCAAAGAGAAGTGGGTGAATGTATGTTAGCACACGACGGGTGCAATTTATTCTTTTAGTTTTATATTATCATCTTCTTATTTTCTTTTTTAGTTTTATGAACTTTAATTTTATCATTTTCTAAGACCATACCGAGTAAGTTTAAGGTTATTACAATAAAACCGATCATAATCAATATATTTATGCAACCGTTGATGAATAGGCATTTCTTTTGCAGCAGTAGGTATTCCTTGGAAATCTGGTTGATTAAAAAACATTGAAGATAGTTTTCTATTAAAAAGAGCAATTAATTGGGGGATATTTTGTTGTTCATGTCGGCATGGTTTTTCGATGCCGACAATCAAAATCGTTATGGTTTTTCCATACCAGCATGAATAGTAAAATATCCCTCAATTATATTCCATATCCCCCAATTAATCCTTCATTAAAAACCCACAGTCATTTTCAGCTTCCACCATGCCTTCTGCAAGAATCTTGAAGATAGTTTCCTTCATGGGAGAAGGAACAGGCAAGAAAAATATATCGACATCAATATGAATTAGGGATAAGTTCTTTACATTACTAATATATTCAACTAAGCGTAACTCAGGGAATCATCATAACTTGACAATTCGATCATCTCAACTGATTTATTATAAGTATAACAAGGTTTGCACAAAACAAAAAGATTAAAATCAAGGGAAACCGTGTAAATTCTGTAAAAAACATAAGTTGTTACGTGACACAACCATTTAAGTGAGATTAATACTATGAGTACAATCAATTGGTGTATGTATAATTTTTTGAATTATTAAGTACAATAAACTTTCGATGTCCCAGACTCTCTTTTATAAGCTAACATGGGATTTATGTAGGCTTCGGTTATGAATCTCCCGTATTGTCCAAGTGTTTCAGCACTACGGCTTCTTCATAGTCGAAATGATCTGGTTGAACATATTTGTTATAACAAAATCGCAGGGATAAAAGTTAATATTATAAAGAAATCATGGACACCCCTCATTTGACATCTACATGAGTCGACCTGAAATCTTAGTTCAGTGGATACCCTTGGTTCCTCTAGGACCCAAACCTTAATATATTACTGTTGCGGACACTTTCAGAAGTTGGCTTATTTAATACCTTGACCGAAGAAAAATAACAAAAAAAAGAGTCAATCAATTGATATAAACAATCATTGCTTACCATGAAGTATAAACCATCATCAATAGGATGAAGTGATGTATTATTGAAAGCAATGAACAAAAAATAGAAATCTAAATATCTAATAAGTTGACTGCTAGTTAGAAACTTAGTTGACCTCTCCTTGACAATAATAGTAAAGTACTGAGTTCAACTTAATTTTATCGAGAAGAAGAAATATCCAACCAATGCACAATACCATGCACTTGTATCCACATGTTTAAGTTTCAAACTCCCAGATAGATAAAGCTAACCCGACAAAACTTGGGCCCAAATAGGAATAGGCACCAATATTAGGTTGAGTGAAGTCAGTTTGATGGTATGTGCATACATAATACCTTATATAATATCTGGAAAAAGGCTCCCAAAGATTGTTTAGGTTTCCAGTTTGGGGATTGCCCAAGAGAGTCAATCGAGGGGCCAAGTTTCCTCTACTTAAGTTTCCAAGATAATTATCACAATGGGAAGAATAGACCCAAAAATCCCTAACAGCAAGCACGTCTAAAACATTGGCAGAAACGTCAAGTCAGTATGTGGATGAGAAAGATTAAGATAATTAACATAAAAAAAGGCATACCATAATAAGCTTACCAGGGATGAATTTATTTTGTGGATATTCACGGATTTCGCAAGTCGAGGCTTTGCCTGTTGAGTTACCGTAAGTATGATCTCTCAACATTCAATGTCATCTGAAATGCAAAAAAATGGCTTCAGACATAGAGGTGTAAAGATATATAACACTCGTTCTAGATCTAGTCTGATCTCAAGGAGGGAAGTGAGTTACCGATGACGGCACCTTGCTCATGCACCATCATGATAAGATCTTTGAGAAATCTCATTTACCTCACTCATCTGTTTCTTCACATAGAAAACCTCTACCTCCCTGTAAGTTATTTTTAAAGTAACCAAACATATATAAACATGATTGTACCATGTAAATTTCCAATTTCTTTTTAGGATACTAATTCCTCCCGGTAAGACAACAACGACTACCTTAGAACAATAATTTACGCAATGTCCACCACCATCACCAATAAACTGTGATGGCATCGGATGCAAACTTCATATGTCATATGGTGTATGGAATGACAGAAAAGAGTACCGGCTTTGAATATAATCTAGCAAAAAACAAAAGAAGAATGATTAGCTATTGGCAAGAAAATTAAGAGAAACTAAGTAAACATCATAACCAGTTTCTCTCATACAATCTCAAAATTTCATGGAGTAATTCATGAAAGACCTGAAAAATCTATCCATATCAACAGATAAACAGAAGAACTAATATCATTAGAAAATTGCACTATATTGCACTATCTATTTCCGGAACAATCATAGTAGTATGTTACTAAAATCTACAAAGTAACCCCATAGATAAATGACTGATCAAAATACAAATCAAGCACAAAATTAACTTATACATAACTGGTCACAAATTAAAGAGTGAAATATAAAGGAAAATGGTGCAAGAAATTGATGAATAAGATAAAAGTGATGCACTTAATGAATTTATTTATATCAAAAATAGTAAATGACTAAGGAAATAGAATGAGAATCGCACATTATAAATCCAGAATATAGTTGATATTAGTACTCAAAACTCAATGTATTAAGAGTACACGCCTGATATTAAGAGTACACACCTAAAAGTGGTCGGTCAACAATGTAATCAACCTCTATCTACTATAATATCTGGCCTTCATTAAGAGAAATTTCATTGGTTGCAAACTTGTCTAGCATAGGAACTACAAAAATATACTAAAGCTAGATATTCTTGGGGGGTAACCAAGGTTAACCCTATAATTAGAACTTTTGACATACAAAAAGATATACCAATTGTACACTTAAAATTTTAACCACAAAATACTTAATTTAAAATTCTCGCAGGCACTTGCAATTAACTGTATGAGGATACCCATGAGATATCATGACTTAATTTAAGCCTAAGTTGTAGTTCAAATAGTTCAATTACAATGCGTTTCGAAAGAGAATTAGCACCGCAATTTGCCTAGCATAACTATCTAAGTACCAACAAAACTATACACAACACAGGTTTTTTTTATCACCATACCCCACAATGTACAATAAACCAAAAATACCAAAGAGTATACAGTGTACTACACGAACATGCAACGACATTAGTAGTTCAAATTATAATCATCCTTTAGGTTGTGTAGAGTGCAATCTCCACTTAATCTGGATTCAGGACTACTTTGTGCGGAACTCTTACCCACTCAACCTATATCTTTGGTATTATTATCATTTTAATGCTTTTAATCCACATTGTTGGTGCGTACACTTCATGCTAAATCGACAATTAAAATTTTCTAAACCATACAACATAACTCAAGTGCAGTTTAACGAATAAGAAACTGGCCGTTGATATGTTGTTGCTACCCGTAAGTACGTATTTGACGCCTGTCCCATGACACCCATTTTCATAAGTTTTATGCAACATATCTCGAATATGAGATCTTTTACTCTCAATTTGTTAGTGATTGACTCAACCTGAGTGCAAAGGAAACCACGACAAAAGAATGATTCCCTGAATTAGTTTTCCAATCCACCACCCATCGTCGTACCAAATTTTTACTTTTACGGTTGGAAGGTTGGGAGGTATTACCAAATTTCTGGTAACAAATTATGCTCACCATTAGTCAAGAGCCTCTTATACTTCATCCACAAACCCAATATCCCATTTATATATAATGTGAATTCTCAAACCCCTCCTCGTGCATTAACATTTATGGTTTTATTTATAATGCAAAAAGTCAGGTCAATTTCAATTCCCAATGAGAAACAACATTTCATATTGAGAGTAGGTTTTTCTTTTTCCATTATAGTGAAGTATTATGTTCGACTTATATTTCTCGTTAGAAATTAAAATCATAGGGGATACTACTATTAGCGGGGTGATACCAATCTAGTAATCCAATGGTCATGATCTGTTAATATTTATTTGTCCTATATGGATTGGTATCACCCCCAAGTAATGCTGGTAGCCCCTTTATAAATCGTGTCCTGACCCATAAGTTTCACTAAAATTTATTACATGCAATAACACGTGTGATACAAATTAAAACATTGCGGGAACATGTTCCCCTATTACTGGTTCTCTTAACTTCGTTGGTCCCTTTAAGTTACTCCATTCATCTAGACTTTGATGACTCTAATTTTGCGCCTTGGTCAAAGAATAATTTTTAATTTTCTTTGCCCTAAATATCATTGATAACCTTATCAAGACCATAGTTTCATTTATATTTCCTACTCAAATGAAAGTACATCGAGTATCAAGACCATAGTTAAAGAGGAGAAACTAAAAATAATCTATATTAAGCCACAAATAAAGATAGAATGCACGTTCTCGCACTCGCAGCACTGCCCTTAGAATTTCTCTGCATTTTAATAATTTACTTATGAATGATAACTGAGTCAAGCCTGCAAGTGGGAAAAAATCAAAAATTGATTGGTGAATAAAATGAGTGCAAAAATCAAAAAGACGATCTGGAAAAAGGTCACATGCATCTTAATTCGTCCATTTCAGAACCGTAAGATTACCTTATTACGACAAAAAGACAGCAAAAAGAACTGAAAGAAAACACAATTTCAGCATAGTGAGCACACAATGCATTAAACACACATTTGGCCTTGTGTGATACTGAGATATTAATTGTGAGTTGGAATAATATTTGAGCACCGGGTAAAAGTGACACTCCCACTTGTGTTATTAGCGTCAACTCTGAACTTTACACATCAAGCTTCCATACTTCTTATCAACCAATAACATGCACACTTAAATTTACATCTTCCAGAATTCTTATCACCAATAACATGCACATTTTACGTCAACGAACAACACATCCAAGCTGGAAGCTTACCAAGTACCCTTCAAATCAACTTTGTGGTAATTATAGGTGAGGTTTACCTGGATATGCCATGATTTACCTTCATCAATTTCACAAATCTGGTTGATCACCTTATGCTCGAGGACTGGGTTTTGAGATTTCATGGAAAAGTGATGCATCAATCTCTGTCGGTATCACCAGATATTCCTGAAACTGAAAAAAATATTTGTGAGATACAACAAAGTAATTGAACAGTGGCTAAAGCATACAAAATCATTTAACAAACTTTTAAATTAAGTTGAAATGTATAATGATGGATTTATGGTTATTTACATGACACACCAAAACTCTCCATGAATAGAGAAAATGAGCTCAAATACAACAAACAGATATATGTAAATCTTCCTTAACAAATAAACTGCTCTATTTTCATATAAGTCATTTTCATTGTTGTCTGATGTTTCCATAACCTACCCATTTCAGTTATCGAGCACGACACTGAGATAATCAAAGAGATTAAAACATCAAAACAACAGTTAGTAAGTGTGAGACCTTTCTTTGTGGGTTTTCGACCTTTTTTCCCTTCCCAGGGTAAGGGAACTATTTTCAACCTCCAAGAACAGAACGAATCCCTTCCAAAGCCTCATTCGTCGTACAAATTAGGAAGGGAGTTAATGAATCCCGGTATGACTATATTTATCTTGATAGTTCGTGAATCCTGATCTTGATTTTCTGTTATAGAGGTTTTTGTAATCCCTTTCAGGAATGATAAATAATAATCGCAAAGTTTTCTTCGTCTCAGACTTTGTAATTTCTTAAGATAGATATCTGAAATTTTTTCTTGAGAGGTGGTATAAGATCCAGGCTTCACATATAAGTGAGTATGAGTATTCTGCATTGTGAGGTTTGCTAGATTTGTCTATTGTATGCACACATATTTCCAAGCCTTAATATTTGACTTAAAGGGAAATCAAATAGGTTTATCCATTAGATGCATATTGATATCAAAAGTCTTCACAAGAACTTGGATATTGATTTTTGAGACCGTCCAAGTACTATTCTTAACAATCAGGTTGACAGATTCTTTGCCTTCACACATACTAATTAAGAAGAGGTGGATATATAAACTTTATATATATATATATTGTCAAGGATCATTCAGTCAGTCAACTTTCAATTGTATTGAGTTTTGCCCATATAGGTTGCCGAACGAAAAAGTTGGTGGTGTACTTGGTAACCTCTCCTTTTCACTATCTGTGACTCAACTAGTAATATTATCGTTTATAGTTAATCCAAATCATTTAATTTACCAATCAAATCATATAAATATTGAATGTATAAACAAGCCTGTGACAATTTGATATTTCTGTAGAAATCATTCATTAGGCTCTTCAGAATTGGTGCCCCCAAAATTTCAATAATATTTATCAAATAGAATTGGAAAAATCCATGTTGAATGATGCACCCCAGAAGAGATAAACCTAAAAATTCATCCCTTGTACCATATAAGATCGTTTTAGGAGTTTTTTTTTGTATATTTATTGGAATATAACATTAATATAACTGGTCAGATTAGGGTATATACAAAGTAATTGGGATATACCCAAATTTAAGTGGACCTAGAAGCAAGGTTAAGGGGTGATCAAAAGGGAGCAAAGTTACAAAAATACCCTTTACAATTATAACTAAAACTTAACATATTCATCTTCTCATCTTCCTCCACTCAACCTAATGACCAGTTGGTCCCTCTTCTCCTTCTCCATCATTCAAACGAAAAAACATTCGTCGATTAAATGATGAGATTGAGAAAAACTGATTACATAAACTCATTTAAGTACTTCAATTTGTTGTTTGCATGTTAAATTAGGTCAAAAAATTCAAAAATCCGAAGTTGCAGTTTTGTGGTCGTTTGGGTATGTGTTCGACGACCCTGACGACTTTTCATGTTTTTCTTTAGTCGTTATCTTCCTAAGTTGAATAGCATGAATACTTTTAATTTCTTGAAATGACATTTTACAGGGTCGTCATGATATTCAACCTAATACCTTGACGACTCATCGTGACTCCCTTCCAAAGCCTCATTCGTCGTACAAATACGAAAACTTATGTAAGTATGAAATTCGACCATCTCCTTCAAACACTGGTATCGTTCACTCCCATTGGAATTGTCGGGATTAGTTTTCAAGAGGATAAAAAAATTGTGGTGTCAAATGAGTAATCTTAATCTTATTACAGATGAATAATATCAAGGCCCAGACTAAAGAAAGAAAATTACATTTTTTAAGAAGGGTTGCTTTTCTCACTTCACAAAACCAAAAATTCACATGTGTAGTGTGAAAAAACCAAATATTCTTCCAAGAAAACCATTCATATATCTAACATATTATACTATTGCATATGACAATTCACTGAGATGTCATATAAAGTTTGATTCGTTACTTTCAAAAGTTATAGAGGAATCTGTCCGTAGCTCCACAGATGAAATTGCTACATTTTACTGTAATGGCTGAACTCATGCAACATAAGCATTTTAGGTTGAAATTTAAGAAAGACATTTATCAATAAAATGCGAAAGCAAAATATATAAAAAGTAGTTTACCGATCAACATGCAAGAGAACATAAGAAGAATTGAATCACGCAAAAATGTAGATATATGGTGTTTTTCACTTGACCAACCAACTCGTGACCTACCCAAATGGCCAAATGACTCGAGTATGAATAAAAACACCTTATACTTATCATACCCCTGGCTATGATCAGCATTATCTCGTTATTTGTAATATTTTATCGAGAATCCCTGAATATGAAATTATACGTAAGCTTGGACCTGGCGTGTGTGGCCCAGGTCATTGACACAATACTTCTCGCAAGTGTAGATGCAACTCTCATTCGTTTTCATGTATAATGTACATATATAATAAATAACACCACTGTTCTCAAGAACAACACACGACATTTTAGATAAACAAAGCATGTGATTTGTACCTGGAACACCAAGAAGACACCCGATGGGAATAACACCTCTTTGACATTCATATTTGCTGGATCAATCCCCAGTTTGTTATGGTACGACAACTAAACTTGAGATCCAATAGCTTGTGAAACGATGCACATAATTACCGTGGTTAGATTTTCTCAATAGCCTGTGGAAACAATTTAATTATTTTCTCAATTGTAGAATAATTAAATTGGAGAATTATAATAAACAGGGAAGCTGAAGGGAAACTAAATTGGAGAATTATCATCACTATACAATAGGCACATGCCATTTGAATCCGACAACAGAACAATCAAAGATGGGTACCGGTGTTTATTTAAAAAATTTACCTGGTATAGATACTAGCTTTTTATCACTATGGATCCTTGTCTCTATATGAAACAATAGATAGAAATCCTGAAACTAAACCCTAATCACATCATCAAAATTTTGACTATAATCTCAAGATCAAAATCAAAAAGGATAAAATCAAATCCATACCTGGTTAAGAATTCTCGTTGTGTACCTGTTGAGATCGAAAGGAAAAGCTGAATTCAATTTAGAGTCAAAACCATTGAATTGACGCCCTAATTCGTTATCTCAATTAAAACCCTTTCAATCAAAACACCTATAATTCAATTTACAGTCAAAATAAACAGTTTGAATAAATTATCGAAGTTCACCTTAACCGATACTATGTTGTTCTTTGAATTTCACGTTTTTTACTCAAGGGTGAGCCAAGATTTTACTTCAGGGTCACATTCTTCCCCAGGTTAGCAGCATAATTACGGTAAACCACTAAGAATCCAAGTTATCTCCTCTACAGTTATCATCCTCTCTCAATATTACTGAAACTGGATCATAGCTTCTCCAATTTCTTCTCTCCTTTGTTCTTTTGGTGCACAACATACAACGTATTACAGAGTGCTTGATGAACTCTCCTAAAGGAATATCTGCAAGCTCATATTCAAGGCTTGTAGTCTCTTCCAGATATTTTTCCTGCAACAAAAAAGAAGAAGAGTCATTTCAAACCTTAAACTACATATATTAATGTTCTAGTACATTTGATTAGATCATTACAATGCATAATATTTTCTTCTACATTTCTTTCACTGAAAACATCTTTAACTTTTGTAATTGCACCACTATGTTACCAAGTCTTACAACAAAGAAATTCCATATCTTTGGTTCTATTCTAACTACAATCAGAAATCTAACTAAAACCACCACAATAAAAAAATTATTTAAATCAACAATACCTTATGTTGAAATTCATCAGTAGAAGCCCTAATTCTCATTGAGAATTTCTCAATTCAACCAATCAATAAAAAGTACCCAACAGTGAAACTGAACAATGGGTATGGTATAAATCTGTAATCAGAATTAAGATAAAATTAGAGAAAATTAGAAATAAAATAACATTAAGCTATAATAAAATCAATCAGGGATTTAAGTAGTAAATCGAATCACAAAAACATGAATTTGCTAAATCGAATCCATCTTTGCAAATACTATTGTTAGAAAATCAAATTAGATACGAAGAACTCGAAAGGAATATCAGAATTCAATAACCTTATTCTCAACAACGAAACTTACAGAGAAGAGAATTACCCCGAGGTTGAAAGTGTGTGGCTTTCTCTTTTAGATCAATGAGGAAAAATCGGCAGTGGAGAAACGAAGACCTTGATATTGTTTTTGAGTAGTAATGGTCGATGGCAAAGGTTGAACTTTTTGGATCAGAAATTAATGGTTTTAGGTTTAGTTTTTTTTTCTGCAAAAGGGGAACAAATTTTCAGATTAAAAGAGAAGGAGAAGTGAAAAAACAGACGGAGAGAACGAAGAGATTCGAGAGTTTATTTTCCCTAAAAATTTCATTTACCCTAAAAATATTCAAGCATTTCTTTTCCATTAATTGCTCATGAAAGAATCCCATAAAAATCTTGTTTTTTTTCTTCTTTGGTATGTAAATCATGTAAAAAACACTTATACATGTTGATTTTCTTTCTACATGAAATTTTTTGTTCCCCCCCCCCAAAAAAAAAGTGTGGGCCCTTCCCAAAAACTATTTGCAGATTTTACTACTGATCCGAAGGTCCAGATTTTATATTCTATTATTGATTAACGGCCAGGAAATGTAAGGGGGCTAAATTAGATTTCGGTCAATCATGAGCGAGGGTTTTGTTCACCGGCCAATGGGAGAGGAGGTTTTTGCAACTCTCGACGTGGTGTGAGAGATGTGGTTGGGTGTTTAGGTTATTGATGAATATTTCAAAAAAAAAAAAAAAGTAGGAATGTTGTTGGGCCTACGGCCCAGCTAGATATCTAGGGTCTTCCTTCTACATGTATATAAAGAACATTGTTCCATGTAACCCTAATTGATGATCAATAAGAAACTCTTCCTCTATATTCTCACACTTATCACTACAAAACGTTATCATGCCCGATGCTATACTGCAGAGCAATTGATATTTTTTTCCTACATGGATGATTTACATCAACACAGTTATGAGATCATCAAACTAATATTGAAATCGTTGGAATCAGATAAGTCGATCTACTTTCTCCTATATATATATATCTTATTTTCTGAATTGGTCGAAAATTAATTTGGATCTATGTATCTATGATTTACATTTTATATTTAGATTTGAATCTGTGAAAACTGGATCTATTGCTTTATTCTTTTCCTTGGGTTAGGTCTTGGAATATCCTAGGTTGCATTTGATCTGCAATTCATTTTATAATACATCTGTTGCGTTTGTATGTTTATGCAATGATGTGGGGAAACATGGAAAATCTCTGTGAAAACCAGCTAACATGGAAATTGATTAGAATCCGTTCTATACCATGATTATATATATTCTAGGGGTTTTTTTATGTTACCCTCCCTACAGAATGATATTCTGGGGTTGCCCCCCCTATACACAAAATCACTGGCTTTGCCCCCCCTGTCATTGTTTCCGTCCATAACCAGTTAAGTTCGACGCGTGCGACTTGCACACTTACGGGTTATCCTAATTCTTTGATTTGAGTGACCATATTAACCTTGCAAATCTAACAGCCTACAACAACAGATCAAAAACTGTATGATTTATTGAATTTGTGTTCGAAAGTAGTTAACAAAAACAAAAGTTCGTTTCGTTTCAGAATATAATTCTGTTCTTAAGTGAACTAAATTGTAAAACATACTAAATATTTTCATCTGATGGGTTGAAAACGGATTCCACAAAAGATTGTTTCCTTGTTGGGATCAGTTTTGGTGTGAAAACTTGTTGAATTGGTCTCGATGCACTTCGATTGTAACAAGGCAAATGCCCATGAACATGCATGTAGTTGTCCATTGTTGTGGATGCTGTTTGAATCTCTCTATGGGTAATCGAGTTGTGTGTATTGGCAGCATTTGTTCCATCCCTAGCAGCAACAAAACCACCCCTTGCAACACTGATTCCACCTCTAGCAGCAACAGATCCTCCTCTAACAGCAGTTAGTCCGCCTCTAGCAGCAACATATCCTCCTCTAGCAGTACTTGGTCCACCCCTAGCAGCAACAAATCCTCCCCTAATAGCACTTAATACACCTCTCCCCGTTGTACTAGTATTAGATCCATCTATGAAAGGTGTCCTAGGTTGTACCGGTATCCCTGCAACATAAAAAAATTTAACTACAAACATTGTAAAGAATAAACAGCAGACATTTATTACTTGAGATGAAGATATACTTGGTGGTAGTTGACCAGTACTAGTTCTTTTCCCCCTGGTAGACTTAGGAGGCGCTCTTGGTTTTGGCACTCGTGCTGAATTTGTGCCCACAATTGGTGTTGAAACAAGATTATTGTTGTTCTTCTTTGCTTTCTTCTTCATCAACCTAACAGCTGGGGGGTCACAAGCAGCTGTTGTCTCCTCATCAGTTGCATGTGTGGGAAGTCCTGTAAGTAATATAATGAATGAATATAGATACAAAAATCATAATCAAAAGAAACCACAGATTGACCTTACTTTTAGGTAGAGGCCTTCTTTTATTGCCTTTCCACCCAACTCCAGCCTCAGCCAATTCTTTCCTATGATCACATGTGGTTGAATAGTGTCCAGTCAAGCCACATGATATGCAGTGTTTAACATGACCCTCGACTAACGGTTCATTTTCATCTCTGTCTCTAATTCTTTTCAGTCTGGGTCTACCAACTTTTCCTTTGTAAATTGGTTTCTCAACCTTATGCGTTTCCTACTTACAAATCAAGAACGATTAATTGCATATTAAGAATTTTTTTATTAAAGAAGCTCAATTACATAACTTTTTTACCTTTGACTTGTCCCACTCCCAATCAATTTGAGCTTCCATTGGATAGATAAAGCCTGAATAAACATCCATGTATGTAATTAATTTGTGGTAATCAGTACACCACCTGCAAACCATATGGAATCATATTAGAAGCCATATAGGCTACTGCAAAATGAAATGAACACTTAATCAAAATGTACTTACTCAATCCATGGATATCTTAAAGGAAGTATGACAACTACCGCATGTTCACATGGTAAACCAGTAAGTTGCCAAGTACAACATGAGCATGACTTCTGAGTTAAATTTACAATCCATCTGTTTTCAGTATTATCTTGAGTAACTTGATGAAGATGATCATCTGCCCCGTGGCAAGTGTACTTTCCAGCATGCGATTCAAGCCCATTTATTATCCTTGCCGCCCTATGGACCAATCCAGCGTATCTACCCTTCATTTATTTTTCCCATCTCTTGCCCTTATTCCTCCTCTCATACAACAGATTCATCATCTTTGTATGTAAATTTTCACACATAGGTACTATGGGCATTTCTCTTGGCTTCAAAATCCAAGAATTAAAGCTTTCTGTGAAGTTGTTAGTAATATGCTCACAGTTTGAACCCTCATCGAAATGTGATCGTGCCCAAGTGTGTACATCTGCTTCATGCAATTTTTCATATGCACCATGATCATGTTTTTTCAAAGTCTCAGCCCAAACTCTATACTCAGACTTTCTATATGCTTTGGATGTTCCCCATACTAAGTGTCTAGTGTGATCACCCTTATACATTTTTTTAAAGTTTGCCCATAAATGTCTAAAGCAATATCTGTGGTAGTTGTAGGGGAACAATAATGCAACTGATTCTAAAAGTCCTTTCTGTCTATCTGAAATAAAATTGATGGGTTTCTCATGCTCACAAATTAAAGTCTTAATTATTCTAAGAAATGCAGTCCAAGTTTCTCTACATTCTCCTTGACACACATAAATTTCTAATGGATACATTCCATTGTTTCCATCTAAGGCTATAGCTACAAGAATAACACCTCCATACTTAACTTTTAAGTGAGTGCCATCTAGTCCTATAACAGGTCTGCAACCTTTTTTGAACCCATCAATAAAAGGCTTGTAGGTAATACACAACCCAGTAAAGCTATTGTCTGCATCATCAGTTGACACACTTGCAATTGAACCTTTATTGTTCTTCATAATTTGTCTACACATTTCTGGAAGAAGGCTGTAAGACCAGCATAAACCTTACTACTTTGATGGTCTTGGCTTCTTAGGAGTCGCATTAACAACAGCAGCAAAAACCTTACTACTCTTTCGCATGGCTGTGCTAGAATATAAATACATATACATCCTACCACTTGCATTTCTATCACTATAGTCCCACCATTTAACTAAATCACTATCACATTCGGCATACAATCTATGTCCTTCACTAAGAAAGCAAAAAACATACCCGTGATTCTTTAACTTCCTTACCTTTCTTTCACATTCATTTCTCAACATGTACAAACTCAAGTTACACTTATCAATAGTAGGTAAAATAATCATACCTCCCTTTTTTGAATAATCTGTACATGCCCAACCTGTTGTGTATTCAGGCCTCTCATTCCAGTGACCCCCGTAATGTACCACAACAACCCTGCATAAAAAAAAATACATTATAAACCAGAAATCATAACCACTTACTCCCTTCCAAAAATGTCAAAAAGTAACACCAAATTATTGTCATTTCCAATCAATTAATCCTTAAAGAATTGAAAGTTCTGTATACAAACAAAAAACAATCATTTTGTTAAAAAATCAGAGTACTTTCTAAGGAACAAAATATTGAATCAGATTAGTGAACAATTATATACTACAACTTGTAAAGTTTTCACACAGACAATTTCACAAACACTTAAAACACAAAGAAACTGGAGACAACTCACAAACACTAAACGAAAACTCTTACTTTACTCTAGTGATTTAGTAACACAAATCGTGCAAGGTACAAAACTAAACCCCAAAATCAAGTATTGATTTCTTTTTATACTTTTTTTTTCGATTCCAGTATTGAAAACTAACCTGGGTAGATCTTCTACTACTTCCATTGACATCAAAACATTAACCTTCTATCAAATTAATCACCACTAATAGACTGATCACAGTTAAATAAGTGAAAATCCTAACTTTATTTTAGATTTTGACTAATAATAACGGTTCACGAGTACTTGACGAAGAAACCCTAGTTTTCCATTCTTTTGCATCTCGCTGAGAGTATGGGAAAGAAAGAAAAACCGTTTGCTTTTACGAAATGTCTTACCAACTTAAAGAATTAGGGTCCTTACAATATTAGTCGTTAGATTTGCAAGGTTAAGATGGTCACTCAAATCAAAGAATTAGGATAACCCGTAAGTGTGTAAGTCGCACGCGTCGAACTTAACTGGTCATGGACGGAAACAGTGACAAGGGGCAAAGCCAGTGATTTTGTGTATAGGGCCCCAGAATATCATTTTGTAGGGGGTAACATCAAAAAACCCCTATATTCTATAATAATATATTCGTGTGATAGAATAATACATATATTCATATTAATATGTTTGGGAATGACGATTGATTCGAATCTGTACTGAACATCTTTTTTTTCTCTTTGTGCGGCGGTTGGTTACGCCAGTTCTTGTCGGCTGTGTGATTCTCTGGGAAATTCGGAGAAGGAAACCCGATCCTACTCTACCCAGCGGGGTCCATTATGATTCGACTCAACCCAGTCCATTTCGATCCGATCCGACTCAACTCAGTCCATCCCTGTCCAACAGACCCTGTCCTGTTCCAGCCCGGTCCAACAGACCCTGTCCTGTTCCAGTCCGGTCCAACAGAACCTGTCCTGTTCCAGCCCGGTGCTGGTGTCCTGTTTTGGCTGGTTCCAGCTTGTGTCATGTGGGCTAGCTTCAACATGTGTCCCGTTTCGGCTGCGGTATTGGAACGTGCATGACCAAGCATGTACCGGTTTTACATATATACGATGGGAACCAAAAATGTGAGGTATGTAACTAAAGACCGAATATTCATTTGTCTTCTTTATCTGTTTTTTTAGGACATGCCTAGTTCTTTTTTTTTCTTAAGATAAGTCCATAGGTGGTCAATTTAATCTATGATTGTTGATCCTTGAGAGTTTTAGCTTTAGTATTATTTTATTCTCTTGAATATGATATATTGGCTATAGTTGAATGGTTTCTTTTATTTAATTGGTTGTACCAACTCAATTCCAATGTATTTATTTTGGGTTTAGAAGTATTTGAGCACCATCATTGTGTAGTTCATATTTTTTTCCCAAATTTGAAATTTTCCGTGGGATGCAATCCACTGGCTCAACTATTAAGAGTCGGTATTTTTAAAAGATACGTTGAAAATAAAATCACATGTATTCCAATTTTTGTGGAAGAACTCACAAAAGATGTTATGAGTCATACAATTTTCATTTCTCTACTTCATTTATAATACTAAGGAACCGGTATATGTTGAAGTATGACAAGAAGAGAATTAATTATTTTAGTACTATATTCAGCCTAAAGTAAGTGGTTGACATGTGTAGTGAGATTCTCTTAGCCTATTGAGATAAAGAAATTTCTCAAATAAAGCTAAATGTAGCAAAATTGAAAACTAAAAGTACCCCGAAGTAATAAGGGTTAGACGTAATGACTCATATAAAGCATGTGAAAAGGGACATATATATCATGAGACAAAAATGTATTTTTTCCCCAGTAGTAATGACACCAAAATACATGTATCTACTGAATATGGAATGAAGCTAAGATGTAATTCTAGCTCCTATCATAAATGAAAGAGTTGGAAATGCACCTGGTCATAGATGTTGGTATATACAATGTAATGTATGTATCATAATAGCAACCAATTTTCACATCAACTTTAATGTCAACAAGAACTTTGCATGGCCAATTGACTATCTTATTCAGTTGAACTAGATCAAATGTCTGCACTTATGGAGTGAAACCACGAGACATATAGATGACTTCTTATAGAAACTCTAAGGTATGAGAATTTTCCTGTTTTCTTTCATATTTCTACTTTCTAGTACTCCTTCTTATTTGATTTACCATTCTAGCAGAAATTTATGGTCACTTTGATGAGGCTTCAACCCTTCGTTCTTTTCCTGAACCAATTAATGATGATGCTCTTCTAGAGCTTCTCAATAACTCTTTGAATAATCCCTCCAATGATAGAATTAATTCTCTTTCCATAGATGAACTCAGGTCTAAGCTTCGCCTCTTAGAAATTGACCATAGATCTCGTTTAGACATGGCTAACAAATTCAAACGCTTTTACCACAATTCTAAGGAAGAGATTAAAACTTTAAGGGACAAGAACAATGATCTCTCAGATGACAAACATCGTATATCTAGACAAGGAGCTCAAACTTTAGCGTATTTTCATAAAACCCTTCTTGAAGTCCAAATTGAAAGAGGTAGACTTATCTGCGAGAAAAAGGTTCTTGTTGAAAGGGATAACCAAATTCATTCCCATCTTCTTATTAATAATGATGATGAATTTTCCTGGGCTGTGAAGATTCTTGACAACGCCAGAACTAATTTAGGTGTAGATGTTAGTCTTCATGTTGAACAAATGGCCTTAATTAGAGACATGATTTCTGAAAGAGAAGGTTGTTGACTATTCTTCCTCATTAATTTCTTGTCTTTATAGGTTTTTTTGCAAAGTTTCCAACTTGTTGTTATATACTCGCAGGAGTTGAGAAGAGATATTCTGAAAGAATTGGAGAACTTGAAGCCGACAAGGGTTAGCTCGCAAAGACTCTTGCTTCTCGCAATAAAAAATATTCAAGATTGATGTAGTTGCGGAATAACCTACAACTACACCCTCAATAGAATTAGTAAAAACTAAAGAAGTTCTTGATGATGAATAACAATTTTCTTATTAATGTTCTCAATTGATTACAAAGAAGTATCTAAATGGAATTAGAATAGTTACAACTTTCTCTATTCTCTTTCCTAAGATATTTTCTAACACTCACTAAAAGAACCTCCCAAATTTTACATTTGAACTCCTATTTATAGTAAAACTTATACAAGAGAATCCCTATTCTCGTAAATTTAGTGTAGTTATTACCACCCATCAAGTTCGAAACACGTCTTTTTACTTTTCCCTTATCTTTCTGACACGTTTCTTCGTAACCGTTCTTTTCAACCGTTCACGCTTACTCGTATTAATGAGTTTTTATTTTCATCAAACTCTCTTATAAATATTATCCTTTGTTTTTGCTTTTTATTCTCTTCATCTTCTTCATCACTTCTGCAATCTCTTCTATCTTTTTTCCTTTCTATTTTCCCTCTTATATTCAATGGCACCAAAGAAGAAAACCATTTAACAAATTAATGCAGAACTTGCTGATAGAGATCTTATTCTCTCTGAGATTGAAGGTTATGATAATAAATCTTCTCTCTGTGTGAAGCACTTTACCAACTATGTTTAGGATGATCAGAGAATTTTAATCTCACGAGGTCAAATCCTCGCAGGTCTTCCTCTTCCTCTTTATGATGTTAACTTTCCTTTATTCTACGAAATTATTTCCCACCCCAATTTTTCTTGTGCCATTTACCAATTGACTGGTGATTGTATCCGCCTCTTAGTTGAATTCGCAAATCGTGCCGCTTTTGGGAAATCTTTGTATTCAGTTGATCTTAGAAAACCTGGATTTGAAAATATAGAAATTGTTCTTTGCGAATTATACCAATTATTCTCGTGGATTAGGAAATTCTCCTACGTACTAATGCTTTATTGCGAAGGCTTGTAAAGTTCCTAATGTAATTGATAATAACTTCCTCAAAGGAATTTCAAGATTCGTCTCTCCTGCTTCATTATATTCTTTAGGTAGCATGGTAAGTTTCTTCTCTATTCCTTGTTTATTTCCCTTATTTTGTTGATTTCTAACCCCTTTTTTCTCTTGTTTAGTTGGAAGAGTTAGTTTTGTATTGGGAAATTTCTATTGAGAAGAAAACTTTGAATCGTTGTAGGAAGTTAGAGGTTGAAAATTCAAATCTCCGTCAGAGAGTAGAAGATTTAAATATTGATAACGCAGAATTAATATCCCGTCACGAAGATAATTCACAATCTGCGAGCATCGCAATTGATAATTCTTCTCTTCTTGAGGAGAATAATCAATTAAAGCTTGAAAATTCTTCTCTTCGTAATGATAAGAAACAACTAGAAGGTAAATTCTTTGCGATGGTAATTATTTTGGTTACTTTTCCTTCGTAATTTGCTAACCAATTCCTTAATTTCTCTCCTTCTTTGCCGAAGATGAATAATGATCTGGAAACTATGCTTGCTAATCATAATAAGAAAATTTCTGACTTGAGATCTCAGCTTCTAATTTCCCAGCATAACCATAGTTTATATGTCAAGCGTTTCGAGCTAAGATGACTCGCAAGATTTGCGAAGATAATGAAATTCCTATCAAGAAGTACCATACACTCCTTTCTGTAGAAATTCCTGAAGATACTCCATATCTGGAAATCTCTGAAAGTGAAGTTGAAAATGATAGTGAAGTTGAAGAAGAAGATCATTTTGATGGGGATAGATCACCTGAAAAATAACTTCACTCTTTTTTGTATGTCTGTTCTGTAACTTCACTCTTTTTTGTATGTCTGTTCTGTTTCTTTTCAATACAACACTTTCTTCTTGATTGCACTTAAAATCAATCCAACAATTTCATTTTCAAAGCTTAATTTGAATTAATCCTTCTTTGATGTTTGTTTCCCTTATTCGCATAACTTGATCATGTGGAGAGAAATAATATATCTTAAAGACTTAGCTTAGTATTCCTTTTCCCCTTATTATTGCTCTTCAGATAATCAACTCTTGCTGGAAGTATTAAAATATCCTTCTCAATTTATCTTACGAAGTTTTGTCTGATTGTGATTATGAATAAAAAGTCTTCCCTTTGAAGTATAATAAATATGAGCCTTTTGCCTTTTGCGGAATGTTGCGAGGTAAATAATAAATCTCCCCTTGAAGTATAAGAAGTATGAAGTATACGAAATATGAAATATCCTTAAGAAGTATAAAATATCTTTGAAGAAGTATTAACAGCATCCAATTCATGAAGAATTGCCCAATATATGAAGATGTATAAGAATTGTATGAAGAAGTATAATAAGTAATTAACCTTCGCAAAATTAAATATCCATTAAAGAAGTATAATAAATATGATATATTCTTGAAGAAGTATAAATAGTATTGAATTTGTAGAAAAATATTCAATATATGGAGAAGTATAAGAAGTATTTAACTCTCGTAACATTTACGAGTATGAACTTATCTCAGAGTTCGATTACTATCAAAATCACATCTTTTGTTAAGTCTTCGTGAGAATTCTTCAATGATGTTATCTTCTTTGATAGGACTTTTTGTAAAATTCTTCAATGGTATTGACTTCTTCTCTTCAAATCTTCATAATGTATATTCTTGTATAATTTCTTCAATGGTATTGACGAAGAGCATTGTCTCTCTTCAAATCTTCATAATGTATATTCTTGTATAATTTCTTCAATGATATTGATGCAATGAATTTCATTAATTTCTGTGGTCTTATCATGCCTTCCTAAGTAAAGGTTAAAGATCAATATAAATTCTGAAAATTCGTAACTTTTCCCAATTTCCTGCGAGCAAACAATATTCGTAAAATTTATCACGAAATAAAATTTTTGTTTTGTCACATACCTCATTTCCACGAGCAAACGTACTGATTACCTTCTTGTTTTATTATTTTCCTTCTTCTTTCTTCGCAAATCACAATTCCTTATTATCATCGTAAATTTCTTGTATGATTATCGTCGTAACTTTATTCTCTTTTTCCTTAATCCTCTGCCATTAAATTTTCACTTCTTTTCACAGCCTTTACTCTTTTTCTCCAATTTTCCTTCTCAAAGAATTTTCCTTCGCAAACTTCTACTTAAATCGTAACATTTCTTTCCCTCAGCCCAATCACCCTTGATAACTCCAATACCCTTCATATGAGGAAACTTTATGCACTGATGTAGAGTGGAAGCTACGCCTAGAATTCCATGAAGCCATGGTCTTCCTATCAAAGCATTATATGGTGATTTGACATCAACAACGCAGAACAGAATTTCAGTTCGCATTCCACTTAATGGAATTCGCATGCTCACTTCTCCTTTGGGCTTGTTGGCAGTTCCATTAAAACCATAAATTCTGTAAGTAGAAGGTATTAAATCTGCATCTTTTACCCCATAGTTTTGTAAGCAGAATAGAAGAGGATATTGATAGAACTTCCCGTATCAATCAAAATCCTATTAAGACCAATTGATTCTTCCTCCATATCATCTTCGTTTTCCTCCATATTCATGTAGATTGCTAATATTACTACCAATGGATTATCATGTGCTTCACAACCCTCTGGAATTTCAGTGGCTTCAAAAGAAATTTCACGTTTCTGCCAATCTTCAAGTCGTGAAATTTTTGCGATGTTCATTACTTCCTTTCCTTCACCATCCCTCGCATATACCATGCTTAACACATTATCATGAAAATCTTCTATGGTTTTATATGAATGAACAATGGAATTACAGAAAAGATTCCTTGCTTTTGATCCCACTTCTATAATTTTATCCTCTTGATATTATGGCAATTATTTGTAGAATGTCCATGAAAATGATGATATGAACAAAATTCATGACTTCTTGGACCCATTGCTACCATCTTTGGCTGGCTATCATTGATTTTCTTCTCTTCTGAAATTTGCGAAGAAGTTTGTGAGGATGTTTGCGAAGTACCGTCAAGGGAAGTAAATTTGCTCCTCCCTCTTGATTGCTAGTGTTTGTTACTGGATATGACTCCATACTGGTAATGTATTCTTCCTGCAATTCTCGTAACTCTGTCATCATTATGGAATTCTTTCTTCCGAATCATATAATTGTTCAGATTGCGAACATCGCATTTATGAAGGACGAATGATGATCATGCTTCAAACTTTCACCCACTTTTTGTTTTAAACCAAAGACATCTTCAATACCAAGCCGTGAAGAATGATTTGTGATATATGCTCCAAGGAAAGTTGCTTGCAAATGACTGAATGACGTAATAGTGTTTTTAGGGAGTCCTTAAAGCTTCCCGTTAAACTTGATGCGAAATACTTGCATAACACAGCACTGAAGTCCCATCAAAGATTTTCTATAGAAAATGGAGTCCTCGCAGCTTCTTCTATTACTTCATCTAATTGCCTATCCGTGCATTTGCCTCAGAATTCTTATCCATTGGTCTTTTTAATGCAGCTTCTCTTCTTCTACGTTCTTGCGCTTCCTCCTTTGCGATTCTTCGCATTCTATCATATTATTCATTAATGTTTTCATTTGCATAATTTTGCAAATATCTTCTTTCTAAATTATCATAATTGTTCAGTTGCATAGCATCTTGGAATTCTTGTTCTTAGAATTTTCTTCTTCTTCATTTCTCCTTCTTCTGGATTTATTTCTCCTTGATTTGCTTGTAATTCGAGAATTTGGTTCGAATAGGATTTGGTCTTGTTCGCAAATTCTCCTTGCAACACTTTGAAACCTTCATTCGTTCTTTTTGGATTCCTTGTCTCAATGTTTCTAATATCTCCCTTTCTCTTTCAAGAATTGTTCTCCCATCAACCTCCCATTTTCTACGTTATCTCACTTGATCATGATCTATTATTTGTTGAATTTCTTCGAATCTTCTCCTACTAGAAGATTACAAAGATATAATCAAGATGATGGTGAATTATGACGAATAACCTACAACTACACCCTCAATAGAATTAGTAAAAACTAAAGAAGTTCTTGAGGATGATGATGGATCTAACTAGTTTTTTTCTCCTTTTCCTAATCTCACTTGTAATGTACATTTATCTACTTCTTATACTTGTGATATTGCTCATCCTCGCAAAACTTTTTCTCTTATATCATCGTATCATTTTATAACTCTTTTCTCCTTTGAACTATTATCTTGCGAAGATTCCTTGATTTTAGTAATATCCTTGTATAGATTTCTTTTTGTATCCTTGCTTCTATCTCTGACCAGTCTAGTCGTATAAATTAGAAAACAATTTCTTTTTCTGTATAAATTAGAAAACAATTCTTTTTTGCAATATGGTTAATCAACATGATTATTAATTTTTAACTATCTGCATAAATCTGCCATATAAAGATGAATAATAATTTTATCATTCTGTCCATTCCCATACTTTCCTCTGTTATTCATCTGCAATATGAAAGATTGAGCAGATTAATGTTAAATAAAATCTATTTGTAAATTTTGCCTCAACCTCTGCGTAAATGGCATAGGTCATGTCTGCATAATCTCATGATCTCTTGTGGTCTTATTTTTCCTTCCTAGTTAAAGGTCTTATTTAACCATTTTTATTTTTGGCGACAAAATCGCAGGACGTCCTTACATTCCCATGTAAAAACCCATTGATCTTGTCTTATCCTTGTTTTTTCAATTTATTGCGACAATATGACAGGTCTAAGTTCTCTTGTGAGATCAAAGCCCCATGACATTTCCGTGTTGCGATGAAATCGCAGGACGTATTTACACTTTCATGTAAAAACCCATTGATCTCATCTTAACTTTTTCTCATGGCTTGTTTCCTCTGTAAGGTATTTTTCATGCGACAATATGACTGGCCTAAATGTTCTTGCGAACGTAAAGCCCCATGACATTACCATCTTTAGACACTTATCATCTCCATAATGGAGGGTGCCGCCCTTATCTTCCCCCTGGTTGCCCCTTCAAGGAGGTGACATCGGTCATACAAGACTAGCTCCTCCCATCCGGTCTTAACAACAACCAGTTTTTTCCGCAGCCTCTTATCCCTTTTGCCTATATGGCTTATGGTTACGATACTGCACCCTAAGTGGGGTTTTCTTCGGGCCGAATGCATTATAGTCAAGACTTGCCAAGAATGGCCAGGGTAGTTTCGTACACCCAGGGCACTCTTGGCTCAACCGTGTACCTCGGCGCCTTAATCATATTTTTCACTTCTTAGGAGAGACCCTCAGTCGTCCAACTGTTAATATATATATATATATATATATATATATATATATATATATATATAGTTGGAAATCCAAGGCATCTCTCTTGGATGGGTTTTCAATAACCCCAATCTCCATGACTCAGGTTCCAGCAGCGGTATAACCTTATCCCTGAGTCATGCAAAGAGATACCCCCTCATATGACGTATTTTAGGTCTTACATTTGCCATAAAGGTTCGTCCCGTTCTTATATGTCATTATTCTTTGATTATCTCATTTTTGCATTTCGGCTCTTGTATGATTTTTCAATTTCATATTTTTCATTGAAACGAAATATTCTTTTGAAACATTTTATTCAACAAATCATTCATACATTTCTTAAATTTCACGATTTGAGAAATTTTACCTTTCTACTTACTACTTTATGCTTCTGCCTTTTTGTTGCGCTTTGTTATTTTCTCTCCATCTGCGAGGCGCTCTCCATCAATTGTTTTTAGTGTGTGTTGACTTTGAAGCATTCCATCTTCTCGCCGTTCTATTGTATCAACCATTAATTTGTCACTTCTTTGCTTTTGTTTGATGTTATGCTTCCAATTTCTATTCCTCGCAGCTCTTTCTTCGTAAGATTCCATGTCAATTTCATAGCACTTATTTCCCTCAATCTAATCTCCCTTTATAACTCCAATACCACTGGGATGAGGAAACTTAATGCACTGGTGATAAGTTGACGCTACTCCTAGAATCCCATGTAACCATAGCCGGCCAATTAAGGCGTTATATGGCGATTTTATGTCAACAACACAAAATTGAAATTTAAAAGATAGCCCCTTTGTAACACCCCGTATTTTTAGCATGCTGAAAGATGCGCCATGGGCTGAGATGAAGCTTCATCCAAAGCTTCTTTGCATAGTTAGATGCGTTTGGCAAAGGGCCAATTTTTGGTGCCAAGTAAGGCATATCACGAGGGCATATTGGCAAAAGTCCAATATTCCATCATCATGATGCATTAGGCCAGATGGGTAGTGGCCTTGAGCTTGTAGCGCAATCATTGCAAGCAATGATTGCGATGAATAGTGAAACACAAAGATTGCGATGGACGGTGGAACGCAAAGATTGTGATGAACAGTGAAACACAAAGATTGCGATGAACAGTGAAACACAAAGATTGCGATGAACTGTGGACCACAAAGATTGCGATAGACATTGAAACACAAAGATTGCGAAGAGTTGATGAAAGATTTTTGGTCTTCTTTCTATACTTGTAGAAATTCCATTAAGACATATATAGGGAAGGGTAGTTGGTTGAAGGTGCATATGCGGACTATGCACCAAGTAAGCTTCATAGCTTAGCCGAAAGTGTATAAATGATGCCTAAGGCTCATTTATAGTTGTGTAGCCTTGAGAGAGGGCATTTGATGCTTATGCATCACTATGCCACGACGCGGACCCGATGATGCATAATCATTGTGCATCTTTGACGGAATGGACTACGTACCATGCCATTACTATTTTTGCTAAGCTATGGCCTAGCAAACGAGTTGGATTAAGTTTCTTGTCCCTTCGGATGAACTACGGTCTGTGCTTGATTCCTTTAGAGTAGGGAAGGATACATAGGCAGCCGCAATGAGTTACAACATTGCCGGTCCAGCACGTTGTCCCCTCATATCATCTAAGCTCGGTAGATCGACGCTAGAGATGATTGTGGCCAGACTTGATGAGGCTAAGTTTCATGCCATTAAGTGGATTCTCATACTTCCTATCAATTTATAAAGAGAGTTGGTAAGCGAAGTAACGTAGGAAATGGCAAGGGCTTGGTTCGGCTTGTACCTAAGTCCACGGCTTATGCCTTAAGCCTGGACAAGACATGGCAATACGACGGTTGCTCAACTAGCTAGGAAATTCAGTGATAGATTTCCTATGATGAGGCTAAGACAGAGATGCATGTGAAGTGCGTTGGCATTAGCCTTATGGCCTTGAACCCTTTTGCAGAACAAGGGTAAGTTGGAAAGGTGTGGAAGCTTAAATACCTGAATCATGCTCCACGAGCATGCTCGCAAGGGCAAGTGAGCGTGCATTTTCCAAGGGATGAGGCCCGAATCGTAGCTTCATCAGTGGCGCACCGGGAGAGTTGCGGCCTGCGGGGCGACACGCCGAAGGCGTAATTTTCCGGTCCGTCACACCCTTTAATGGAATCCGCATGGTAATCTCCCCTTTTGGATTTTTGGCGGTACCATTAAAACCATAGATCTTATAGGGTCACGGTATCAGATCCTCATCTCTTCCTCCCATTATTTTGTAAGTGTGATAAAATAATATATCCATTGAGCTTACAGTGTCAATTAAAACTCTGTTAATGGCCCAAGAATCTTCAACATCATCCTCATTTTCTTCTTCATCTTCCTCTTCTTTTTGTTTTGGGTTGATTTTTAATCTTACCACTAGCGGATTATCATGCATTTCGCCAGGCTCAAGTACTTCTTGCGCAGTGAAAGAAATAGTTTGCTTTTACCACTCCTCTAATGACGAGGATCTCATAATATTCATTATCTCTCTTCCATCTGTGTCCCACGCGAAGACTCTGCTTATAACATTGTTGCGGAAATCCTCAATAGTCTTATATGAATGTATGATGGAATTAAAAAATAGATTCTTCGCTTTGGCTCCAACTTCTATCACAAATGTTTCTGCTCCTTTTGCGGTATTCACTCCGCGAATATCTTGTGCTGGTGGTAATTGTTGAGGTTGCGGATGTCTTATTAGAAAATGATTCAACTTTCCCTGATCGATCATCCTCAAAATTATTCTTTTTACATTCCTGCATTCGCTTATTGAGTGACCATGAAAATAATGGTAAGGACAAAATTCTTGATTTCGATTATTTGGATGTGGCTCTTTTCCCATATTCCAGGGTGATGGAATATTTTCCATCAGGATGATATCCGCCCAAATTTTCTTTATACTAGTATTTAGAGGTGGCATCTTAATTTCTTCCCATATTATCTTCTGACTTCCTTTCCCTCTATAATAATTTTGACTTTGACCGCCATAAGTTTCCTGCAGCTGATCAAGTCTTTGAATTTTATTATTCCCACTGCGATTATAATAATTCCTTTCTCTTTCAAACTCTTCTTGATCTCGACTTCCCATGGCTACTAACTTCTGCTGACTATCAGTCACTACTTTCTCTTGTTGCGGTTGCAAGGTGCTCGCCACAGTATTAATCATCTTAGGAAGTAAGCTTCCATTCGCTGATATTAGACTGGTGTTTGTGACTGGATATGATTCCATCTCATTTTGTTTCTCCTCCAAAACATTGTATTGTTCTTGTAGTTCTCGTAGCTCAGTCATTGTAATTGTATTTTTGACTCTAAAAACTTGGATATATAACAAATTGGTTGCGAACATAGCATTGATGAAAGATAAAATGAGATATCTCTCATCCACCCTACCAGCCATCTCACTGCACATTGTCGTCCACTTTAATGTCAAATGTTTCAAACTCTCGCCAACTCTCTGTATTAACCCAAACACATCTTCAATTCCAGGTCGCGAAGAATTGTTACTTATGTATGCCCCCAAGAATGTAGTCTGTAAATGAATGAAAGAAGTTACAATATTCTTGGGTAAACCCTCAAACCACTTTAGCGACTCGCCAGTTAAGCTTGATGCGAAATATTTTCATAATACAGCATCATGGTTTTCCCACTGTAGCATACACATAACATAGGCTTTGATATGTTGAATGGCACATGTAGTTCCATCAAAAATACTGGTTAACGCTGGCAAGTTGCACTTTGGGGGTATTCCTCCTAGTTGTACTGCTTGAGTAAATGGAGTTTTAGCAGCTTCTTCAATGGCCTCATCAAGTTGCCTTCTTCCTCCTTCTCTTCTATTGTTCAACATTCCCCTCATTTCTGCTAACTCTCTTAAGATTTGTTCATTCCCGCCTGAATTTTGCTCTATTGGCCTTTTCAGTGCAGCTTCTCTTCTTCTGAGTTCATGTCTTTCTTGCCTTGCGAGAGTTTGTGCTTCTTCTTCAGTATTTTCATTCTGCCTTATCCCGCGATTTTCTTCTTCACCTCCTTCTTGAATTCGCAAATGCTGATGTCTTACATTGTCTCCTCTGCGATCTTCTTCATATCTCATCGTTTCTCTCTCTTTCTATTATCCTTTGTATTCTATCATATTCCTCATTGATATTATCATTGTTGTGATTTCGTGCGCGTCTTCTTTATCGATTGTCATGATTATTTTGACGTATTGCTTCTTGAAATTCTTGTTCTTCCACCTCTGCTCTCAATTTTTCTCTCTCGCAAGCTAAACGTGCTTGTTCAACATAATGTCTCTCAATTTTATCCTCTATTATTCTTCGGTTTATTTGGATTTCTCGCTCATGTAGTATTCTCCCTCCTTCTTCTGGATTTTCTCCACCATTTTGGTTATTTCCACCCTCTTGATTTCTATTATCACGTCTACCATCCAAAGTTTCAATGCGTGGAACGTAACGACCATTAATCATTTCTTCTCCTCCATAATACTGTTCTCCATTTGGATTCTGCATTCCCTCTTGAATATTTTCGCCAACATTTCTCATAGGGGAATTTCGTCTTACCTCTTCTCTAAATGACCGGGAACTTGATCTTGCAGTACTTCTTGATCTCCTACTTTGCAACCTCAAATTCTCCATTCTTAACTCGTGATTTTGTCTTGTTAGATTCGCGCGTTCTTCCGCCTCCATCCTTCTTTCCTCCTGTTCTCTTTGTCTTAATGCCTCTAATGTTTCATTTGCGCCATCTCCATGTATTAATCCTCCATTTACTTCTTGATTTCTTCCCTCTCGTCTTTCATCTCTTAATTGTCGATCTTCTGGTTCTTCCATTGAATTTGATCGCCAAGTATGCATGTTTACTCTATCATAATCCACAACTCTATCTTGCATTGGTGTTTGCTGATTTGGCTGTCGAACCTGATTTTCTCCGTCATTCCTTGTTCTATTTCTTCTTGTTCTTATCCTTGAAGATTCTCTCATTTCATTTGTTTCTCCACCTGCAAGTCTTTTACTCCTCTTTACAGTTGTTGGTGGTTCTGATGTATTTCTTCTTCTTCTAGACAATAATATTAGTGAACTGTTGAAAATTACGTAAAATCCTTCACTAATTATTCCAAATTCCTCTCAATCACAATGTCAATTTTTTCCTTTTTCTTCAAATAATCATCAATTCATCCCTGTTTCTAGCGCCAAAATGTAGTTGCAGGAAAACCTACACTACACCCTTCACAAGAATTCACCATAATCAACACATATTTGAAGATTAAAAACAACACTTTATTATTTGATTCTCAAAAATGTTTACAAGAAATGGAAGAAATCAAGAATACAACCGCTCTCTTGGATTTTCTCTCTCCTCAAAACTTTCTTAACGCTCAAAAATTCATCTCCCTTTTCTGAATCTACTGGGTCTCTTTATATAAGGTAGTTACATAATGGATGACAGCTAAGCTATCCTTTAATTTCGGATATGACTCATGATCTTCTCGTAGCAGTGATAATGCTAATTCTCGCAGATGATATAACCCTCGCAGAATTGTCATACTTTTCTCATGTTTCATCTATCGTCATCCGCTACGTCATTTTTTGAATCATTCTGCGACACTCGCAGTATTGTGTTGATGAATTCGCAGAAGTGTTGTAAATTTCGCAAGAATAATATCATAGAGATATTCTGGTCCTACAATGCTGTTACAGAAAAACTGTATTTGGAAACTGTCGTAGAAAAACTGTCGCTAAGCTGAGAAAATGCGACAGTTCTTAAAGGACAGATTAGTAGTGTAGTTTGTTGTTCTTCGTCTTGTTCTTCCTGCAGATGCAAAAATTCTTCTCTGCAGATTCTTTTCTCGCTCTCTACTATCCCCTAACTCTCCATGTTCCTTTTTAAAACATTTCAGGAATCTTTTTATACCTCACCAACAACAAATCTTCCACAATAACTCCATATCATCCTCTCTTCAATTTTGTGTAGATACGGGAATATTTCTTTCCATTTTTATCTTCCACACGCGCCTGTTGATGTCGAAACAGTTAAACATGTTCAGTCCTCATCCATGTTTACGTTAAACAAGCATCATCCATGAGAAAATATTCCAAAAATACATCCTTCATTAAAACCGAATATCCGGTATTATTTCATTCCCTGTTTACGTGAAAACATTCCTTTTTTCGTGTTATTCTTCGACTGAAACTCTCCAAACAGGATCCCCACACGTTCTAGATGAAGTAAAACACTTTGTAACACATGAAATTCTTGATTATAGCAGATGAAATCCAGAGTATTCTTCACGAAGATAATATTGCCTTGTTTTCTTAAATCGGTGAAAATATCCTTCCTTTCTTGAATCAAACTTTATTACCAACCCTATTTTGCGTCAATAGAGTAATCTCAATCCAAAACACGAGCTAACTCCGACTAAAACTCGTGCAACCAAATTAAGGGAAATATGTTTTCCTTTCCCGCCAAAAACAGTTTCTAAAATGAAGAAGGAGATGGTTAGCCCTTAACCAGAAATGGGGTGTGAATAACAGTTGGCGCCCTGGGGTGATAATAGTAAATAAGGTGCCCCTTAGTAATTGAGTGATCCTTATCCAAAATTGAGAGTCCGAATAACATTTTCCTCCGGGTACAAAAACCACTTTTCGAGCAACTTTCTCCATAAGAGCTTATTTCACAAAAACACCTACAAACAAGTTCATTAGTGATAAAATGAGTCCCAAGGTTTGTACCCTTAATACTCTACACAAAAGAATATGCAAATTTGGGCCAACCAAGCTCCTCCTATTGGCTAAGAAGGGTTCAATGGGCCTAGAGTTTTCCTTTGGTTAAGAAAAGTTTATCTAACTAGGCCTTGCAAAGACTCCATATGCAAGCCCATAGGCAACAAACTAGGCCTCACTAGCAAACACTCAACTCACAAGCCCATGAGCAACAACTCCAAATTAGGATAACAAGTTCCACACAAGCGTGCCACGTCACCAACCGACAGGCAACCAGTAAAAACCACGTCATCAACCCGTGACACGTCAACACCCTTGTCACGTCAGCACCAGATGCCACATCAGCAATACGTGTTGTGCCACATCAGCAGGAAGTGCCACATCAGCAGACCAGTCAGACGGTGACGTCAACAAACGGCTCCGCTGTTGGAATCTTAAAAGAATATTCCGTTAAGTTATAACGCTGTCAGCATATTCCATTAAATACTAACGCCGTCGGCGTTTTCCGTTAACTGCTAACGCCGTCAGAATATTCCTTTCACTACGTTAGCAATGATGTCATCGGATGACGACACGATGATGCCAGATCTTCTTCACCGGTATCGGCGGCTAAACTCGGCGATTATTTGGCTATTAATCGGCGATTAATAAGGTTGAAGCAATCAGTCGGCGATTAAATAACGATTAATTGACGATCAATTATTGTGGATGATTTTGTGTATCGTGTTGCCGTCTAATTCCGTAGCCCACGGGTCATTCCGCCCCATTCTATTTGCCTAATGGATTTCTATGCCCCACTGTAGACTTAGCTTATAGAGCATTCCAGCAGGCATGCAAGGGACAGTTATTCTAGAGCCATGCAGTCATCAAAGCTGACCCGTAATCACATGAGGCATGCAGGACCAGTCAATGCAAGTTATGGCATGGAGGCATGCAGGGCCAATAATGACAGGGAGGCATACATGGGTAGTTACTACAGGAGGCATGCAGGGGCCATTTATGGCAATTGATATGAGCCATAAAGTCAAAGAAATAAAACTGAAATTCGACACATATAAATGGACAGTTTTACAACCAAAAAGGTAAGCAATCTTCCATACCAAAAAGATCTGTGAGAAAATCCTATTCCGACTTTAACATCGGAGGGTTTTTTATAGGTACGCCCCCTTCTCCTCTATCCATAATTCAACTGAAGATTGAAGCAGCGTTCGATTCCCAGGAAATACATCATACAATTTCTGTGTTTGGGGTAGAGAAATTTTACCTTACAAACACTGGCGCCGACCAAGGTTTTCGAGAAAAGATATTCGTGTTTTACTAGATCGAGTTATGGCAGTAATAAAACAAACTGCACGAAGGGTCGATTCTGTTAACAATCCTCAACAGCACATGACTGAGGCCGAAAGACACAAAATGGAGGTTCAGTCAGCCCCACCAGTACTAATTCTAAACAGAACGAGTCAAAATCTTGCTCATGACAGAGCATTAGATTGAGATCGAGATCATAACAGATCCCTGAATCGAGGACGAGATCGAGATCGTTTCCGTGACAGAACTCCATATCCCAATCGAAGAAGGGAGAAACAACCGGTGATCGATAATGAAGGACTGGATGTTGATGGAGAGAACCCACAAGTTCAAGGAAATAGAAGGCATGCATTCGGCAGCCAATCTACGAGAAAAGCCGATGGACATGACATGCGGGATGGACGCACTACGACTCTTAGCACATAGGAAGAATTATTGCACAACCGGCTGAATGAGTTGGAGAATGAGAATGCTCTCATGAGATTGGAACGTCAGAACCATTCACGACCCAAGACTGGTGATCTGAACAAAAATAGGAGTCAGTGTGTATGGCAACTCCTTGGAAGTCGAATTGATCCTCAAGATGCAAAACCAAACAGTTAAGTGATCAATCTTGATCAACCAGAAGGAAATCTGTTACCCACTGGAGACTTACCTAAATGAAGGCGTGTACTACTCTGCCGAGAAAGGACACTTCCAACTGTAACTCAGCAGAGTGCGGCCAGATCCAATACCGGTTCAAAACGCCTCAGAAATAATAAGGATGAAGTTCCATATTGGCACGATGATGAAGAATATTTGAAGGATTATAATGCTCGTTCGGAGCAAGGCGAGGATGGAAATAACCTCAATAGAAACAAGAGGAAAAAAAATGAGATCTAAGGCTCATATTCCGGAAGACCGAGATTATGAGAAGGAAGACAGCTCCTCAGATGGAGATGTGAGCGCAATAACAGAAGCTCGCCTTTACAAGATGATCGAGAAAGTGATGTCGAAAAAGAACTCCAGAGAGGAAAAGATAGACCGGTTGCATCGATCGGCGGGGGCACCTTTCAAGCTGAATATCAGAGAATTTCGGCTACCAATGAATTTTCAAGCTCCAAAGCTACCGGAATTCAATGAGAAAACGGATGACCCAGATCAGCATGTCTTTCACTATAAAACTTCCATGACTTTGTGGAAACACAGTGATGAGTTTATGTGCAAAATGTTTCCACAGTCATTAGTTGGAGGAGAAATAAAATGGTTTAATCGACTCCCAGCACAGTCGATTGGTACTTACAATGAGCTGGTTGGAGAATTATGATCTCACTACAAATACAATAGGCATGATCTAAAGGGATACCATGCTTTATTCCTTCTTGTAATTCGGAAGGACGAAAGCATCAGAGAGTTTACTCGGCGCTTCAAGCAAGAACTTGCCGATGTGGATGGTGCAAATGACCAAGTCGTCATCGAGGCTTACAAGCAGGCATACCATCACGATCAAAGAGGTGTGTACGGATCCTTAGTCAAGATACCATCCAAGACTCTGGAAGGACTATATGATCGAGTGGAAGAATACGCTCGAGTGGAAGATGATTCCAAAGCTCGAGAAACGATAGATGGTCACAGATCATCCAATCATCCAAGTGATGGGAGGAAAGACAAGTCAAAGAACCGTTCGAGGAACCAGCACAATGACCGAGGTGATGTCCAAGATAAGAGTCAAAATGAAAGGATGGAAGCTGGATATAAAAAATTACATGATATGAAGCTGACACCGTTGAACATACAGCTTGCAGAGTTGTATGAGAAAATCAGTAAGGATTTGAGTCCCCCTCTTCCTTTTCCAGCAGATACACGTGATAAACGTGATAGGAGCAAATACTGAAAGTTCCATAAGGGACATGGTCACAAGACCGAGAATTTCCGCTCTTTACAGATCGAGGTCCAACGAATGATCGACGCTGGAAAGCTACAAGAGTTCATGAAAAAGGATTTAGGGAAAGGTCATGGACAGTTTGGCACTGCGCATGTGATTAACACTCATGTTATTAATGTCAGTCACGCAAGGATCCATTCAATGACCAGGCGGGTATCGGAATACGAGACCAAGAGAAATCTCAAACAGTTGAAAGAATGGTACTTGGCAAATCACATTGATTTTGTCAGCGGTACTGGAGCAGAAACTAGGGAGCTTGGGTACAAAAAGATAGGGTTCTATGAAGCAGACATGATAGGTGTTTATGTTCCACACAATGATGCTGTCGTTATAACTGCTTGGATTGGCATATTTCGTGTGCACCGGATTCTAGTGGATACATGAAGCTCAGTAAGCGTCCTGTTTTCAGGAGCTTATTCCTCAATGAACCTCCCACATGACTTGATCGAGGAGGATAAAAATCCAATTATCGGTTTCAACGGCGAAGTAAAAAAGGCAATCGGAAAGGTGAAGATACCTATAATAGTGGCTGACAAGTCCGTTTTGGGCAATTTCTTGTTACTGGATTGCTGAGCACCTTACAATGCGATCGTATGATGAGACTGGATGCATGATATCGGTGCAGTCACATCATCTAATCATCAATCCCTGAAGTTTATTACCTCATAAGGAGTCATGAAAGTGAGAGGCGACCAGATGGCCGCCCACAAATGTCACGAGAGTGCAATGGATGAGTACAAGAAGTCAAAAGTTATCGGAAACCAGATCATGCGAGTCGAGCAGAAATAGCAATTACAGAATCCTCTCCCTCCAGAATCATATAGGGGAGAGGACGCAGCTGAACCCCCAACGGTCGAGAAACTGATCGAGGTCCATATTGGAGATGAGGAGCACAAAACAACGTTCATAGGGGCAGATCTTCCTACACATGAACGTGATGCTTTGATTACATTGCTAAGGGCAAACTCCAACGTTTTCGCATGGAGTTTTGCTGAGATGCCAGGGATAGATCCGAATGTAGCCTGCCACAGGCTAAATATCGATGAAAGTTCCATCCCGTTCGACAGAAAATCATAAATATGGCGCAAAGCAAAAAAGATGGTGTAGTTGCAGGAATTCCTACACTACACCCCTGATAAGAATCTACAGAAATTGAATTATGTTTGAGAATGAATTACGACACTTTTTTATTATTCTAACTTTTGAATTCTTTACACAATACATAAGGACACAGAAGTACAAATTTCTTTCTAGAGTTTCTCTCTCCTCAAAACATTATCAACTCTCCAAAAGACATCCCTTTTTCTGAACCTAACGAACCCTTTATATAGGGTTTTACATAATGGATGACAGCTAAGTTTTCCTCCTTTTTCGAATATACTTTGCGATCTTATCGCGATTTCTATAATATTCTCTCTCGCAAAATTGATAACCATCGCGGGATAAACATACTCTCTTTGTATTTCTTCTATCGTCAGCTTCTTTTGGATTCTTCTGTGACGCTCGCGAAATGTTGTTAAAGAATCTTCTTTGACGCTCGTAAAAGTGTTGTTAATATCGCAGAAATAATGTTGTAGCGATATTTTGGTCCTACATCTTGCCTATTCTCATGTCTTTTCTGCGAAGAAGATAAGATCATGAGAACCTTTTAGATTGTCGTAACTGCCTATCTTTTCAGAATTCTCTGTTTTGACACGTTTATGTGTCCTTCGCCATCTGTTTTCACGTATTCTTCCTCATAATAAATTTTTGACACGTCCCTTCTAACCGCTGCAATCTGACCACCCACGTATTTTCTTTGCATTAACTGCCTTCATATTTTTCGAGAAATTTCTTCTATAAATACTTCTCTCATTCCTTTCTTTTTCTCTTTTACTTTCTTCTTATCTCTCTCCATAACCTCTCTGCAAATTTACTGTTCTTCCGCGAATTGCGCTTCTATTATCGTTGTGATTTCTTTCTTATCTTTCAATCCCTTTTATTCATTCCCATACTTGAAAAATGGTTATCGCTGGTGCTAAAATCTTGATTGCTTTTGTTGAGATGAAAGGAAAACTCAGAAGCAAAGGTTTTACTCTATCTAAAATTCCAAATCAGGATTCTAGATCTGAACTTATTCTTAAATTATTTACTGATGATCAATGTTCTCGCGAGAAAGTTATAGTATCGCTAGGACAACTTGAATCCGATCTTCCTATTCCTCTCTATGACCCAGAACTTCCGCTATTTTATCAAATAATTTCTGACAAAAGGTTTTCGCGAGCGATATATCAATTGGGTGGAGATTGTATCCAATTGATGCTTGAATATGCCTCTCGCGGAGCTGGAAAAGGGTCTCTCTACCTTGAAGATGCGAAGAATCCACAATTTGAAGATGTCCTCATTGTTTTTGCGGATTATACTGTGGACAACTTCTTTGTAAATTATAAAATAGTCCCTATGTATAGGGATAGCACCTGCTGGGGTGTTCGTTTGAAAAAAGAGAAGGTCGCTGGTGACAAATCTCTTATGTTGGATATTGATTTTCATACATCTACCAACCAAGGTCCTCGCCATTCTAGCGATGACAAGTGGTTCATCTTTCCATTATGTCTTGAAGGTCCTTATATATCTGGTTCTCTCCCATTACCTGCGAATCTCTCAGAGTATGATCCATGGGTCTTCAACTGGCCTGAAATATCTAAAGAAGTATATTCTCTTAATTTTTTACATTATTATCATTTACTGTCTTCTTTATATTCTCGCTAACTATTTTGATCTTTCTCAGATTGATAGAATGAAACTCAGCTATCAAACTTTTAGGAAACCCAGTACCTTCTTAGATCTTAAATCTTTCACGGATGAAGTAAGAAATATTTCCTCATAAATTTTAACAATATATTGTTGCCCCTATTTCTTATCTTCATCTGTGCTCGCAGGAAATTGAAGAACTACCGTCAATAAAACCCGTGAGAACTAAGGAGAAGCCTTCAAAGGATAAATCTGCTGTTCCTCCTAAAGGAAAATCTTCTGCCCCTCGCGGTGGAGAATCTGGCGATCAGGATAAAAATATTGTTCCTCCCAAAGGGAAACCTTCTTCCCCTTGTGGTAAAGATTCTGGCGATCCTCCTTTGAAGAAAAGGAAAACCCGACCCTCTTCTTCTTCAACTCCTCAACCTATTCCAGAAACCCCAAATGTTGAATTTGATAAGGATAAATATGATGAAGATTTTAATAATAATAATAGCAGATTCCCTTCTATAAAGAACTCTTCTTCATATGATTCTTCAATGGCCCATTTATCCAGAATTTTTAGCGATATTTCCCACAACATAACTTGTAATGACGAGGATGTAGTTATTAAAAATACATCCCAAGATCTTGCCAGTGTCTGCAATGCTCCCATACTGGTGGACAATGATTCTCTCCAAGGAGTCTCACGATCACTGACTCCTAGTATCTTAAATTCTCTTGGTACCTTTGTATGTTTTCATTTCTTCAATTTTTTTATATATTTTTTCCATCGCTAGATCTTAATTTATATTATTCCTTCGCAGGTTGGAAGAGCTTCTTTTGTTGTTGCTTCTGATTTAGATAAAAGACGTGCCAACTCTGAAAAGAAGGCTGCTAAACTTCGTCAGGATAAAGAAAAATTAGAATCTGAAGTAATTGAACTTCGCAAGAAGAATAAACAGCTGGAGACTGAAGCTTCAGTTGATAAGCAAAAGATCTCTGATCTTCATAGAGCTAACCAACAACTCTATGGTATGACTGATTTCCCTTCTCTCTTAATTCTTTTTACTCTATCGCGTCTTATTCAAGCAACCACTTTTAACTTGCAGATATTTATGGTCTTACTGACGAGGCTATACTCTTTCAATATTTACCTGAACCTGTAGATGATAATACTCTTCTTGCTTGTCTTAATAATTCTTTAAGTAATTTCTCATATGATAAGATTAAATCCCTCTCCGTAGATGAACTTAGATCCAAGCTTAACCTATTAAAAATTGAACACAGATTCAATTTAGGTTTGACTGACAAATATAAGCGCTTTTATCTTGATTCAAAGAAAGAAATAAATAGATTAAGAAAGAGGAATAACGATCTTATTGACGAGAAATATCTTGCTATTAAAAATGGTTCCAAGACTCTAGCCGATTTCCGTAAGACTCTTCTTAATGTTCAAATGGAAAGAGATAAACTTGTTCGCGAGAATGAAGATCTTCTTGCGAGGGAAACTCAAGTTCTATCTCGTCTCCTTATAAATAACGATGATAAGTTTTCTTGGGCTGCGAAGGTTCTTGAAAATGTCAGGAATGACTTAGGTGTAAACGTTAGCCTTAAAGTTGAACAAGCGGCCTTAATTAGAGATATGATTTCTGAAAGAGAAGGTTGTTAGATGTTCTTCTTCTCGCTAGTTTCTTGTTTTTATTATTCTTCTTTACAAAATTTCTAACTTGTTGTCATATTCTCGCAGGAGCTGAAAAAGTATATCTTGAAAGAATTGGGGAACTTGAAAATGAGAAGAATCAGCTCGCAAATAATCTTGCTGCTCGCAATAATAAATATTCACGATTGAAAGATCAGTTTGACATTACTACCGCGAATTTCAATAAATCTGTCATTGTTGTTCGTAATGATTCCGTTAAGTTGGTATGCAATGATCATGGAATTTCTCCTTCTATATATCCTGATCTTGCAAAGGAGATCCCCGCAATAATCCCAAATCTTAACATCTCTAATAGCGAAGATGAGGATTCTGACGAGGATAATGATAATGACGAAGGAGAAAAATCTGGTGGAGGAAAAGAATCCGATGACAATGAAGATAGTGTCGATAATGATAAAATGGAGAAATTTGGTGATTAAGAGAAGTCTGATAAAGAGGATGGCGATGGATCTAGCTAGTTCTTCTTTTTCCTTCTATCTTCTTTGTATATTTATTTTCTTCTTATGTAACATTGCTATAAGTTTCTCCAATTCTGTAAACTTCTTTTTCTTTTATCTGTATGAATGAGAAAACAATTCTTTTTCTCCAAATTAATCAATCAATATAATTAATATCCTTTAATTATCTGTGCAGACATATCAGTTAATAATCTCTATGCAATTTTATATGATGGATGAATAATAATTTCATCGTTCTTATATATTCCCATACTTGCCTCTATTATTCATCTGCAATATGAAAAAATTGAATAGAGATTAGATATAAGCTTTAAATAAAATTTGCCTCAATGTTGGCGATGTTATTGCTAGAAAAAACTGCGTAAAATCGCAATTCTCATAAAATCTACGAGTATTATCGCAGTAATCTTGTGGTCTTATTATGCCTTCCTAATTAAAGGTCTTACTGTGCCACACTTTTTTCTGCGACAAAATCGCAGGACGTCTTTACATTTGCATCTATTGACCCATTGATCTTTCCTTATCTTTATTTTTTTATTGTATTGCGACAATATGACAAGTCTAAGTTCCCTCGCGAGATCAAAGCCTTATGATATTGCCGTCTTGCGATGAAATCGCAGGACGTCTTTACATTTTCATGTAAAAACCCATTGATCTCATCTTAACATTTCTCTTGTGGCTTGTTGCCTCTGTATCATTTACATCACGCGACAATATGACATGCCTAAATGTTCTTGCGATCATAAAGCCCCATGACATTGCCGTCTTAAGACACTTATCATCTCCCTAATGGAGGGTGCCACCCTTATCTTCCCCATGGTTTCCCCTTCAAGGAGGGAACATCGGCCATACAAGACTAGCTCCTCCCATCCAGATTTACCAATAACCAGCTTTTTTCGCAGCCTCTTATCCTTTATGCCTATATGGCTTATAGTTACAAGGCTGCACCCTAAGTGGGGTTTTCTTCAGGCCAAGTGCATCATAGCCAAGACTTACCAAGAATGGCAAGGGAGTTTCGTACGCCCCGGGCACTCTTGGCTCAACCGTGTACCTCGGCGCCTTGGTCATACTTTGCACTTCTTAGAAGAGATTCTCAGTCTTCCAACCATGGTATAACCTTATATAGTTGGAAATCCAAGATCTCTCTCCCGGATAGGTTTTCTTTAACCCCAACATCTGCATAACTCAGGTTCCAGTAGCGGTATAACCTTATCACTGAGTCATGTCAAGAGATACCCCCTTATATAACGCGCTATTAGGTCTTATATTTACCTCTTGCGAAATTTTATTCGCGAACTAAGGTGCACGCCATAAAGGTTCGTCCCATTCTATTAATCTCTGCGAAATTTTATTCGCGCTTCTCGCGAGTGTTGTAACTCTTGATAAAATTTCATAACTTTGATCTTCTTTATTTTTGTAAAATCTTGCAATTCTTTCAAGCAGAATACTCTGTTCAATTACATACTCTTCAAACAAATCATTCATAAAGTTCTTTAAAGTTCATCACTTTACCTCTCTACTTACTATTCTTTGGTTCTGCTTTTCTGCTATATTTTGTTGTTTCTTCATCCGCGAGACGCTCGCCATCAATTCCCTCCTACCGCTCTATCGTATCAATCATTAACTTTTCACATATCTGTAGTTGTTTGATTTTGTATTTCCAATTGCTATTCTTCTTAGCTCTTTCCTCGCAAGACTTCATATCAATTTCATAACACTTCTTGCTTTCTCCCAAATCTCCTTTAATTACTCCAACACCATTAGGATGAGGAAATTTAACACACTGGTGGAAAGTAGATGCTACACCTAATATTCCGTGTAGCCAAGGTCGACCAATCAGGGCATTGTAAGGTGATTCAATGTCAACAACACAGAACATGATCTTGGAAGTTATCCCTTTCAAGGGAATCCGCATCTCAATTTCCCCTTTTGGTTTATTGGAAGTACCATTAAAACCATAGATTTTATATGTTGAGGGAATTAGATCTCCGTCTCTTCCACCCATTGTTTTATAGGTATAATAAAATAGTATGTCAACGGAGCTGCCTGTGTCTATTATAACTCTATTGATAGCCCAAGAATCTTCATTTTCAGCACCATTTTCTTCATCTTCTTCCTCCATTTGCTTTGGGTTTATCTCTAATATTACTACCAATGGGTTATCATGCTGCTCACCAGGTTCTGGTACTTCTTGTGCACTAAAAGATATAATTTGTTTCTTCCATTCTTCTAATGGCGAGGCTCTCGCGATATTCATTATCTCTCTTCCATATGTGTCTCTCACGAAGACTCTTCTTAGAACATTATCATGTAAATCCTATATTGTTATATGTGAATGTACAATGGAATTACAAAACAAATTCTTTGCTTTAGCCCCAACTTCTATTACGAAAGATTCGGCTCCTTTTACAATATTTACCCTGCAAATTTCTGGTGCAGGAGGCAATCGCTGAGATTGTGGATGTCCTACTTAAAAGTGATTTATCTTTCCTTGTTCAATCATCCTTAAAATTATTCTCTTTACATTCCTGCAGTCATTTACTGTGTGGCCATGAAAATGATGGTAAGGACAAAATTCTTGACTGCGATTATTAGGATGTGGTTCTTTTCCCATGTTCCATGAAGATGGTATATTTTCCATTAAAATGATAGCTTCCCAAATTTTTTCTATACTAGCATTGAGAGGAGGCATCTTAATTTCTTCCCATATGATCTTCTGATTCCCCTGACTTCTGAAATTGTTTTGCCTCTGTCCACCATAAGTTTCTTGCGGATGATCAAGCCTTTGAATCTTATTATTTCCACCGCGATTGTAGTAATTCTTCTCCCTTTCATACTCTTCTTTATCTCTACTGCCCATAGCTACCAATTTCTGCTGGTTATTAATTTCTACTTTCTCTTGTTGCACTTGCGAGCTGCTCGCCACATTGTTTATCATTTTAGGAAGTAAACTCCCATTTGCTGCTCCGGAATTGGTGTTCGCGATGGGGTATGATTCCATCTCATTTTGTTTCTCCTCCAAAGCAATGTATTCTTCTTGTAGTTCTCGTAGTTCAGTCATAGTGATGGTATTCTTGACTCTGAAAATTTGTATGTATAGTAGATTGGTCGCGAACATTGCATTGATAAAAGACAAGATAAGATATGTCTCGTCAACTCTTCCTTCCATATCACTGCACATTGTCTTCCATCTTATGGTTAAATGTTTCAGACTCTCGCCAACCCTCTGTTTTAACCCAAACACATCTTCAATACCTGGTCGTGATGAATTGTTGCTAATGTAAGCTCCTAGAAATGTAGCTTGTAAATGATCAAAAGAAGTTATGGTGTTTTTTGGCAATCCCTCGAACCATTTTAATGCCTCGCCAGTTAAGCTAGACGCAAAATATTTGCATAGTACAACATCATGGTTTTCCCATTGTAGCATACATCTAACATAATCCTTGACGTGTTGAACAGCACAAGTATTCCCATCAAAGATGCTGGTTAATGCGGGTAAGTTGCATTTTGGAGGTATTCCTCTTAATTGTACTTCTTGAGTAAATGGAGTTCTCACAGCTTCTTAAATAGCTTCATCGAGCTGCCTTATTCCTCCTTCTCTTCTATTGCTTATCATTCCTCGCATTTCTGCTAATTCTCTCAATATTTGCTCATTCTCAGTTGAGTTTTGCTCCATTGGCCTTTTTAATGCAGCTTCCCTTCTTCTGTGCTCTTGCCTTTCTTGTCTTGCGAGATTTTGTGTGTCTTCTTCTTCATTGTCATCCCATCTTTCTCTACGATTTTCTCTTTCACCCTCCTCTTGAAATCGCAGCTGTCTACTTTCTTCTCTGCGGATTTTTTCATTCTTCCTCATTTCTCTTCGTTGCCTATCTAATCTCCTCTGTATTCTATCATACTCCTCCTGAATATTATCATTGTAGCGATTTTGTGTACGTCTCCTTTCTCGATTTTCATGGTTATTTTATCGTACTGCCTCTCGGAATTCTTGTTCTTCTACTTCTCCCCTTAATCTTTCCCTCTCGCAAGCCAGGCGTGCTTGTTCGGTGTAATGTCTCTTAATTTCTTCTTCAATTATTCTTTGATTCTCTCGCCCATGTAATATCCTCCTACCTTATTCTGGATATTCTTCTTCATTTTGGTTGTTTCTTCCTCCTTGATTTCTATTGTTACATCTATTATCCAATGCTTCGCCATGCAAATTATAGCGATCTCCAATTATTTCTTATTCTCTATGACGTTGTTCTCCATTTAAATTTTGCACTTCTTCTCTAACATTTCTCATTGGGGAATTTTTCCTTGGTTCTTCTCTGAATGATCTTGAATTTGATCTAACGGTACTTCTTGACCTCCTTCTTTGTAACCTCAAATTATCCATTCTTAGCTCATGATTTTGTCTTGTTAAATTCGCACGCTCTTCTGCATCTAATCTCCTTTATTCCTGTATTCTTTGCCTCAAATCATCTACTATTTCATTTTCACGTCCTTCATGAATTAATCCTCCAACCATTTCATGATTTCTTTCTCCTTCTTTTTCATTTCTTAATTGACGATTTTCTGCTTCTTACATCGAATCCGACCTCCAAGTATGCACACTCACTCTATCATAATCCACATTCCTATCTCGTGTTTGTGTTTGTTGATTCGGCTGTTGAATTGAACTTTCTGCTTCATTTCTTATTCTATTTCTTCCTGATCTTATCCTTAAAGATTCTTCCAATTCACCTGTTCCCTCACATGCAAGTCTTTTACTTCTCCTCACAGTTGTCGGTGGTTTTGATGTATTTCTTCTTCTTCTAGCCATTTCTTCAACTCTAACAATTTCTTCAAATCTCCAAGTTGTAATTAAATATTTCTTAGCTTGATTCTCCCTGTTTTTGGGCGCCAAAATTTAGTTACAGGAAATCCAACACTACACCCCTGATAAGAATCTACAAAAATTGAATTATGTTTGAGAATGAATTACGACACTTTTTTATTATTCTAACTTTTGAATTCTTTACAAAATACTTAAGGACTCAGAAGTACAAATTTCTTTCTAGAGTTTCTCTTTCCTTAAAACATTATCAACTCTCCAAAATACATCCCTTTTTCTGAACCTAACGAACCCTTTATATAAGGTTTTACATAGTGGATGACTGCTAAGTTTTCCTCCTTTTTCGAATATACTTTGAGATCTTATCGCGATTGCTATAATATTCTCTCTCGCAAAATTGATAACCATCGCGGGATAAACATACTCTCTTTGTATTTCTTCTATCGTCAGCTTCTTTTGGATTCTTCTGTGACGCTCGCGAAATGTTGTTAAAGAATCTTCTTTGACGCTCGCAAAAGTGTTGTTAATATCGCAGAAATAATGTTGTAGCGATATTTTGGTCCTACAGATGGAATCACAGAAGAGGTCGAAAAGCTGTTGGAAGCAGGATTTATTCGACCAGTGCAATATCCTCGCTGGCTGTCAAATGTGGTACACGTTCCAAAGAAGAATGGTAAAATTCGTGTCTGTATCGATTTTACCGATTTGAATAAAGCATGTCCGAGTAATCCGTACCCGCTGCTAATGATAAGAGATTTAGTGGATAAAACCTCAGGGTTTGGGAGACTGTCATTCATGGACGGTTTTTCGGGGTATAACCAAATACCTTTGTTCGAAGACGATCAAGAGCATACTGCATTCATGACTGACAGAGGAGTTTACTGTTATACTGTAATTCCGTTCGGGCTAAAGAATGCAGGGGCAACTTACCAGCACTTGGTAGACCATATGTTCAAGGATCTGATTGGGAAGTCGATGGAAGTATACATCGATGATATGGTAGTGAAATCTCAGCAAAAGGAATCGCATTTTCTTGATCTGCAGAAGATGTTCGATATCTTAAGGAAATATTGTATGAAGCTCAATCCAGCAAAATATTCATTCGGGCTGTCATCGGGAAAGTTACTTAGATACTTGATGACACACAGAGGAATCAAGGATAATCTGGAACAAATTAGAGCCATCAGAGAAATTCCATCCCTAAGAACGAAGAAGGAGGTCCAGAATCTAGCAGGACAATTAGCATCCTTAAACCGTTTCATTTCACGCTCGTCGGATCGATTCAAGCCATTCTTTGATGTCTTGAAGAAAGCAGTGAATTTCGGTTGGACGGCTGAGTGTGAAAGGGATTTTGATGAGATCGAGCAGTATTTGTCAACACCCCCAGTTTTGGTGAGTCCAAAAAATGGACAACCTATTGGAGTTTATCTGGATGCAAGGAAGAACGCTGTGAGTGCAGTGTTGTTTGTTACGGATCCGTATGAGAAACATGTTTACTTCGTAAGAAAATCCTTGACGGGGGAGGAAACACGTACAAGAAAATTGAGAAGATAACACTTGCACTATTCCATGCATCTCGTCGCCTGAAGCCTTATTTCAAAGGAAGGCAGATCGTAGTTTACTCGGAATACTCGCTGAAGAGAATCCTGGAACGTGCGGATGATTCCAGTCGACTAGCCATATGGTCAAATTTTCTGGGGGCGTATGAGATCAAGTAGGAAACTATAACTGTAGAAAATGGACACTCCCTGGCTGCACCGCTAGCAGATTTTCCTGTGGATGATATAGAAACGGTTTCTGAAAAAGAAGAAGAGTGGTTTAAACCCACACAGCCAGTCACTGATCAGACTGGGGGAGAGTCCTCAACGGAGGTTGATACACATGAACTATTATGAACCGTATTTACAGATGGATCATCAAATGTTGGTGGAGCTGGAGTTGGATGCGTCATCCTTACTCCCGAAGGTTCAAGGATCGAGAAAACGACAAGGCTGGGTTTCCAAGCATCAAACAATGAAGATGAATATGAAGCTACGATTATCGGTTTAAAATTTGTCAAGCAGTTAGGTGCGAAGAACGTGAAGCTGGTGACTGATTCCATGCTAGTAGTTAACCAATTTCTAGGGACCTACAGAGTAAAGGAAGAGAGAATGTCCCTGTATTTGGATCATATGAGGGAGCTGGCAAATGAGTTCGACCAATTCTCTATTGGGCAGCGACCACGATTGGAGAACAGGCACGCAGATGCGTTGGCATATCTTTCTTCCGCATTCGAAACTGATATCGCCCGTTTTGTTGTAGTAGATTTCCAAGAATCACCTAGCATCTCTAACAACCATTTTGTTCTAGCTCTCGAACACACTAGTGGGGGCGAGAGGGCAGCTACATCAGCACATGGGGACACTGAGAACATCGACAACAATATGGATGTTGACAGTGCAGTGACATATAATTCAGGCAGTCGTGTTGAAAACATTGCAGACTGGCCTCAACCTTACATCCAGTACCTGAAAACCGGCGAACTCCCTAAAGATGATAAACTTGCTGCAAAGGTGAAAAAAAAATTCATGGAGATACTCAATGATCGAAGGGCTGTTATACCGCAAACCTATAGCTTTGGAGCCATTTTTTCGATACGTATCAGCCGAGGAAGGACAACTAATACTGGCAGAGGCTCATGAGGGAATTTGTGGCAGCCATTCTGGAGGGCGCAGTCTTGCGCACATGATACTTACCTCGGGGTATTTCTGGCCGTACATGCAGAAATACGCTAAATAATATGCGCAGAAATGTGTGCCATGCCAAGAACACGCTCTAATTCCGAAAAGGCCCGCTAATGAATTACATCCAGTTTTTAGTCCCTGGCCGTTCTCTATGTGGGGATTGGACATCGTCGGACCGCTTCCCAAAGCTCCTGGAGGTGTCAGATTCGTGCTAGCCGCTACTGATTATTTCACCAAATGGGTCAAAGCAGTAGCACTGGTACACGTCACTAGACATGATGTGAAAAGATTCATATGGGAGAATATCGTCTGCAGGTTCGGAATCCCAGACGCGATAATATCAGACAATGGGAAGCAGTTCGATTCAGGAGTGATCAAAGACTTCTGCAAGGGCCTGAATATTTGCCACAATTTCTCATCTCCTTACTATGCTCAAAGAAACGGACAGGCAAAAGCAACCAACCGTGTTATTATGGACAACCATAAGAAACGGTTGGAGAAAGCGAAGGGAAAATGGACTGAAGAATTCCCTGGAGTTTTATGGTCCTATTGAACAACCCCAAAAAGATCCACTGGATTTTATCCATTTACATTGGCGTATGGGACAGAGGCAGTCATACACACCGAGGTACAACTCAAGACTACCAAAACTCGTGCTGTCAAATCTGGGAAAAACGACAGCATACTGGCTTTGGATAATGAGTTGCTGGAAGAATAGATAGAAGAAGCCTTGCAGAATTTAGTCCGATATCAGCAGGCAATCAAGCTAAGATATGATCTCAAGGTCAGGGAACGATCATTCAATCCAGGTGAATATGTCTTGAAGAAAACCCGAGCAACCACAATGGAACCAAACTGTGGGAATCTCGGAACAAACTGGGAAGGTCCATACATAGTGGACAGGCATGCATCTCGTGGATCTTACTACCTAAGGAACCTCGATGGTACTGAAGATGGTGATCCATGGAAGCCGTGGAATTCGTTCCACTTGAAGAAGTTTTATCATTAGGAGTAGCTTTAAATCCTGTTGTGCTGCACTTTTTTTCCTTTATGATGGTTTTATTCCACTGGGTTTTCCACGCAAAGGTTTTAATGAGGCAGCTGCTGTTGAAGCAGTAGGTACTTATCTTGTTATTTCAATTCAGGAATTTAATTCCACATTATTTTGGTATTCCATACTTTGTCAAAATTGTTCGTGTTAAGTATAAGCTGCTGCAGATGTCCAAACCCGCAATCATCACTAAATGACAAAACGGTGCAGTTCGAGTCTACTGTCAGCAATGTCTCTGACACCTCGCGGATAGGGTGAATGCATGGTTCGAGTATTTTTACCCTATCTCAATTTTATCACCATTGTACGGGGCAGTAGCAAATGTGGCGAACATTTTCATTTGTCCAGGCAGGCGAAAATGTACACATCTCAAACTCTGCGCGCATCTTGAATAGCAGGATTGCCCGCCTGCGCGAATTCAAGATAGCAGAAAATTCAACTTTTCATTCCATGCGCGAGCAAAATGCAGCAGGGAGGTGCACCCCTGCGCGAGCATTGAGCAGCATGACACAAAACATACTGGGGGCGAGTTATATATAACCTCAATCATTTTGGGGCGAGATATATAACACTCCGGCACAATCAACACATCCCTGGGGGCGAGTTGCGTAACACTCCGAACAACATGCTCGGGGGCGAGTTATGGAACACTCCAGAAAAATTCAGAGGGGAACCCGAACTTCTTAACCCATAACATGTTATGGATTAAGAGGGGGCGATGTTTGTACCCTTAATACTCTACACAAAAGAATAGGCAAATTTGGGCCAACCAAGCTCCTCCTATTGGCTAAGAAGGGTTCAATGGGCCTAGAGTTTTCCTTTGGTTAAGAAAAGTTTAGCTAACTAGGCCTTGCAAAGACTTCGTATGCAAGCCTATAGGCAACAAACTAGGCCTCACTAGCAAACACTCAACTCACAATCCCATGAGAAACAACTTCAAATTGGGATAACAAGTTACACACAAGCGTGCCACGTCACCAACCAACAACCATCCAGTAAAAACCATGTCATCAACCTGTGACACGTCAACACCCTTGCCACGCCAGCACCAGGTGCCACGATAACAATACGTGTTGTGCCATGTAAGATGCCACATCAGCAGCAAGTGCCACGTCAGCAGACCAGTTAGACGGTGACGTCAGCAAACGGCTCCGCTGTTGGAATCTTCGAAGAAAATTCTGTTAAGTTATAACGCTATCAGCATATTCCGTTAAATACTAACGTCGTCGGCGTTTTCCGTTAACTGCTAACGCCGTCAGAATATTCCTTTCACTACGTCAGCAATAACGTCATCGGATGACGACACGATGATGACAGATCTTCTTCACCGGCATCGGCATCGTGACGGGAGATGCAGCGGCGCCGGTGGCCAGACCTGGAGGCGTCTAAACTCGGCGATTATTTGGATATTAATTGGCGATTAATAAGGTTGAAGCGATCAGTCGACGATTAAATAGCGATTAATTTTTGTGGATGATTTTGTGTATCGTGTTGCCGTCTAATTCCGTAGCCCTCGGGTCATTCCGCCCCATTTTATATGCCTAACGGATTTCGATGCCCCACTGTAGACTTAGCTTCTAGAGCATTCCAGCATGCATGGAAGGGACATTTATTCTAGAGCCATGCAGTCATCAAAGATGGCCAGTAATCACATGAGGCATGCAGGACCAGCCAATGCAGGGCCAATAATGGCAGGGAGGCATGCATGGGAAGTTACTACAGGAGGCATGCAGGGGCCAGTTATGGAAATTGATATGAGCCACAAATTCAAAGACATAAAAATGAAATTCGACACATATAAACGGACAGTTTTACAACCAATAAGGTAAGCAATCTTCCATACCAAAAAGATCTGTGAGAAAATCCTATTCTGACTTTAGCATCGGAGGGTTTTTTGCAGGTACCCCCTTCTCCTCCATCCATAATTCAACTGAAGATTGAAGCAGCGTTCGATTCCCAAGAAATACATCATACAATTTCTGTGTTTGGGGTAGGAGAAATTTTACCTTACAAACACCCAGCTAATGTATTTATGGGTGAAAATGCGTCGCACTTTCGTGCTGAACAAATTCCCCCATACTTACATTTTTCTAGCCCTCGAGAAAAACAGAAAATTGACCCGCTACACAGCTGGTCATATAATAAGAGAGAGTTAGACACGCTACACAGCTGGTCATAACAAATGCCAAACACAAGACACACATTTTTTTAGAGACCCGCTATACAACTGGTCATAACATGCAAGAAAAAAAGAAGAAAAGACCCGCTATACAGCTAGTCATAACCCTAACAATCATAATATTATTTTATTTTTTTTTAGATCCGCTACACAGCTGGTCATAATATATATATATATATATATATATATTTATTTATTATCTTTTTAGACCTGCTCAAGAGCTGGTCACAATATGCAAGAAAATTCCTGGAAAAAAAAAGGTTAATACCCACTCCCCCACACTTAAATATTACATTATCCTCAATGTAATTGAGTCATCCAACATAAAAATTAAGATGAGAAATTCATAATATGGAAAAAGTAAACGAAAACATAAAAATAAAATACCTATTGGAATGTAAAAAAACGGATCCCCAAAAATTAATAGCCTGAAAATTTGGGGATAAACCCAAAATAAACTATTTACAAACGACAGCTTCACAATTATGTTATGAAAATACGGAGACGCTGAAACTATCAAAAACCAAGATTTTCCCCTGAACCACGTTTTTACTGCACATGGAAGTGTGTAAAGAACAAAATATGGGGATTCTATTGAGACTGGGGAAATATCAATTGATTCATGCACGATATCAGGAATAGGCAAGTCCTCTGGGTACTTAAATGCAAAGTAATCCAACAACACTTTAGAAGCACATAATTCTAACCCTAAATTCAAGGGGTCTAGAAACAACCTCTAAGTCGGGTGAATGATCTTGTGAGGTAGATTCATCTATGGAATTAGGCAAATCATCCACACAATCATCTATATGTTCTGTTTGGAATAGAGAGTCACTACCAGATTCATCATCATCAGCAAATAATCTTTGACATTTAAGAACTCTCAATCTTTGTTCCAAACTAGGAGGTGTGTGTTTGTAATACTTCTCATATATCTCTAGAGGAGATTCTTCACTTACCTCATGTGGAGCAGAAACTCCATACCATTACCTGCGCATATATTTGGCAAGCGTCATCTCAGATGAGGTTTCCTGATAATTTGACTTTCTAAGATTATATTCCGCCAGCGTCATCGTATGTGACGTCTCCTCAGAAGAAGTCATCATCCTTAAAAAGTCCCTAAAAAGAAATACAAAAAGAAACGCATAGAAAGGAAAAAATAAAATAAAATCTAAAATGAAATGAAAATACTGTACAAAATAAATAAAAATAAACTTAAAAATTAATCTAAAAACAAGTCCGCGTTGGCGGCGCCAAAAATGATAAGATTTTTGATTTGTTGCTGTAGTAAATAGGTTGTCGTTCACTCGGACATTGTTGAGATTAAATTTAAAGGTTTAGCGAAAATAATAAACAAAAGCGAGAGTTACTGGGTCTAGGATTCCACCGCATTCATAACATAAGGCTCAATTATTTATTCTCAACAATTATCGCTCAATAAATAAAAAAACATCGACTCTTATTTTTGCCAAGGTAGATTCTCAAAATATTAGTTATAAATCGTAAGCATGGGACATCAAATATCTAAGCAAGCATGACCCATCTAATAAAATGATAACTAATTAATTCAAATCATAATTCAATTTTAATTAGTGCAAAAGTCATATAGAAAATAAAATAAATTCACCCATGTATGAAGTTCGGCTTCCTCCATCGACCCAGTGTATGGGTCTAGCTTCTCATGATAAAAACACACTCAAAAAAATAATTCATAGCTCAAATGGTGTTTTTATTAGAGAAAAATAATTATACAACAAGTTTGAAACGCTTGCTGGGTGTTATAGAGTACACCGTTATAATGAAATTCAAATACTATTGCTAAAGCTGTTGTTACAGAAAAACTATATTTGGAAACTGTCGTAGAAAAACTATCGCTCAGTTGAGAAAATGCGACAGTCCTTAAAGGACAGACTAGTAGTGTAGTCTGTTGTTCTTCGTCTTGTTCTTTCTGTAGATGCAGAAATTCTTCTCCACAGCTTCTTTTCTCGCTCTCTACTATCCCCTAACTCTCCATGTCCCTTGTAAACCATTTCAGGACTCTTTTTATACCTCATCAGCAACAAATCTTCCGCAATAACTCCATATCATCCTCTCTTCAATTTTGTGCAGATACGGGAATATTTCTTTTCCTTTTTATCTTCCACACGCGCCTTTTGATGTCGAAACAATTAAACATGTTCAGTCCTCATCCATGTTGACGTTAAACAAGCAGCAGCCATGATAAAATATTCCAAAAATACATTCTTCATTAAAACCGAATATCCGGTATTATTCCATTCCCTATTTACGTGAAAACATTCCTTTTTTCGTGTTATTCTTCGATTAAAACTCTCCAAACAGGATCCCCACACGTTCTAGATAAAGTAAAACACTTTGTAACACATGAAATTCTTGATTATAGCAGATGAAATCCCGAGTATTCTTCACGAAGATAATATTGCCATGTTTTCTTAAATCAATGAAAATATCATTCCTTTCTTGAATCAAACTTTATTACCAACCCTGTTTTGCGTCAATAGAGTAATCCCAATCCAAAACACGAGCTAACTCCGACTAAAACTCGTGCAAACCAAATCCAGGGAAATATGTTTTTTTTTCCCGCCAAAAACAATTTCCAAAATGAAGAAGGAAATGGTTAGCCCTTAACCAAAAATGGGTGTGAATAAAAGTTGGCGTCCTGTGGTGAAAATAGTAAAGAAGGTTCCCCTTAGTAATTGAGTGCCCCTTATCCAAAATTGAGAGTCCGAATAAAATGTTTCCTCCGGGTACAAAAATCACTTTTCGAGCAACTTTCTCCATAAGAGCTTATTTCACAAAAACACCTACAAACACGTTTATTAGTGATAAATTGAGTCCCATCTAATGTATTTATGGGTGAAAATGCGTCGTACTTTCGTGCTGAACACCCATCGTTTGGGGGTTTTCTATTTGGTATGGCTCGGCTTCACTATTTGTAATATTTTGTAAAGGTGTAGGTCTGTCAATGGGTCAAATCCAGTTCCCCAAAGAAGAACAGGACGTAGGGTGTAAGGTTTTCAAAAGAAAAAAATATAAAAATAGTTAATAGTGGTATAACTTGGTAAATTTATGGATGGTGGCCCATTGGTCTAGTCAACTAATTAGATTCAGTCCATTCCTCACTATCCGATAAACTCCCGTCACACACAAAATAATGAAGATTCTTATGATGTAGATCCTATTTCAATTCGTATTTGAAGAACTCAACAGATACGTAAAGCCTATTAAATAAGGTAAACAATGCATAACATTGTAGAACTGACAGAATAATTGGACCGCAATAGATGAATGATAGTTCCACTTCAGTGCAAGCATTAAGAAACATGGAATCCTATCGTATTGGCTGTCATAACTAATTGAACTACCACATAAGTTATAAAAACAGGGATAAGAAGAAACTACTAATGTGTTATTCAAATTTCATAGTGTGTGCATTTCTTAATGAGTAACTGCGCATCAATTCCAGAAAGCGCATGGACATCATCATCGGTATCCGTAGTACGCTTTGATCTAAATGGTTGTTCATCATCGGTAAAAATTCAGGAATGAAAGTACCCAAAGAATCAGCAATGTGATTGAGCAAAGGGATAAGCAAAGGGCCGAAAGTCAGGTTCAGAACTATATGCACAGACAACACTTGTACAAAACTCAAGGAAATTCATGAACTTCCATTCATACACCCTCCGAAATGCTTCCTGCATTACATGAGAAATTTTTTCAGTCCAACAATAGATTTGGAAGATCTAGGACTTCATATTTCTAAGTAACAGACAGACTTTTAAGTTCATCGTTATTGCTCATTAAGGTCCAGAAAAAGAATTTTATTCAGTGAGTGGTTTCTTGTTCCTTGCAATAATATTATTTCAACATTCCATTCCATAACATCAAGGTGTGTTGTGTCGATAAACACTTATCTACTAACTGGAAATGTTAAAATGTCACTCATCTATCTAAATAGCATGAATTCACCTCACAATACCAAATGCAAAAACAAAAACAAAATATAAACAGATATCTACAACTGTAATACCTGTTTTTTTTTAGCTACTGTTTTGGGTCGGGTCATACCTGGATTGGTTAACCTTGTGCTTAGATTGTTGTTCCTTAGCCTCAGCCTAGGTGGGTGGATTTAATAATAAAGGCTACAAGTTAGGGTGGAAATAGAGCCACCCAAATTCATTGTTATTCCTTAGTAATGTTATTAAGGTTTTATAACTAAAAGTTTAGAAGTTTTAGAGAGAGAAACTAAAAGCTAGGGAGAAGAAGGAGATGAAGCTAGGGTTTATGGAGAGGGAAACCATGGAAAATCAGTGGAGAATCAAGAGGAGTTTTTTTTTAAGCAATTCAGGTAGAATGCTAGATCCCCTTTCTCTTTATGTTTTTGTTATACTTGATTTTGAATTTGTATAGTTAGGTCTCAGTAATTTATTGATTTAAATATATGAAGCTAATTGATGATCGGCCTTTTTATATTGATAGATAACATGCCTAGGTATCTCTATTTAAATTTTGAGAATACTTCACCACATATTCACCGTTAAATTTTTGTTTGAACTTGGATGTTGATTTCTGAAATTTCTGTACATTTTCTCTTTGTCTGTTCTTGACTGTGTTTAGGTAATCTTGATGATATCAAAACGATTTTAGGTCTTGATAAAAGTTGTGGATTTATGTCTTATCTTTAATTTTGCATTGAGTTTTCTAAATTTCGAATTATTATGAATTTACTGTGAATGGTTTGGTAAAATGATGCAATCTGTCCAGATTTTAGAATGATCGTATAAAATCAATAACTTTCATTTGAACCGTTGGATATTCGTAAATATTGGATATGACATAGAACTATATGTTAGAAATTCTCCCCTGAAATTTTAAGACGATCGGATTGAGGAATCATTATGAAACATGTAATATAAAATTCTGCAGTTGTTGTGCTTGCTTAGATGTTTCAAAGAATTATTTTTGATTGTTAAAAGTAGTTGTTAGTAATTCTTTTTTTATTATTAGATTAAAGAATTCTTAGTGGTAGACAAAGAATTCTTTTTGATTGTTGAAAGTAGTTATTATTAATTCTTTTTTATTATTATTAGATTAAAGAATTCTTAGTGGTAGACAAAGAATTCTTTTTGATTGTTGAAAGTAGTTGTTATTAATTCTTTTTTAATTATTAAATTAAAGAATTCTTAGTGATAGACAAAGAATTCTTTTTGATTGTTGAAAGTAGTTGTTATTAATTCTTTTTTTTATTATTAGATTAAAGAATTCTTAGTGGTAGACAAAGAATTCTTTTTGTTGTTGAAAGTAGTTGTTTTAATAATGAAAGTCTAAGAAAGAATAGATATTAATAACTTGTTCTGTTCAAATTTGAAAAATAAAATTCTTTTTGGTTTTTGGTGGAATCCTTTGAATCACTCAATGAAATACTTTTCTTTATAGTACTGTTTGCTTTAATAAAGAATAAAAGGGAAGAATTATGTTGCAGAGAGAAAGAAATTAAAGGAAGGTGGTAGTGGTAGACATTAATTATTAGCACCACTTTGAAGGACATAATTATTAGTTGGGCTTTTTGATAAAGTACCCCTGATTTTGAAATTATACAATTAAAGTGCCCCCGTGTTTTTAAATTTTGTTAAAGTACCCTTAGTTTGACCGTTTTATTAAAAAAAAGGTATACGGCCGTTACAAGCCGTTAAAGCTTAGGTGGCAATGGGAAAGAGACTTAAAAGCCCTTCTGGTCAGTAGAGACAATTCTAATTGAATCACCGATCCGAAACGCTTAGTCGAGTCAATGGGTAAACAAACTTCATTTCATAAATATGTTCTAAAATAACATAAAGTTTCAATTAAAAAAACTGCCATACGAAGAGTTTTCATCAACCAAAAAACATATCATCCCATCAAAATAAGACATAGATACTATTGAAAATTACATGACTAAACTGCAACCATTCGCTTCTTTGCTCGAGTCATTTTCTACTTCTTTGAAGTTCTACCTGCTTTAGTACTAGATAGAGCTGCAGATTTAGTACTAGTAGATGCAACATGTCTTTCAAATTTGGTGAAGGTAGAACCATCTACTTGAGTTCTTTACCTCTTTGATTTAGGATTCTGACCAACATCACCACCTGCACATGTAGCTTTGTTATGACCAGCTGAACCACATATTCTACATAAATATGTATTTTGTTGTGCTTTAGGCTCATCCCATGCTCTCCTCCTCTTAGATCTTGGCCTTCCTGTTTTCCTTGTCTTGAGTGAAGGTTCCAAATAAATCTTTTCATCTTCTTCCAACTAAACAATAACAAATATTTAGAATGGTATCCTTAGAAAATTAACTCAGTGAAGAAAGATCATCAGATAATAAAAAGAAATATTATACAGGCAAGTAAAGTTAGTAGTAGCAAGCAAACTTCACTGGCAGTGTTCTTTTCGGATGTGGTAACTACTAAACACTATCAGCAATTAGTGGATCATTTGAGAAGATCAGTAAGCATATATGAAGTTTATTTAATTATAAAGACGCACCTAACACTATCATCTATGGAGCCAAAGTAGTATCAAATGTCAACCGAAAATTAAAAAATTAGTAGGAAAAATACAAATACCTCAGGCCAATCTTCTTTATCAGGAAATCGAAACACAGTTGGTGCATATAAAACTCTATATGTAGCAACTGTATAATAGTGAGTGTGGTACCTTCCAACATCATAAGTAATTGGTGCATAAGACAGTTAACATAAAACACAAAAAAAAAGAGTTAAATATGTGTAGGATCAGAATATTGTCACAATAATATTCCTGCGAAATAAACAGCAGTTCTGCGATACTTCAATGATATTCTGCGATACATCTCGAAGTGACGTAAGGAATGACATACCAGGTGAAAACGACAGAAACATGAGAAAAGTGTGACATTTCTGCGACGAATCAATAAAATCTGCGAATGATTAAGGCGGTGCAAACTGCGACGTATCGCAAGAACCCAGATCCGAAACTAAAGGGAATCTTAGCTGTAAATGAGCTATCATGAGCTATAATCCACTATGTAAATACCTATATAAAGGAAATGAATAGTTCCAGAGAGGGGAATGAATTTTTGAGTGCTGTAATTCTTTTAAGATCATATTAATAAAAAAGGTCCTTAATCTTCAAATTGTGTCATAAATATTGATAAATTCTTGAGTAGGGTGTAGTGTGGGAATTCCTGCAACTACATTTTGGCGCCCAGAAACAGGGAGAATGAATTTGAGAAATTCCAAATTGCAACTTGAAGATTTGAAGAAATTGTTAGAATTGAAGAAATGGCTATAAGGAGAAGAAATACATCAGAACCACCAACAACAGAGTGAAGAAGTAAAAGAATTGCAGGTGAAGGAACAGGTGAATTGGAAGGATCTTTAAGGATCAGATCAGGAAGAAGTAGAATGAGAAATGGAGCAGAAAATTCAATTCAACCACCGAATCAACAAACACAAGCACAAGATAGAAATGTGGATTATGATAGATCAAGTGTGCATACTTGGAGGTCGGATTCGATAGAAGAGGCAGAAAATCAATAAGAGGAAATAAATCAGGAAGTGGATGGAGGAGTAATTCATGAAGGACATGAGATAGTAGATGATTTGAGACAAAGGATACAGGAAGAAAGAAGGTTAGAGGCAGAAGAACGTGCAAATATTACAAGGCAAAATCATGAATTAAGAATGGAAAATATGAGGTTGCAAAACAGAAGATCAAGAAGCAGCACGAGATCAAGTTCAATATCATACAGAGAAGAAACAAGACAAAATCATCCTATACAAAATATTGGCGAGAATTTGATAAATGATCGTTATATTCTACGCGGTGAAACTTTGGACGTTAGACATAATCAAGATGAAGGAGAAAATCAAGAAGAGAGAAGGAGAATGTTACGTGATGAAGAGATTCGAAAAATCGCAGAATGATTGAAGATGATATTGAGAGGCATTATATTGAGCAAGTACATTTAGCGGGAGAAAGAGAGATATTGCGAGCCGAAGTAGAAGAACAAGAAATTCAAGCAGCATTGCGTCAGAATAATCATGATAATCGAGAAAGATGACGTGTACAAAATCGTAATAATGATAATCTAAATGAGGAATATGAGAGAATTCGCAGAGACATGGAAAGACAACGAAGAGAAACGATAAGGGATGAGGAAATTCGCAGAGAAGAAAATGAAAGACAAATTAATTTGCAAATTCAAGAAGAAGAAAATCGCAGAAGAGGGCAAAATCAAGATGTTGAAGAAGAAGCACGAAATATCGCAAGACAAGAAAGGCATGAACGCAGACGAAGAGAAGCTGCGTTAAAAAGGCCAATGGAGAAAAATTCTGATAGGAATGAGCAAATCTTGCGAGAGTTAGCAGAAATGAGAGGAATTATAAATAACAGAAGAGAAGGAGGAAGAAGACAACTTGATGAGGCAATCGAAGAAGCTGCGAAAACTCCATTTACTCAAGAGGTACAATTAGGAGGGATACCTCCAAAATGCAATTTGCCGGTGTTGACCAGTATTTTTGATGGGACTAGATGTGCCGTCCAACATATCAAAGCCTATATTCGATGCATGCTACAATGGGAGAACCATGATGTCGTCTTGTGCAAATATTTTGCGTCAAGTTTAACTGGCGAAGCATTGAAGTGGTTTGAAAGTCTCCCCAAGAATACAATAACTTCATTCATGCACTTGCAAACTACTTTCTTAGGAGCATACATAAGAAATAACTCTACACGACCTGGAATTGAAGATGTGTTTGGATTGAAGCAGAGAGTTGGCGAGAGTTTAAAGCACTTAACGATAAGATGGAGGACAATGTGCAGTGAAATGGCAGGAAGAGTAGACGAAAGATATCTCATTTTGTCCTTCATAAATGCTATGTTTGTGACAAATCTATTATACATCCAGGTATTTAGAGTTAAAAACACAATCACTATGACAGAACTGCGAGAATTGCAAGAAGAATATATAGCTTTGGAGGAAAAACAAAATGAGATGGAGTCATATCCAATTCTCGCAGGCACAAGTTCAGCCGCAGCAAATGGAAGTTTATTACCAAAGATGATTAATACAGTGGCAAGAACTTCCCAAAATCAACGAGAGAAAATGGAGATTGATAATCAATGTAAGATATTAGCAATAGGGAGTAGAGATCAAGAGGAATTGGAAAAGGAGAGAAATTTTTATAATCGCAATAACAATAATAAAGTCCCAAGGTTTGATCAACCGCAAGAGACTTATGGTGGACAGAGGTAGAATTATTCAAGAGAGCAAAGAGGTCAGAGGATTATATGGGAAGACATCAAATTGCCACCTCTAAATACCAGTATAGACAAGATTTGGGAAGCGATTATTTTGATGGAGAATATACCTTCACCATGGAACATGGGGAGAGAACCACATCCTCACAACCAAAATCAAGAATTATGCCCTTATCATCATTTTCATGGCCATTCTGTGAGTAATTGTATGAATGTAAAAAGAATTATTCTGCGAATGATTCAACAGGGGAAGTTAAATCATTTTCTAGCGAGATATCCACAACCTCAGCAATTGCCGCCAACACACCGACTGGGAATTCGCAGAGTCAATGTTGCGAAAGAAGCAGAAACATTTGTCATTGAAGTAGGATCTACAACAAAAAATCTATTTTGCAATTCAATTGTACATTCGCAAAAAACAATAGAAGATTTCCATGATAATGTGCTAAGTAGAGTATTTGCGAGGGATATAGAGGGAAGAGAGGTGATGAATATTGCGAAGATTTATCCGTTGGAAGAATGGCAGAAACAAATTATTTCTTTTACTGCACAAGAGATACCAGAGCCAGGGAAGATGCATGACAACCCGTTGGTGGTGAAGTTAGAGATAAATCCAAAGTACAGAGAAGAAGAAGAAGATGATGATGGTGACGCAGCAAATAATTCTTGGGCAATAGATAGGGTTTTAATTGACACTGGAAGCTCGGTAGACATCTTATTTTATCATACTTATCGTACAATGGGTGGAAGAGATGATGAGTTAATCCCCTCAACTTACAAAATCTATGGTTTCAATGGCACTGCAAATAAGCCAAAAGGAGAAATTACTATGGAAATTCCGTTGAACAAGATATCTTTAAAAATTAAGTTCTGTGTAGTGGATATAGAATCTCCTTATAATGCTTTAATTGGAAGACCATGGCTCCATGGGATCTTGGGCATAGCATCCACATATCATCAATGCATAAAATTTCCACATCCCCATGGTATTGGGATAATTAAAGGTGATTGGTTTGAAGGAAAAAAGTGTTATGAAGTTGACATTAATACTTGCGAAGAAAGAAACGCCAGAAATCGTAATTGGCAACATAACAGGAAGCAAACTCAGAGAGCAGAGAAATTGATGGTGGACAGTATAGAGTTGCGGGGAAAGGATATATTACAAGAATAGTTTGTGCCAAAAGAATTAATGGTGATTAATCGCGTAAAGATGGGAAAAGTAGAAATCTTCATTCTTCGCAGGAAAATAAACAAATGCAAGGTGCTGGGATAAAGTTGAAATCCTCATTTTGCGCAAGAAAATAAAAAAGCAACAAAATATTGCGAATAATCATTCGTTACAGAAGAAAAGAAGTGCAACAATATCATGTTGCGAATAATAAAAAAACAAGAACAGTAAGAAATATGCAGACAGAATATTAAAAGAAAAACTTTGTTCAAAAATAAGAATTTTTCTATTAAAAGAAAAAGATGATGATTTCAAATCATATAAGAATTTTTAATGCAAATGCATGAGACGGGCGCAAATCGCCTAAAAACATATAAGAATGGGACAAAACTTTGTGGCGTACACCCTAGTTCGCGGATTATATTCCGTAAGAGGCAATGTCCTTAAAGTACGTCATAAGGGGGTATCTCTTTGCATGGCTATGGGAAAGGCTATACTGCTGCTGGAACCTAGTCATGGAGATTTGGGATTATAGAAAATCCATCCGGGAGAGATAACTTGGATTTCCAACTATATAAGGTTATACCCTGGTTGGGCGCCCGAGAGTTTCTCCTAAGGAATGCAAAGTATGATCAAGGCGCCGAGGTACACGGTTGAGCTGTGGGTGCCCAGGATGGATGAACCTACCCTGGACATCCATGGAAAGTCTTGTCTACTATGTGTTCGGCCCGAAGAAAACCCCTCTAGGGTGCAGTCTTGTAACTATAAGCCATATAGGAATAAAGGACAAGGCTGCTAAAACAAATGGTTGTTGGCAAAACCGGATGGTAAAGTGCTAGTCTTGTATGGCCGATGTATAATCCTTGAAGGGGCAACCGGGGGGAGAGATAAGGGCGATACCCTCCATTAGGGAGCTGTGTATCAAAAAAGACGACAATGTCATGGGACTTTATATTCTCAAGAGTATTTAGGCTCGTCATATTGTCGCGTGACACAGACAGCAATGTCATGGGACTTTATATTCGCAAGAATATTTAGGCCCGTCATATGGCCGCATGACTGGCCAAAAAGCCTAAAGAGAAATGTTAAGATGAGATCAATGGGTTTTTGCGATAAGAACAAAAAACGAGATAAATGAAATCAATGATAAAGAGGATATAAATCGCAAAAACGTCCTGCGATTTCATCGCAAAGACGCCAATGTCATAAGTCTTAAAAAGCAAAGAGAGATTAATCTCACAAGATGGCTTAGACTTATCATATTGTCGCAGAGATCAAAATAAATGATAAGGAAAGATCAATGGATTATTACATGTGAAAGTAAGAATGTCCTGCGATCTTGTCGCCTAAAAGTGGCATAATAAGACCTTTAACTAGGAAGGCGAAATAAGACCACAAGAGAGGTTATATCTGCGAAGCATATAACAGATTTTTCGCAGAATTATTTGTGATAATTCATTTATCATATTGCAGATTAATAACAAGAGGCAAGTATGGGAATGATGCATAGAATGGTAAAATATTGTTATTCATCATTATATGATAAATTCATACAAATAATTGGAGATTAATGATTATATTAACCATCTTGCAAAAAGAATTGTTTCTTGAATTTTTAATGACAAACAGATAGAAGCAAAAAAGAATTTATATATTGAAAGACATCAGGAGCTACAGATAATTCGCAGAATATTACAATTTGTCGTAGATAATTATCGCAAGAAAGAAAGAGAGAAATACAGGAGAAGATCAAAAAGAAAAAACAAAACTATTGAGATTTATCTCTATCATTATCTTCATCTTCGTCTTCACCATCTTCATCATTAGTTCTTTCCTCATCTTCGTTTTCACTTTCATCTATATCAGCTCACTATCAGAAATAATTAGTACTTGAGAACTAGCTGGGATATTATCCATAAGACAAGGATATAGACTAAGAGGAAGATCGTTATCTTTGCAAACTTTCTCAATAGCATTATTGCGAACGGTGAGAAGATTATTACGCAAGTTTGAGTTGGATATCTTTATTTTCTCTCGCAGTCTTGAGAATTTTTCATTAAGGGAAATAAGATTTTTCGCAAGACCACTTTTTTCTTTTTCAAGTTCTGTTATCCTTTTGGAATATTTTTCTTCATATTCTGCGATGATACAACAACAAATTAGAAATTTGTTAGAAATCTACAAGAAATACAAAGATATTAGAGGAGCAATAAATAACCTTCTCTTTCATGGATCATTTCTTGTATCAAGGTTGCTTGCTCGGTATGAAGACTGACATCTATCGCTAAATTTTTCCTAGCATTATCGAGAATTGTCGCAGCCCATGCGAATTCATCATCACTTGGAATGAGAAGACGTGAACGTATTTGTTCTTCTCTTTTAAGAAGTTTAATGTTTTCATTCTTAAGTCTATCTCTCTCAAATTCAGTATCAATAAGGGTATTGCAGAATTTTGATAGAGCTTCAGCGCCTTGAAGAGTAATGCGTTCTTTATCCTTCTCAAGTTCATTTTTCTTGGCTTTTAAGACTTTGATTTTTTCTCTAAACTCATCTCTGCAAGTCTTTAAACTATTGGATGTACTCAAGACAGATCTATAATCCATTCTCATAAGGGAGATATGATATTTAAGCTCATCAATGGACATAGTATTAATTTTTTTCGTCTGAATAGTTATTTAAAGCGTCATTAAGACGCTGAAGAAGAGTGGATTCATCTATGGGTTCCTCAAAAGAATTAAGAATGAGGGCTTCATCAGTAATATTATAGGCATCACAGACCTAATTATTGCGGAGGAAATATGTGTTGAAGTGCCCACGGAAGAATCATTATTAACTCCACCATTCTTTTCAATCTCATTATCTTTATCAGCGGTAAGAGAAGTATTTATGAGTGGAGAATTTAAAGATGGAAGTGGTTGAGTTTTTTGGATTTTCTTTGGAGGACCATCAGCAGTTTGATTTTTATTGTGGCGAGGAGAAGCACCGGAACCTTCATTTGGAGTTATTAATCTTTTGCCTTTATCTTTGGCTATAACCGCCGCGACAAATGGTATTTCCTTGAAAACAATCACACATAAAGATAAGAAATAGGGGAAACAATATATTGTTAAAGGTTATAGAAGATTGTTTCTTACTTCATCTGTGAAGGTTTTCAAAATTTGTAGGAGATTGGGATTCCCAGTATTGGCATAGCTAAGTTTCATTTTTTCAATATGATAAAAGATATTTCAATAATCAGTAAGAATAATACATTTATCCAATTCCGCGAATAATGATAAATTTTGCGAGATATACCTCAGAGTTCCTTTCAGGCCAGTTAAAAACCCAAGGACGATACGCCGCAAGATTCACAGGATTCGCAGGGAGATCAAGAGTGCCAGAAATATATGGACCTTCAAGGAGGAGAGGAAATCCGCACCACTTATCATCTTTTGAGAAGCGTGGACCTTGGTTTTTACTTGAATGATAGTCTATATCTTGCATAAGAAGTTTATCCTTCACAACCTTCTTATTCTTATTCAAACGAATAGCCCAACACGAGCTCTCTTTCTTCATGGGAATCACTTGATAATTCTCAAAGAAATTCTCCATGGTATAATTCGCTGGAATAATTGGGATATCTTTAAAATCAGGATGTTTCGCAGATTCAGGATAGCGAGATCCTTTACCAGCTCCACGAAAGGCATATTCAAGAATGAGACGAATACAATCTCCACTTAATTGGTAGATTGCTCGTGAAAATTTAGAGTGAGAAATAATTTCATAAAAAAGAGGGAGATCTGGGTTATAAAGAGTGATAGGAAGGCCAGCTTCTAGTTGACCTAGCGAAATAAGGATTTTCCCATTGGAAGAAGGAAATCCTGAAACTAGATCAATGGAGAGATTAGAGTCTGAAGATTGACCAGGGATCTCAGAAAGTGTGAAACCTAAAGTTTGGAGCTTTTGTTGGTGTTTTTGGAAAGTAGGTTGACCTAATTTTTTAGCAGGAGCCATTTTTTAGTATGGGAATGATGATTAAGATGAAGAAGAATAAAGAAACAAAATTGAAATAGTAATAGATCCGGAATTTGCGGAAGAAGATGAAGAACAGTAGAGTTGCAGAGAAAAAGTGAAAAGAGAAAGTAAAAAGAAGAGGAGAGATTAGCGAAGAAGATATTTATAAGAGAAGAAGATTCTTGAGAACATCAATGTATTCAATGAAGAAAAGACGTGAATGGTCAGAATTCAACGGTTGAAAAAAGATGTGTCAAGGAATAGATGAGAGAAGAAACACGCGTAGAATATCTAGCGATGGATGCAGAGACGTGTCAAAGTGAAGGAAGTGTAAAAAGACAAGGAGTTGTGGCAAATCAAGAGATTTAAATTCTCATGATCTTTATCTTCTTCGCAGAAAAGATATGAGAAGAGGCAAGATGTAGGATCAGAATATTGTCACAATAATATTCCTGCGAAATAAACAGCAGTTCTGCGATACATGAATGATATTCTGCGATACATCTCGAAGTGACGTAAGGAATGACATACCAGGTGAAAACGACAGAAACATGAGAAAAGTGTGACATTTCTGCGACGAATCAATAAAATCTGCGAATGATTAAGGCGGTGAAAACTGCGACGTATCGCAAGAACCCAGATCCGAAACTAAAGGGAATCTTAGCTGTAAATGAGCTATCATGAGCTGTAATCCACTATGTAAATACCTATATAAAGGAAATGAATAGTTCCAGAGAGGGGAATGATTTTTTGAGTGCTGAGAAAGTTGTTAGGAGAGAGAAAATCTTATTAAGTGAATTGAATTCTTGATTATTGTAATTCTTTTAAGATCATATTAATAAAAAAGGTCCTTAATCTTCAAATTGTGTCATAAATATTGATAAATTCTTGAGTAGGGTGTAGTGTGGGAATTCCTGCAACTACAATATGAGTATGCACTTACTTTGTCCAATCAGGTCTAAATGGCTTCAAACAACAAACAACATGTTGGCAAACAAATCCTCTGAGTTGCCATTGTAGACAAGTACATGTCTTTTCATCCAAGTTAACAATAAAAACTGCCTTGCTTCCTACATTTGTAACCTCATACAGTTTTCCAAACATAATTTTCTGTGAATCATTTGCGAAAATATCCTCAAACTGATCTTATCTCTTTCTAATTGTTTGAAAGCAAATTCAATCTTACTCTCAATGCAATAACAATTTATATCTTTAAATCTGGGTTTTCCCTTATAAATGTTACCACTGAAAAATACAGAAGAAATACAAATATATTACGAACACTCTAATTACAAATACAGAAGCAATACAGAAATACGAAAAAAAAAAAATCAAACAAAATTGTGTCATCACAGAAATACAGGTTAGAAATACATCAAAGACATATTTTTTTTTAGGAATACAACAAATACAAAGCTTCTAAATCATTTTGGGGAGATTCTCGGATAATATCTCGGATGACCGTCCACCTTTCACAAATACTTCATAGACAAGAAAAATAAAATACAAAAGACCATCACAAATGTCGTCAATGCCGCACATGAGTTAACAACGTGGAAAAAATTAACATATCACACGTAGCAAGAACTAACCTAACACGTTGGTATAAGCATGCCTTTACTTCCCTGTAAAGAACTAAATAACTACCTAATGTAGTTCAATGACCATTTTTGTTCAAACCTAACACGTTGGTATAAGCTGCCTTCACTGAAATTCCTTAACTAATCTATATGACCATAATGCTCAACTCCAAAATTAATTCACCCAACTTCCTATCTTTAGAAAATTCAGAACCCGGAAAGAAACAAGGAAGATATGTATAAAATATTCAATCCATAATGATGTTAATGGGAGTTTAGATTGAGAGAAAAAACGTATGTTTTTCTAATTTCTTTCACTACTTGATTTTGATTTGCATGAGACATGTTTGGTGCAAAATAAAGTTTTGGGTCTCGATTCAGGTCACCATTTTCGTTTCTTAAGTCTTGACAATATTTACAATTTTAGTAATAGCAGAATCAATAGAAAATGGTTTCTATAATCCACCAACCATGATGACCAACCCCTGTCCAATACAACGACCACCGCTAATAACAGAAATGAAAAATCAAGGATTTAATATTTGATTGATCAAACTGAATATATTCACAAGATTTCCGTTTAAATCTCGGGTTAATTTCAGCCGAGTTAAACAAAATTTCCGTTGAAATCTCGTCCCGGCGAAATTGTGAAAACCCTTTAACGGAATCGACTACATAGGTATCATCCAAGTACAGATCTAAAAGAAATCAAAAGTTAGGGTTTTAAAATTTCTAACCTGGACATCACCTTTTCCTTTCCCGTCGTCGTCATTGATGAATAATTAGAGTTCATATTCAATACAATAAATCAGTTAAACCAAAATCAGACAGTACTAATTATCCTTGCGATTCAGTTAATCGCCTATTTTTTCCTCTCTTCTGAAACTAAACGACATGAGGAAGAAAATGTGAGATTTACTTTCACAAATTAGATTTAGTCTTGGAACAAGGGTTTATGGTAATTTAAACCGTTTTTTGACTAGGTTAATGACGATTGACCCGTTTATGTGAGCCCATGACGGAAAACTAAACACTAAGGCTACTTTACAAAATGTTAATATGTCGGGGGCATTTTTTTTGTGTGTACCCAAAATATGGGGCACTTTATCAATTTGCCCTTATTAGTTCCTTATCTTGACCAAAACTTTTAAACATGCAGACTAAAACTTTGTGGTTAGGTGGAGCTCGTTTTAGGTTGTGAGTATATATATATATATATCTTATACTGAAAAGAAAAGAGTAACCTAGCCAACCTTTTCTTCTGCCTTCCATTATTCTTTTGTAGTTGTGAATGATATAATGGAAACTAAAATCTAAATTAGTAGAAATAGCTAGAGATTCTTTTAGTTTATATCAAAGACGATTTCTTCGGTGATAAAGCTCTTCCTTGTATTGTTGATAGTTTTTGGATTGCGATTCGAGGTAGGCGCAACACAATCTAAAACTTTTTTTATTTATGGTTTTGTTAATTAAATTCATATTTACAAGTTTTCAATAATATATGAATGATAATCGATGTTTTGAGCATGATTATGAAGGTTGGGCTGCGGTCCATAGATTGATTCTTAAAAAATTATTTATGATGGGATACGAGATATCCTTGGGAACGGTTTTGTTTCCTAAAACCACGTGGGGCTCCCTGGGCCGAGCGGATTGATTGAATTTATTGTTGTTATGGATGTGGTGTTTCCATGTAATTACGATGTTATTAATCATGCAAATTGTTTTGAAAAGAAATTGAAAAACGTTTAAATAAAATGTTTTGTTGCTTATTTTCCTACTGAGTGTCACAACTCACGTCGTATTATGACAAAAATTCCATATTTTATGACACCACGAGGAGCTAATGGCGGAAAAGCATAGAGATCGGTTTTGGTGTTTTAATTAGTAGTTGCATATTATGATTGGAAATTTGTAATAAAATATCATCAAACTCTCTTTTGGATGATCTATTGAGTGTTTATTGAGTATTTATATTTTGGAGATTTTTGGGTTAATGTATAATTAATGGAACAATGTGTTATTAAGAAACTTTTATTTGATTAGACAATGAAAATTTCTGAGTCATGTTAGTTTGACTGTTAATAATAATTATTATATAATATATATACGCCTGAATATATTTTTTATAAATCTATAATTCGCAGTAAATGAAGTGGTTAAAATATTATAATTTTATGAGTCCCATAAGTATTTTTAAAATAATTGTTTCTCACTGTAAGAAATCAAAACGTTTTCTCACAGATTCAACTATATTGAATTGTTCTTGTTTTCAAATTAGTCTATGTTATGATTTAGACTTTCGTGTCTTCTATAAACGTGAATATCTTCATTTGTACTTTTCAAAATGGTAAACTAAACCTGAATTGGAGTTGTGAGTGATATTATATGATTTTTATAAAATGGACTATCTCTGTTTTTCTTTTCTGCAGTTCTGGTCAACTACGTAGTTGACTGTGGTCAAAAGGTCCTTAAGATAATCTAAAAATTACATAAAATTTATGAATGGAACTATGCTAGGTTACGATCCAGAACGTATAATCATAATAATTTTTGGATTTGAATTTGGTTCAGTAACATTCTTGGAGTTAACTGATGTCTGTTTTTTTTTTATAATTCTTCCTTAAACATGCGATTCCTTTGGATTAAATCTGGAAAGTTTAACGGTGAAATTAATTTTTATGGCAAACTACAATTCTTTATTGTTCATGTGGGTTAAAAATCACGACAAGTTAACGGTTAGATGTTCCTAAAGGAATTTTTAAGTATCCGCTGCGACCGAATTTCTGAATTGAACATAACAAAAATTTAGACAAAGAATTATTTGTTTAACTTGGGCCAAGTGTGGAAGTCTAGGCTTGTTATTAAAAGTAGCATTTCGGATTTTGGGTTTGGATTTGGGTCGAAATCCAGGCCCGGAATTTGGGGTGTCACAACAGCAATCAAGCAGAGCCATCTACTTTAGTTTTTGTGCTAAGAGCATCCCGCAAAATTATTACCAACTGCCTAATGAAAACAAATGCATGTTGATAGCAGTTGGCAAGTACACCCCATAAATTTCAACAACACGGTTTCTAAGGAACTGAATATGCTGCAATTTTCGTGAAATGTACAAAGGTATATCAGTTGCCAGATTACCTGTAATGAGTACATCTCTACCATATTATTATACAACAAAAACATTAAAAAGTGTTAATTAGATTAAATTAGTACAATTCATATTAGCTCCAGCAGACATTAAATATAATCCTTTGTTTTTCTTATTCTGAAGTATATGTATACCCCTGGGTGAATATGTGAGCAGCCCAATTTTTCATGACAAATCTGCATGTTCATGAAACAAATCAATATGAAAACGAAACATACCCCGTAATTAATCATTTCATATTCTGGTAATGGTACTCATACATCCAATTCCACAATAGATTCCTAGACAAAGATATAAGCCAATACTTGCAATATATGGGAATTAATCAAGTCTTTGCATAAAGGATGTGCTTACCTTGAATGCTTTTAACCACTAAATTGCTGCCATTCTTGACCAAGGTTGCATCATCTTCTAACCACTGCATTTTTCAAAACAGTTCCTTGTCAACAAACTTTCAGCTGCAAGGTCTGTAAAGTGATTGGATTATGTTTTTTCTTCTTCTTTTTCTTCGTTTACTGTTACAATCATGTTTACATATCATCTTGAGTAGAGAAGTATGGGAACCAAAAACAAAATTGATTATATGCTTACCGAACAATTAAAAAAATATCAAAAACACAATGCAGTAAAATATACTGAAAATAGAAAAAAGACCGAGGAAGAGACCTGGATAAACTGTAAACAGGTGCAAAGATTCAACTTACTAATTTTTGGATATGAAACACGATTCACAGGTCAAAATATCAGCACCATTATAGTTCATTAATATTTGTAACCAATAATAAAGATAAAACATTAAGAAGAAAATACATAATTGTATCAATCATGATCAACATAAATACAATTGCAATGTGTATTGTTAAACATAGGAAGCAGGTCCTCAACTATACATATCACCTATCTACGAAAAAATCATGGAAAAAATAGGGATTCTTATTATATAACCTTTAATGACACATGAACATCTAATCTACTTTGAGGATATAATCAAGCACAATGACACCACTGGACTTAGATAGAATCTTTACTACCTTACACGCATGCTCTCAAGACCTTAATTTAGTACAGTTCATTTTTGTTTCCAAATCTGTCTCTGAATCTCTACGTACTGGATATGACTGCAGTAGTAGATAGACATATGTAATATACTGAACATAAGTTTGATAGTGTTTATAACCTCTACCTTATTACTCCATGTTATAGGAATGTTTGTTCTTTCTGGCATGGAACTCAATGCATTTTCGAGCACTAATAGTAGCATTTTTTCCCAAATGATACACTGTAAATTAATTCCATACAAATATTTCAAGTGACCAATAGACAGTGCTCAAAAACTTTAACAGTACTCCCGCACTATTCAAACATTTAACCAATTATAAAAATATGAATCTCCCTATAGCAAGTCTTCTCCATGCACATGAGATTAACCGGTCCATATATAAAATGATAGACAACAAAGAAATATTGAAAGTACTCAATAATACATGAATACAAAAAGATCTTTCCTTGATTGGCTATTAAGGTTTCTCGTTTAATTAAGTATTGTTTATGGGTGAAAACTATTCCTGCCGGATTTGGTAATTTGGGGTGTGTGGATAAGGAATGAATATAAACCCTAAAAAAATTCACTGCGAGGTGAGTGCTTTTGATTCGAGATATCAATCTATACAATTCTGACCTAAACCAAAAAATGGCCGTTCCAGACTTGTTTCCGTCGCAAAGTGAAGAATATGGGGTTGATCTTAGGGAGGGAAGCGAAGAAGGTGTTGAGATTGTGAAGGTGTAGGCTTGTTTATGACTTGTAACAAAAAGGTAAGCAGGCTTACGAATAATGCAAGCAGGCTCTAGGTGTTTGAATACGTCTTGTATTAACACTTGGTTTCTGTGTTGTGTTGTCTTTTCCTGTTGTGGAAATAGGGCGGAGAACCTATTTATACAAGTCATTTGAGCCTTATTCACGTCTCTCGTGGGAAGTGGAGTGATGGAGTAGTGGAGTTGTGTGTTAGTGTCACACGATCAGTCTTTCCCACTTCTCCCATCATCACTAACCGTCCATGTCTTCCTGACACATTCTTGTGATGACTCTATGCACGCTGCACGCTGTAAACCGCCATACCAATACCCCAGTATGTATCCCCCAGTTTGTGACATGATTGATGTCCCGAGTGTAAGTGTGGATCGTGGGACCCACATAAGGTAGCATGTAATGCTAGGCTAAATAACTAAGTTATTTAGGAAGTCGATACTTGTAAAGTATCATGTGTATTCTATGCAGGTTATGCATCGAACATATTCGGCATATATGAAGCATCGTTGTTGAGCACCATGCCCTGCCTACTTCACATGAGGGTTTGGAGGCTACGCTAGCAAATCCTCCCTTGGCTGACCACATGGTGTGGTAGAGTGGCAGACGGTGATCACAGTGATACTTCACTGGTCGCCTAACTCTTATCCTAGGCCGTCCGTCCGAGCTGGCAAAGTTGGATGGACGAGATGAGTTGCGACCCACATCTGCGACCCTCGGATTAGGGTTTAGGAGATGTGCGAGTGTACTCCTTCATCTTGGCCGAATCCAAGCATGGGAGGTGTTTCATGGGGAACTGATCATGCATGCGTGTAGACGACATGTTGATGTCCATGTCCATGCTTGACTGTCTCACGAAGGTTTGATCTAGGCCACTCGAATTTACCGGTGAAGTTGAGTGGCTGAGATCGATTTGCGACAGAAATCCTATGCCGCAAAGGATTCTTAAAGGGGCGCGGTATTCCACCTTCAAAGCGTGCGTTTCGAGACGACCAAGATTGGTCGGTCTCGGCCGTTTGGTCCAGCGTGTAGGTGGTAGGCTGGTATTCACGCCTATACCTGACTTTCCCATGGAAACGTGATCTAAGCCACTCAATTTGTCTGGCGAAGTTGAGTGGTCGAGATCAGTTTGAGATCTGAGAAGCGTGACCACGCTAGTTTGGGTGCACAAATAAATGCGCCTGACCAAGGCTGGCTTTGGCAGACCGGTCGGACATGAAGTCGGGCCCACGGTGGTCATGCTAGAATTCTCGACCTTCCCTGAAGCTTTTTCTTAGCCTTCCATTCAAGCCTGCGAAGATGGATGCTCGAGATGATTTTTGCAACACAAGGATGGTGCCGCAAACCCTAATTTAGTGTTTTTCCGGCCGTGCGTCATGCTTGGCTTGGAGTGCAAGATTTAGGACAACCAATCACGGTTGATCCTGACCGATTGGTCATGTGCGTAGGTGGGCCCACAGTGATTGTGTTGACATGCTCTGGGCCCTTTGAATCCACTTCTATACCCTCCATCTATGCCTGTGAAGATGGATGGTTGAGATCGTTTTGCGACACATGTAATGTGCCACAAACCCTAATTTAGGGTTTCTTGTCCATTCTGCTGTGTTTAGATGGTTTGGCAAGCTATGCCACTCCTTTTGGGGAGGCCGATCGCGCGTGGTCCGCATTTGGTCGGCAGTGAATGTTCCAATACCTGCTTGGGGGTATTGGATTCGATCCCGACCATCCAATCATGCCTGCGAAGTTGGATGACCGTGATTTTTTCTAGACTATTACGGACATTTTAGACACTCAATCGGGCTATTATAACACACCGAGAGTTACACACTCAATCGGGCTAGTATAACACACCGAGAGTTACATGCTCAATCGGGCTAGTATAACACACCGAGAGTTACAGCCTATACGGGCATTTCGTGCATGCCTCACTGTTGGTACTTGGATATTCATGCTACTCTACTGCGAGTAACAATCAGTCATCATGATGCACCAACAATGAGAGTTCTGCTAGGAACATCGTAGGAAATGCAAGGCGTTATATGCATTAATCAATAATGCTAAAATTCACAGAATATTCGGGGGATTGTTGCTACATGCTCCATTCTAGGTGAATTTAATAAAGCGAAGAAGTATTCATCACTTATAAATTAGTCTCATCCTCTGCAGGATGATTACACAAAATGGATTTAAAATTTTACCCCTGAACTAAAATCCACCATCAACATTAAGTCCCATGCCTAGCGCATAATGGTTACACTATTGTGGGGTAGGCATAAGATGGTGACAATTAAAGAAAAAACTTATGAGACAATGTTAGATGTTACCAGGAGAGACGGGTCATCATGTCTTTAGAGCATGTCACGTTCAAGAGGTGTCTTGGCGAGCATTACCCTAGTATGATGTCGGTCTTTCCTGCTTCGATCGACCTTTCTATGCCTGCTTCGGTCAAGGGCCTGCTCCGTGCTTGCTCCATTCAAATGTCGGTCTTTCCGGATTGACCTTGGTATGCCTGATTAGGTCAAGGGTCTATTGCGCCTGCTTCGCTCGATCTTGGGGTCGTGCCTAATCGACGGACTGCTGCACCTGCTTCGTTCGTGGGACTATTGCGCCTGATTGATCGAACGTGGGCTTGATGTGTCTAATCGATGGACTTTTGCGCCTGCTTCGTTCGTGGGAGTACTCCAGGTGCGATGAAGACCTTGGTGGGACCGGTTTCCTCTTTCTGGTATTTGAGCCAAGAAGGGAATAAAACTTGTATCTTCTCTTCCCATAGAAAAACGTGCATATAACGCTGAACGAATGTGGACCCCACCATGTATATGCTTCGACCAAACGTCACCCTGTCGCATCTGTTTGAAAGGCATGTGGGCCCGCCTACTTCGCTTAACCGCGGGACTCATCGTGCGCGTGCTTGATCGAACGTGGGCGTGTTGTGTCTGTTTCGGTTAAACGTGGGTCCACTGTGTACATACTTCAAACGTCGGCCCTGTTCTTTGACTGAAACCGGCCCTGCTGTGTGTGCCTATTACACCGGTATTATGTCCTATCTTGCTTTATATGACCTTGCCGCCTTCTTCGCTCAAACGTGGGACCCACTGCGTTCTTGCTTTGCTCAAAAATGAAACTTGTGTGCTCAAATGTGGATATGGGTCCTGCAGAGAGCGTTGAAGCAGCTTCTGGAGCGAGCAGATCCCGGAGAGTGTTGAAGCAGCTTCTGAAGCGAGCAAGTCCCGGAGAGTGTTGAAGCAGCTTCTGCTAGAGGGAGCGTTGAAGTGTTGAAGCGACTTTTTCTTTTGGATAGAGAGATGAAACGCCTTCTTCTGGAGAGAACATTGAAGCTGCTTCTGCTGGAGGGAGCGTTGAAGTGTTAAAGCGACTTCTTCTTTTGTAGAGAGAGCTGAAACGCCTTCTTCCGGAGAGAACATTGAAGCGGCTTGGAGGGAGCGTTTGAAGCGGCTTCTGCTGGGGGGAGCGTTGAAGTGTTGAATTGACTTTTTCTTTTAGAGAAAGAGCTGAAACGCCTTCTTCTGGAGAGAATTGAAATGCCTTCTTCTGGAGAGAACATTGAAGCGGCCTGGAGGGAGCGTTTGAAGAGGCTTCTGCTGGAGGGAGCGTTGAAGCAGCCTCTTCTTCAGTTTGGTTTTCCCTTGCAAATTACATGCTTCTTGATTGACCATCTCTCTTGTGTTGAAGAAGTCATTGATTGACGGCGAGGGAATTTCATGTTGAGCCTCAGTCTCCAAGCGTGATTTATATGGTTCTATCTTGTATGGTCGGTGAGTTTACTATAATAAAGATATCGCCATCTCTTCTCCGTGACTCTATTACTTCTCCATGGGAAAATAAAATATGCAGAAGTTCAGATTACCTCTGTCCGTAGTGGTTGTTGCTATCGTGAAGTTCGAGTACTGGTATCAACAAATGAACAACGGTTCTTGCTGCTGCTGTGATCAGAAGAGAATGGCAGGAAGAGGCGTATTAGCAACTTGCACGAACTTGGAACTCTTCATACAACGGTAGATATCGTCTCGTTATTAGAGGGATACGCTGGAACCGATAGATTTCTTGATGTTTCTTCATGGAATAGAGAAGGGGGAGACAGTCCCCTACCCGCGATTATCCAGAGCTCTAGACTTGATAGATGTTTTCACGCTAAGTTCACGAGGCCGTCTTTACATATGCTCTCTAGAGTATATCCTCATCTTTGGCCATCTTGGAATCATAATGATAGCGTTCTTGTATCTCTCTAAATTCACCATCTTTGAGATGGGCAGTGGTAAGCAGTCCCCAGTCATACTCCTTTGGTAACACAACTACTTCTTCTACGGGAGACATATTCTGAAAGCGTAGCTACCGTCAATCCAGATATGGAATATCATGGACGTTGTTTCACCATTGTGGCTGTCGTGCATATGGTACTGGAGTCCGGAGTTGGTGATTTTGGACGTGCAGGATGTTGTATCTCGGTGGTTTTCCTCTTGCTGCTTCAGGGAACTGCTTACAGAAGGCTGAAGGTTGTATCACCTGTTGGTGAGATATATGCTCATACAAACATTATGAGGCTCTTTATTACCGGCAGGCCTGGTTCTTTCTATCAGGGCATATGTTGTTGTAGATAAGCGTTCAACAGCTCCAGAGGATGACCAAAAGCGCAGATTCTCCAACATAGCATGATAGACATGTACCACTGTTTGATAAAGTGACTCGCCCGGATCTTGCTCGATATGACGCGTGGAAATCGTTATCTTATTGAGACTACTCCCTTGAGGTATCGGCTCCAGTAGAAGATTGCCAGAGCGTTTATACGTTGCACCGACATTCTTTAAACCAAATGGCAGTATGGTATAATAAAAATTTCCGAGAGGAATTCGAAATGTATCTTACTTGCGTCATGATCATACATCCTTATTTGGTTGTAACCGCTACATCCATACATGGAGAAGAATATTCCATGTCCGCTGGTTGCATCTATTAACATGTCGATGTTAGGTAGAGGAGGATCATTTTTGGAGCAGCTTCAAGTCTCTGAAGTCTATGCAGCACCTGATCTATCCATTTTCCTCGCGTCTGAACTGTAATTGTTTAACCGACTTGGATCCAGGTATGACATGTAGATGATGGGTGACCAATTTTCATCTAAATACGGCATTTCTTCATATCTCCAAGCGAATATGTCCTGGTACTCTTTGAGAAGTTCCACGAGCTTCGTGCGTTTATCCGTACATAAGGTTGAGCTGATGGAAATAGGCCTAGGAGATTCCTCAACGATTTTAATCTCATCAGTTGTGGAGTTGGTGCCATCTTGCAGCTGTTGTGGAGCATCTAGCACTTGTTCTTGTGGTTTGTTGCTACTGTAGCATTCCAATGGGTGGAGAGACTGGGTAAAAGTCTCCCCTGCTAATTGATAATGGCAGCGTCGGTATACCGTTTTCTCTTTCTGGTCACGACTCGTCACAAAAGTTCTTTCCCTCTTCGTGTGAACGTGGGTCGTGGCATCACAGGATGGGGAAGAATGCTTCGTCAGCAAAGATGCATCATAAGTTTTAGCCCTCAATGATGCAAGACGGTCTTCTTCTTAAATTTACGCCCATGTGAGGAGTGGGACGCAATGAACTTGTATGATTATTTCTGCGGAGGAGCGTCGATAAGGGACGTCTTGAACTCTGAATCCTTGATACGTGCGGTGACATGTAGGGCACTATTGTGACCTTCCTCTGGTTGATTGCAGCAAAACGTCTATGCCCGCTGATTCTTCGAAAGGTGTAAAAGTTCGCATAAATTTTCCACTTGAGAAAACACTTCCTGGTCCACTGACCTCTGGCTCATAGTGAGACTATTGAATTGAGGAAGATCATTGTGAGGATCAGTCCCCAGTGTAGGAATCTCCATGATAGGACCACTCATATCTGATGTCGCTTCTTTGATCAGGTCCATGTAGGTCCGCTCCGCTGAAGTACCTTCTCCGGTGCATCGAATGCGTTCCTTGTTGGCTCCAGGGGCTGTCACGGCTCTTGTGGAAATCGATCAGTTAATGTCTTAATAAAAGTGAGTACCTCTTTTTGAGTTGCGGCCACATCCGTTTGAGTCTTAGCAAGAACTTCCTGCTTGTCCATCAAGTCTACAATGGTAATGGGAGATGGTCCTCCTCTCGTCCCTCCGTCTCCTCATCTTGATGACGGAGTGAAAGTTGTTGCTCTGGTGACCACCGAAGGCGTTACACTTGAGGAGATGCCAGGTTTCGCGGATGCTCTAGCTCTGGTGATGGGAGGTGTTACACCTACTGGAATAACTTCTGCTCCGCTAGTGTTGGTGATAGAAGTGACGGCTCCACGAGATGTATTGACCACAGTAGCTCGACTGACAGGTACATCGACACCGGGAGTGTTATTCGCACTAGCTCCATCAGAATTGATTGCTGATCCAGACATGAGTCCCACCATATTTAAATGAATTTCTGATTGCATTTGTTCTAAGATCTATACCCTTGAAATTGCGAAAATTGAATCGGGTATTGAAAGATGAAATTGAGAACCGGAAAATTGATATTGCGACCGAGAGATTAATCTCCCACCATGGTCGCCAATTGTTTATGGGTGAAAACTATTCCTGTCGGATTTGGTAATTTGGGGTGTGTGGATGAGGAATGAATCTAAACCCTAAACAAATGAACTGCACGGTGAGTGCTTTTGATTCGATAGATCAATCTATACAATTCTGGCCTAAACCAAGAAATGGCCGTTCCAGACTTGTTTCGGTCGCAAAGTGAAGAAGATGGGGTTGATCTTAGGGAGGGAAGAGAAGAAGGTGTTGAGATTGTGAAGGTGTAGGCTTGTTTATGAATTGTAACAGAAAGGTAAGCAGGATTACGAATAATGCAAGCAAGCTCTGGGTGTTTGAATACGTCTCGTATTAACACTTGGTTTCTGTGTTGTGTTGTCTTTTTCTGTTGTGGAAATAGGGCGGAGAACCTATTTATACAAGTAATTTGAGCCTTATTCACATCTTTCGTGGGAAGTGGAGGAAGTGGATTGATGGAGTAGTGGATTTGTGTGTTAGTGTCACACGATCAGTCTTGCCTACTTCTCCCATCATCACTAACCATCCATGTCTTCCTGACACATTCTTGTGATGGCTCTATGCACGCTACACGCTGTAAAACGCCAGACCAATACCCCAGTATGTATCCCCCAGTTTGTGACATGATTGATGTCTCAAGTGTAAGTGTGGATCGTGGGACCTACATAAGGTAGCATGTAATGCTAGGATAAATAACTAAGTTATTTAGGAAGTCGATACTTGTAAAGTATCGTGTGTATTCTATGCAGGTTATGCATCGAACATATTCGGCATATATGAAGCATCGTTGTTGAGCACCATGCCCTGCCTACTTCACATGAGGGTTTGGAGGCTACGCTAGCAAATCCTCCCTTGGATGACCACATGGTGTGGTAGAGTGACAAATGGTGATCACGATGATACTTCACTTGTCGCTTAACTCTTATCCTCGGCTGTCCGTCCGAGCTGGCGAAGTTGGATGGACGAGATGACTTGCGACCCACATCTGCGACCCTCGGATTAGGGTTTAGGAGGTGCGCGAGTGTACTCCTTCATCTTGGTCGAATCCAAGCATGGGAGGTGTTTCATGGGGAACCGATCAGGCATGCATGTAGACGACATGTTGATGTCCATGTCCATGCTTCACTGTCCCATGAAGGTTTGATCTAGGCCACTCGAATTTACCGGTGAAGTTGAGTGGCAGAGATCGATTTGCGACAGAAATCCTATGTCGCAAAGGATTCTTAAAAGGGTGCGGTATGCCACCTTCAAGGCGTGCGTTTCGAGATGACCAAGCTTGGTCAGTCTCGGACGTTTGGTCTGGCATGTAGGTGGTAGGCTGGTATTCACGCCTATACCTAATTGCCCCATGGAAACGTGATCTAAGACACATAATTTGTCTGGAGAAGTTGAGTGGTCGAGATCAGTTTGTGATCAGGGAAGCGTGACCACGCTAGTTTGGGCGCACAAATCAAGGCGCCTGACCAATGCTGGCTTTGGCCGACCGGTCGGACATGAAGACGGGCCATGCTGGTCATGCTAGCATGCTCGGCCTTCCCTGAAGCTTTATCTTAGCCTTCCATTCAAGCTTGCGAAGATGGATGCTCGAGATGATTTTTGAAACACAAGTATGGTGCCGCAAACCCTAATTTAGGGTTTTGCCGGCCGTGCGTCATGCTTGGTTTGGCGTGCACTATTTGGGACAACCAATCACGATTGGTGATGTGCGTAGGCGGGCCCACAGTGATTGTGTTGACATGCTCTGGGCCCTTTGAATCCACATCTACACCCTCCATCTATGCCTGCGAAGATGTATGGTTGAGATCATTTTGCGACACATGTAATGTGCCGCAAACCCTAATTTAGGGTTTCTTGTCCATTCTGCTTGGTTAATACGGTTTGGAAAGCTATGCCACTCCTTTTGGGGAGGTCGATCGCGCGGGTCCGCGTTTGGTCTGCAGTGAATGTTCCAATACCTGCTTGGGGGTATTGGATTCAATCCCGACCATCCAATCATGCCTGTGAAGTTGGATGACCGTGATCGTTTCTAGACTATTACGGATAGTATAGATGCTCAATCGGGCTAGTATAACACACCGAGAGTTACACACTCAATCGGGCTAGTATAACACACCGAGAGTTACATGCTCAATCGGGCTAGTATAACTCACCGAGAGTTACAGCCTATACGGGCATTTCGTGCATGCCTCACTGTTGGTACTTGGATATTCATGCTACTCTACTACGAGTAACAATCAGTCATCATGCCGCACCAACAATGAGAGTTCTGCTAGGAATAGCACAGGAAATGCTAGGCATTCTATGCATTAATCTATAATGCTAAAATTCACAGAATATTCGGGGGATTGTTGCTACATGCTCCATTCTAGGTGAATTTAATAAAGCGAAGAAGTATTCATCACTTATAAAATAGTCTCATCCTCTGCAGGATGATTACACAAAATGGTTTTATAATTTTATCCCTGAACTAAAATCCACCATCAACAAGTATGAATTCCAAAATTAAATCAAAAGAAACAATTTCAAAATGATTTCAGTTACACAATTACTCATGTTTGTCCTCGTTAAGTAATGGTGACTTTCTAGCTGTACAACAAAGTTTCCAGTAACCAATCAAAGAATTTTTATAAAATAATCCCTACTAAAGACGATTACCTCATAAACCATACATGACTACTGTGCAACTAAAAGTCTGAAGGACCAATGCATAAAACTCATATTGAACAAAACCTTATGACATCATTTGGGAAGCTCATGTAATGACAACATAAGTTGGCAAATTATAATAGAAGGAAATGAAAACAACGGCACACCGGAGGGGGATATTCTCACCTCGCGACGTGGGGGCTTACATCGCAAACCAAAAATAGGATTGAAGAGCCACAATGCTACATAATAAATTAAGCATACTGTCTTGGGAGCCACATTTAAATTGAATATGTATGCCGCCATCAAATTTGCATAAAACGACCATGATTCAGATTATTGCTTTACCGTTTAAAAACTTTTAGATGGCATCCCTTGTATGTTACTAAAAACTCCTTGCATGACAGTAACTAATTTTATTTCACATGAATAATTGTCATCCTTGAACTCTCAATGCACTAATTATTCTAATAGAGAGTATAGAAACACATCATGTAGCATTCTTAAATACCACAGTAACTATGCTAACTGCTTAAAACCTCAAAATGTAAATACTTCTAAAAAAATACATTTAAATCCCATAATCTAACTATAGCTTAAATTTAAGAGAAATTTTTCGAAAATTGTTCTGATTAACCCATTGTAGCTAGCATAAGATGGGACAAAATCAAATTAGAGGAAACTCGATGTATAAGAGTTTAAAATCTTAGATAGCACGTAAAAGTTTTGTGAGTCTGTACAATCGCATCATTCCATGCTTAGTTGATAATAATGTATAGTAATTACCTAGGGAAGGAAAAGTCAACAATCTCTTTTTGGCCATAATTTCTCAAAGCATATGCATTATCTGGTTGCACTTTCACATTTCCTTGAGGATACCTTTGTTATGGTTGAAGATGAATACACAAGAGATTCTTTGCGTGAGATAAGTAATGAAGTACACTACAACCGCACTGGACTGCTTCTCTTTCTTATTCAATTTCTTGAGTTCAATACAAAAGGGAAAGCAAGAATAAATACTAACAAAACCCTAGCCAAGAGCATCAATGGCTCGACAGACTGCACGTGGACAGCCTGTTGTCACGCGATCTCAATTAGCTTACTAACTAAGAAACTCTAAACCTAATGATGAAGGATAATCATTACTCAAATAACTACCATTTTCATACCATTGCATATAAGGGCAGCCCACTGAACAGGTACATGACAATACCCCGATCTTGAAAATATCCTTGTCCTGAAGGATGAAATTTAGGGAAGTGAGCTTTGACGTGTGATGTGTCATCCCATGTGGCGTCTGCTGCTGATGTGTGAGACCATTGGATTAGCATTTGAGGAATGAAAGAACGTCCCCTGGATATTTCTCTGATGCCAAACACAACCACTGGTTTGAGAATAATTTCACTGTCAGCGTCAGTATACAGAGGAAGAGTTGGAGCCGTGATAGCCGCTAAGCCAATACGCTTCTTAAGCTGTGAGACATGAAATACAGGGTGGATCTGAGATGAAGAAGGTAGTTCCAATTTGTAAGCTACTTTGCCAACTTTGGCAATGACAGAAAAGGGACCATAGTAGCGTGCCGAGAGCTTGAAGTTTATGGGCAGAGGAATGGAAAATTGGCGATAAGGTTGTAGCTTTAAGAACACCAAATATCCCACCTCAAATTGCCTGTCAGTGCGCTTTTTTTCAGCAAAAACTTTCATTCTCTCTTGAGCTTTATGTAAGGAGTCTTTTAAGAGCTCTAGCATGGTATCCCTTTGAGTTAAATATTCTTCAACCGCAGCTATAGAAGTAAGAGCTTCATTTGGAAAGGCAAGATGGGGGGGGATAACCATACAATTCCTTTAAGGGTGTCATATTTAAACTGGTGTGATGGTTTGTATTGTACCAGAATTCAGCTAAGGGAAGCCATTTGAACCATTGCTTGGGATAGTGTCCTATCATGCACCTGAGATAATTCTCCAAGAAGGCATTTACTCATTCAGTTTGACCATCTGACTGAGGATGATAAGCCGAACTGAGTTGTAAGTTGGTTCCTAGTTCCTTGAACAATTCCTGCCAGAAGTTACTTGTAAATATCTTGTCTCTGTCTGACACAATGGAGGCTGGTAGACCATGTAACTTGAAGACATGAGTAAGGAACTCATGAGCCACAGTGGAAGTTGTAAAAGGATGAGTTAAGCCAATGAAGTGGCTATATTTGGTAAGCCGATCAACCACAACAAGAATAACATCTTTTTTGTTGGAAATTGGCAATCCCTCTATGAAATCCATTGTGATATGCTTCCATGCCTGTGATGTAATGGGTAGAGGCTGTAGTAACCCTGCAGGAAGGGTGTGTTCTCCTTTATTTATTTGGCATACATCACAGTGACTAACTAACATTAACATCTCCTTCTTGAGACCCTTCCAATAAAAATGTCTCTTGGCCATGATGTAACTCCCTTGCATTCCTGAGTGTCCCCCCACATCATAAAAGTGAATAGATTGTAAGATAGTATACCTGAGATTGTTAGTAGTACCCACATAGATTCTTCTTTTATATCTGAGGATACCATCTGTATAAGTATAATGAGGATCAGAAGATGGAGCAACTACTAGCTGAGGGATGATGGTTGAAGCCCATGTATCATTGTCATAGCTGTGAATAACTTCTTGTGCCCAAGTAGGAGTGGACACAGACATAGATGAACATTGAGAATGAGTAGGGAGCCTTGAAAGTGCATATGCAGCTTTGTTTTCCATGCCTTTTTTTGTAGTGAATTGTATAATTAAATTCTAGTAACTTCATGAGCCACCTTTGTTGTAAAACTATGTTGATCTTCTGATCCATGGAGTATTTAATGCTTTCCTAATCAGTGTTAATAATGAAGTGGTGGACAAAAAGATAGTGTCTCCATTTTGTCACTGCCATGACCACTGCCAGAAGTTCTTTTTCATAAGTAGACAATCCTAAGGATTTAGGGCCTAGAGGTTTGCTGTAGAAGCTAATAACCCTGCCTTCTTGCATTAAGACAACTCCCACACCTAGAGAGAAAGCATCTATTTCTAAGATAAATGTTTTAGAAAAATCAGGAAGCACTAACACTGGAGTTGTACACATGGCTTGTTTGAGTTTTTGAAAGGCTTCATCTGCACTTGGAGACCACTGAAAGGCATTCTTCTTTAAAATATCAGTAAGTGGCTTACTAATAAATCCATAATGCTTGAAAAACTTCCCATAATAACCAGTAAGTCTAATAAAACCTCTTAACTCACTCAGGAAAGTAGGTACAGGCCATTGCCGCATACATTCAATATTGGCTGGGTCAGCAGCTACCCCATCTGCAGTGATAATATGACCCAAATAGCCCAAGGATGACTGGGCAAAGCAGCATTTGGAGAATTTAGCATAAAGTTGGTGCTGTCTGAGTAAGCCAAGATCAATAGAAAGATGTTGTTCATGTTCTTTAAGAGATTGGCTGTATATAAGGATATCATCCAAAATAAATTTTCTTAAGTAAGGACCAAAAACTGAACTCATAAGAGACTAAAAAGTTACTGGTGCATTAGTGAGGCCAAATGCCATCACTTTAAACTCAAAATGACCATGGTGTGTCTTGAATGCAGTTTTGTGAATATCATCTGAGAACAATCTGATTTGATGGTACCCAGATCTTAAATCCATCTTGGTAAAGAACTTAGAACCATATAGTTCATCTAATAGTTCATCAATAACAGGCATAGGGTACTTATCTTTGATTGTGAGCTCATTAAGCTTCCTGTAATCCACACAAAACCTCCAAGAGTTGTCTTTCTTTCTGACTAAGAGAATGGGAGATGCAAAAGTACTATGACTGTCTTGGATGATGCCAGCATTTAGCATTTCTTCCACCAAGTATTCCACCACTTCTTTGTGAATATGAGGGAATTTTTATAGTCCGAGGTTAGCAGATTGAATACCAGGTTTGCGTGGTATTTTATGGTCTAGTTTTCTATGAAGGGTTAACTGAGTTGGTTCAGCAAATACATCTGAGAATTGATCCAATACCTCTTGTATTGGTGTGGGTGTTGGTGTGGGAGGTGGTTCAACTGAGATAGTAAAAAACTGACCCACAAAGGCTAGTGTATTATTTTTAATGAAGTTGTGAACAACTCGGCCAGTAGCCATCCTAAAGGAGGGTTTATTTGAAATACCAGTAAGGGTGATGTTGTGGCCCAAATGAGTAAAAAAAATAGTTAATGTGGAGAAGTTAAACATTACATCACCTAGGGTTTTGAGCCAATAATCTCCCAAAACCATGTCACAGCCACCCAATGACAGGACATGGAAATCAGCATGGAACTTATGGGCTTGCATTTGTCATTCCATTTGCTGACACACTCCAGAGCTGGTAACCTTATCACAATTTTCCACTGTGACTAGTAACTGAGAAGTTGGCTTAACAGAGCAGGATAACTTTTGAGCTAAAGAAGCGTCTATAAAGCTGTGAGTGCTGCCTATGTCCACAAGAATTGTTACTGCCTGTTTCTTGAGATGCCCCAATATTCTAATGGTCTCAGTACTGTGATGTCCATTGAGAGCATGAAGGGATATTTCCATGTCAGTTTCCACCACGGGAGTGGGTATTTCTTCTACAGCTACTTGGGGGTTGGTGTCTTGAGATGGTTCTTCCTCAGCGAAAACCATATAGAGCTGTTGACTCTTGCATTTGTGTCCATAGAAATACTTTTCATCATAATTATAACATAGATTTTTAGCCCTCCTTTGAGCCAGTTGCTCTTGAGTTAAACGTTTAATTGGTGGGATATAAGGGGATTTCTGGGTATGTGTGGGTATTGAAGGTGAAATGATTGGTGTAGTTGGGGGTTTGAAGGTGGAAGTTCTATTGAAATAGTAAGAAATAGTAGGTTGTTTACTGATTAGGGGTTTTGGTGGTTAAATGAGAGATTGTTCTTTGAGTCTGGCTAAAAATAAAGCTTGGGATAACGATGTAGGGTTATGCATACGAACTGAGTTACTAATCTCTAGTTTCAGGCCACTAATGAAACTCAAGATAAAGTATTCTTCATCTAGGGAGGGGTTTTTGGCAATTATTAAAGCCTTAAGTTGTTCAAATGTTTGGAAGTACTCTTCGACAGTAGTGATTTGGGTTAATTTATTGAAACATCCCACATAGCTATCATTAGCCAAATCTTAAAATCGACGAAAAAGATGGTAAAGAATTTAGACCAAGGGACAGATCATTTACCAGAATAGTAGTCGAAAAACCAAGAATTAGCACGACCATCCATGTACATAGAGGAGAACTCTGTTTTTTGACTTTCAGTCATTGGGTGTATCCGAAAGAATCTGTCGCATTTCCGCAACCAACTTCTGGGGTTCTCACCGTCAAATTTGGGAAAGTCAAGCTTAGCTAGTTTAAGAGCATTTAGAGTATTACTGTATTGAAAATGAGAGTAACTTGACTCAGGAGTGTGTTGTTCACCAATATCAGTTCTGGGTTGATTTTGTAGATGCTTTAGGGTATCTTCTGATAGTTGTACTAGGAGATTCATTAAGATTTGGTAAGCTTTAGCATCTGCTTCACGTTTTATTTCTGCATGTATTTGAATCTCTGTGAGATTCGTCATGAGACGTGACAGTTCCTTCGTTGTTGTGTCAACATCTTTGATAGAAGGACCAGTCATAGAAAGGTACGAGATCTACTGGGTGATACCACTGTTATGGTTGAAGATGAATACACAAGAGATTCTTTGTGTGAGATAAGTAATGAAGTACACTGCAGCCGCACTGGACTGCTTCTCTTTCTTATTCAATTTCTTGAGTTCAATACAAAGGGAAAGCAAGAATAAATACTAACAAAACCATAGCCAAGAGCATCAACGGCTCGACAGACTGCACGTGGACAGCCTCCCGTCACACGATCTCAATTATCTTACTGAGTAAGAAACTCTAAACCTAATAATTAAGGCTAATCATTACTCAAATAAATACCATTTTCATCCCATTTCAGATAAGGGCAGCCCACTGAACATGTACATGACAACCTGTTACCCTCACTATCGCTCGTCTTCTCCATCTTTACTACATGTTAATAATAGGTAAAATGAAATGCTGAAATTTTATGGAAGTGAATATTAATTAATAAGAGAAATTTTCAATACAAACATTTTCTCACCTCTTCCGCGTTTTTTAATTGCCGGATTAATTCGTATGCTTGGTGTAGCGAGCAACATACTGGTAAAAATAACTTTTAAGATCAGTACCCTTGAAACAGCATAATCAGCATCCAGATACCACAGTGGTAAAAATAGGTGATGGAGAAGCCTTTGGTCAGTACCTTCAATCTAAAATGAGAATGCGAAGACCACAAATCAGTAACTTGAAGCTATATAATTTGAGTTTTATTAAAATCTTTGTCGAACTGAACAATACAGAATATCTGAAACACAACTTTGTGCAACTAATATATTTCACCAATGTTCATAAACTGAATGTTAATTCCAAAACAAAGATGATATATGAAGTGGACCTGCAGAAAACAAATATCAATAACCTTTGCATAATGTAATCAATGAAGCGTTAGCAGAAGACGGGAGAAAGAAATAGGGAATCAAAATAGGGAGATGAAAGGGGCGTTTTACACATAGCCATGGGTAGTCATCACTCGCATAGAATCCGTGTACAGCAAAAATAAAAATAAAATAAAAACCCTCACCTGCAAAAATCGAAAATCAACAAAATCAATACAACCATAACAGGAAAACAAAGAAAACAACCGCGAGATATATCTACGTTGAACTCTAAACCTTTATATCGTCTCTTTGATTCTCTCGCATATCTGCACATCCATGAACTATCACCTGCACTATCAACAACAAAGAGAAAGAAATCCAATCACAAAATGAGAATAGTATTTACCAACAAAAAAAAATCACTCTTGGCATATCGAAACCCTAGAATTACTAAAATGAAGAACGCACAATTGGGGGATATGAATTACTTCCCCAATCCCATGGTGTGTGCTAAGGGGTGATTTTTGGTTATGAAAATACTAAAATACCCTTCCCTCAAAATAAAAATCAAAAACTTAAAATCAAAAAACAAAATCATATCCCCATTTCCATCTCCACTTCTTATTAATCTCTTTTAGGGTTAGAGCTTTGAAACCCAAATATACCCCATTCCACTTATAAACTCTCCCCACACCCTATCAAATTCTCTTCTCCTTCTCTGCCGGCTCCTCACTTTGGAAATAAATTTTTTTTCTTAATTCGGAAGTGATGAAGATCATGCTGAAAGTGATGAATACCATGCCGAAAAACGGTGCCGACATAGAAATTAAAGCAACATACTATGCCGGTAGTCAAGTGCCGGCATGCTCGAGAACTTCCTATCAATGCCGGTAGTCAAGTGAAAAAAACCAGAAAAAATTCAAAACGGATTATTTGTTTTTTACATCGCCGAAAGTGATGAAGACCATGCCGGAATTGATGAAGACCATATGCCGGAAAATGGTGCCGGCATGCTCGAGAACTTCCTATCAATGCCGGTAGTCAAGTGAAAAAAAAATCAACTTTCTGGATACTTTTCATCCTGTGCCGACATAGAAATTTAAGCAACATACTATGCCGGCTACGCCCCCCTGAACCCCCCCGTATAGTGGCAAAATTTTATGAAAGTTTCCAACAAATGTCGGCATGGTTTTTTCGGTTGAATACCATGCCGACAGCGAGTTATTTCAGCTGCAACAATGGTGGATTCAAATAAGAAGAAAAAAATCAAACTTTCAACCTCTTAGCAGCGGTTCCCTCTTCACAATCATCCTCCACTTTCACCAAAAAAGGTTCTCTCTCAATTTTTTTCCATCTTTTTACTCTCATCTCATTCACCCAAATTCAAATACACACTAATCATTAACAAATACTTAAGATTTTTACTAACTATTATTAACCAATAAACCTGATTAGTGAGGGGTAGATTAGGAATTAAAAAAATGGATAGGGGGTAACCACGAATTGCTATTGGGACACCATTTTTGTCCTGTAGCTATATCCCCCAATTAATTCCCATATCCCCCAATTGCGCGTTCTAAATGAACCATCGCGATGGAGACATATATTTTTTTTGCGGATAATAGAGGAGAATAGAGGAGAAGAAGGAAGAAGAAGAATTTTTGTGTTAGGTTCTTTTTTTTCTATCGATTTTTTTTCCCGGGATAAAATTAACAAATTTCTTTATATTTCTTGAAAAAAGCCCCTTTTTCAACAGAACAGTAGGAGAAGGAAAATGAATGTGAGAAGTTTCTGAGTGTTGATAAATGAACCATCGCGATGGAGAAATATTTTTTTTGCGGTGACTAGAGGAGAAGAAGGAAGAAGAAGAATTTTCGTGTTAGTTTTTTTTTTTCTATCTATTTTTTTTTCGTTTTTTTTTTTCGGGATAAATAAATAAATTTCTTTATATTTCTTGAAGAAAAGTCTTGTTTTCTCTCCTTTGAGGAAAAATAGAATTGAGCAATTCTAAGAATGGATGAGGGTCATCGTTCAACGTGGAGCTCATATGAGTTAGAATTATAAAGGAATTAGATACGACGGTTATAGAATTTGTGCATTTCCGTTCCCCACAAATATATCTTACAAAAACAAATGGTTTTTGAACCATCCGACGGTTCTGCATGAGACTTCCGCAGCGATCAACGGTTCGTATTCTTTCGAAAGTGGAAGTATAAATCGTGGTTAAGAATCAGTCCTCTTTTTAAGCCCCAATCCGACGTTCAAGATTTCTCTTGCACCTAATCTCCTTCTTCCGTTACAGACTTACAACACCCATATCACACAAACATAAATTAGGGTCTCGATTATCCAGGCGTTAGGAAAATTAAAATCCTCATTAACAGAGTCGTATTAACATCCAGTTCGCAGTACATTAATGTGTTATTCATTACCCTCACTGTTAATATTTTGATACCGAGATAAAGAGGGGAAGCAGAGCGTTTTGGTTCACTGTTCCAAAACTTTGGATTCTGGGTTTATTACATTTTACTCTTGCAGTCCTTCTTTTGGCTTCTCATCCGAGTATAATTCAACAACAACCCAAACCCCATAAAGAATTGATGTAAGTTTTTGCATTGGTTTTATTAGTGATAGACATGTAACTTTTTACATTGGTTTCTTATTTAGCGTTGTTGTTAATGAATGATTTCCTTGATTTTGTTGTTTATCTAAAATCTTTGATGTAATTTTGGTTCAACTTTCATATTGATCTAAGAATAGAGCTTACAATAAACTGTGAATGTTAACTATTTCCATGCGCATTTGTTGCAGATTTTTGTGCTACTACACATATTGGAAACATGCCACCGTCAATCGTAGGTATGTCATAATATCAATATGTCAAATAAACCGATCAAAAAAAAAAATATGTCAAATAAAGTTTCAATTGATTTGAATTAGATTAGGACTTGATATGTATATCAATTGTTTGATTAAAAAATTGAACCATTCGCCAAAATGTTCAATGTCTAACTCTTTCTTGAATTAACCGCAGAAAAATGCGACCCAGAAAAGACATATTAGTAAAAGATCGTTGTAGATCTATTTTTGCTGCTAGCAAAGGAAATGGAATTGGTAAATCTTCAAGGATGCAATTGATGCTCTTATGGATTTGCTATCACGGAAAGCAAAGGTATCATTATTGAAGTATATAAACCATTTTCCAATTTGCTGAAGTGTTTTTGTCTTTTACAAGTTTTTAATACTCTGGGATTTCATTTTTGAGTCTAATGAAAGGATTTTTGTTAATGAAACAAATATAATAACAAGATAGAGTTACACGTTCTAAGGTTCTGTAACTTGGAAGTTACACTTGAGCAAATTTAATCGTATTTGTTTTATGTTGAGTTTTGTCATGACCCTATATAACATGACACAACAACAAAATCTCTTATTGCTATGGCGAAAAAGTTACCCAGCTTCCCTACAATATTCACTTGGACGATTAAGAACTTCTCTTTAGTTGATTTGGAAATTCCAAGATTGAGGATGATCATAAGGTAATTGCTTATGGTTTTCATTATTAAGTTATAACATTGATTGGTATATTTGTTCCGTGTCTTGAATAGCACTTTGTATTATTGTGGGGTGTAGTTGTTTTTGTCCTTTAAGCTTAGGTGGTAGTTTAAAATAAAAAATTGTTCTATAGTTAGTTGAATTGCCGATAAGTTGGAGTTCTTATAAAACTGGTAGATAGCATTTGTATAGGGAATTCCTTGGTGCTAACACTGTTGCACTGTGTGGTCATCTCCAATCTAGAAACTGAAGAGCTATCAAGTACATCATTGAATTACCTTTGATTCAAAGACTACTTTAAAAAACATCAGAAATAGACAAAAAAAAATTAGTTGTGCAGATTGTTTATTGCTTCTGAATTCGATTAACGCCTCATCTTTTGTATTTGAACTTTCTTTTCTTCCTAACTTTTTTCCGGGTGTGGGTAGCCGTGTGAAAACAGCATGCACAGCTGGCATAATGTGATTAACTTAAAACAAGATGGAAGGTATAAGCAACTGTTATTCCTTGAATGTTTTAATATATATATATGTATATATATATATATATATATATATATATATATATATATATATATATATAAAAGGATAATACTAACAACACGATACAAGTTAGGAAACAATTTACAACGACATGATTTGGGCCATTAAATCCCTTTGATTCATACCCGACTATTCAATTTGATGTGTTATGAATAGCTACCCTTTAAAATGGTCCCTAATGTTCTCCTTAATAGACCTCAACAAAGATTATCATCTTCCAGCATACTATCTCAAGTCTCAAGACTACCAGGTCAGTACTATGTTATAATTTTTCTTTAAATGTGAATTGATTCGTTTCTTCAAAATATTAACCTTTCTCCTCCAAAATAAAATAAAATTTTAGTTTCTCCAATTAAAATAGCAGATTTTCCGCAACACTTTTGGGCATCATTGGCCTACCGATTGACCACGATACTGTATATTCAAGGGGTCTCAAGGGTACTATTCGACCAAGCTGTTCAGGTAGAAAATCGGTACCCACTCATGAAAAATAGTTACTGATCGAGAGTCCTAAGGTGGTGATGTTTTTATTCCAAGGTGTATGGGAGGATAGTGCTGACCAACATTCCTAAATTGTTTCCTTCGATGGTCTCCTCCTCTGTTGAAGGACCACTTTATCGAATTAAAGGATGCACATAGTTAGGTAATATACTTCCATTTCATTGTGTTGTGATGTTACATTTTTTTGAATTCAGTAAATACAATCCGAAGAACGAAATTAGAGACCTATCAAACATTAAATTTTTGTTATCCATTTTGTCTACTCTTTAACTAATTAAGGTTGCATAAATAAAAGAGAAGGAAAACATGTTTTTTTTTTCAATGTAAGCGTGCCTATAACTGCCACTTTGACCATTTTGATCCTGAGTATACGGCGAGACTGATTATTGTTAAACTAAAGCATTTTGTATAAAACTGCCTTGAGCAAAGGATTAAGCGTGAAGTGATTAGCTTCTTTATTTGGATGTTCTTATATAAATCTTTTTGGTTTTTTATTAATTACTATATTTTTCTAGGAAGGAAAAATTAGAAGTCACAAAGAAGTGGTAGCGTTCTGCTGCTTTTGGTTTTCATCTTCTTAAACAGTTCAAATGACCTGTTAGCATAATAGAGCAGTAAGGAAGATTTATTTGTGATGATTTCGTTGATGTTTACCTCGGTAATGCCTGTTTTTATATTAGTCTGCTTAAGTGGTGTCGATCTGAATACGGGCGTTCTTTATATTGGCTTCTAAAAATGTTGGGTCTCTAAAATGGTTGGAAATATACAGTGTGCAAACCAACCTGGGATTGAATATTTTGTTTGTCCCTTTTTATTGGTAAATGGCACTGGAAATTTTGTATCAGGATGTTAAGGGTGCGAGTCATTTGACTAGGTGTAGACAGTGAATCTGATGCCCTTTGATGTGCGTAAAGTGCATCACAATGTCCGTCATGGAATTTAATCGGCAGAGGCTGACTATTCTTGATATTAGGCAATGAAGGCATTGAAGCGGATTTAGCTGATCCGGATGCCATGGTCATGTGGAAGAGGGGTGAATCCTGGATTGCATACTCATTTTCGAAAGCCGACTCAGTAGCAGTAAACTATACGGAGGAAAGGTATTTACATGAGAACAAAATGGAATTGTTTTTTCAATCGATATCTTCCATTTTTACTTATTTTTTTTTTCCAGTTTTGCAGGAAATGAAGATGGCCCCTTAGATTACATGAGTCCCCACCCAAGTTACCAGTTTGGATGTGTGAATTAAAACGATGTTGCAGGTGCGTTTTCAATTGATATCTTCCATATATATTTGCTTAATTTTATCATCTTTCATTTTTTCCTTAATACGTGGTTGTTCTATTCAAATCTTCTGAACCCGTTTTTTGTTTTTTTTCTCTTTTGCAGGAAATGATGAAGATGGCTTCTTATGTTACATGAGTCACCACCGAAGTTACCATCCTAGATGTAGGCATGCTCCATGGATAATTTTTGATGTAGGCCATCACATCACAATTTCAAATTACATTTCGAAAAAATCCATATACATGAGTTTCTCATAACATGCTAGAATTGAACTAACTATGTATATTTTGCTTAATGTTATCTGCTTCCAAGTTTAGCTAATGTGTTATTGTTCTCTTTTAATCTGCTAAACTCCATAACAAAAGACAAAGATGGTCTTCCAGCTTACATGGAGTCCCCATGGGATCTTTCAGACAACTGTCTACTAGACTCTCAATTAGCTAGCTGTTCAATGGAGATGAATGGAAACCTTGGCCAATTTGAATACAAGTTACTCCAAGGAAGTTAGAATCTTGGATGTGGTCTACACCAACAAAGTTTCCACCAGTGAGTTTCATAATTTTTTCTTGCAGTGTTTTGTAGCTGAAAAAATTCCAAATTAGTACTGAAAAAGATAGAGTTCGGAGAGTTCCAACTCTAAGATTGTGCTCACATGTACTGATACTAAAAATTATAGTTTATTTTTGGGGTCAGTTGCTTGATTGTTATCTGAAACTGTTCATTCATTCTGGTGTCCAAAAGATCTAACACAGTCTATATGCTTCCGCTTGGTTACCATGCGAAGTTCACATTCAGCTCGGAATAGCTACTAAATGTAAGATTGATTGTAGTCGTGGTCAAATTCCCAAAGATACCAAAACGTTGAACTAAGTTTAACTTCTAACATCAGGGCTTAAATTTTTCCTATTAAAAAGGGTACGAAGATATCCTTCATAAAGAATTGTCGTGCTGGATTTTCTTGAAAAAAACACATACCAATGAAAACACAACGGGCCAAGTTAGTGCCAATGATAATCTGAATGACAGAGGAAACAAAACCCATCCAAAAAAAAAGATTCTCATCAACATTCGTGAATTTTAGCACGCACTATAAACCCAAAGGCAAGGATTTTAGAATCCCATCAGAATTGCTTATTTTTCTTTGGCCTAAGAAGGCAACGTTCGCAACAATAACAACCCAAGGTCATGCCCGGGCCGTTTCGGCACGGGTCATATCTAGTAAAGTAAAAAAGAAAGACAAGATGGGGTCACCAATTATGAAGCTTGATTTTGCAATTACTATTTGTGGTGAGGTGAGCCCCTTCTAGATCCAAAAGACAATTAAAAATTTAAAGATGGTGTCCGAGACAAAAAGATATAGAAGCTAAATGGCCAATCACAAGTGTACTAAGAATTCACTGCTCCACTCCCAAGTGCGCAGATCATATCACCAATCATAAACTATACTTCGGAAATCATTAAGGCAAATAATAATTCAAAAAGTCTTGGTGTACGCCCCAAAAATAACTAGACACAAACCAAAACCAACGGCGGGACTCCCTGTTGTCCTCCGCGGGGCCCAACGGAACCCACTGAAAAAAAATGTGAGAGAAAAAGCAGATTGTTGTTTTAGTGTTGTTTGAGGGGCGGTATGTTTAGAAGGGCTGATAATAATTTTTAGGACTAATAATTTTGTTTGTTCCAGAACAAAATTGGAATTCGTTGTGAATTCCGACATATTTTTTCTTTGTTTTTCCTCTCAAGTCTCGACTCTCCAGGTTCCATCTTATATGGAGTATATGTTTCTATTTTAAAGATTAATTGAAGGGTACACCTCGAAATAAAATTTATTTCCATATCAGCTGAAACACAATACATATAGTGGACACGTTACTTGTTTAATGGATGCAAACAACAACATGAAACCGAAAGATTGATTGTACTACAGTACAACAGATGATCATGCGTGTGATACATATGTGCATGACTTCATTGATAAAAGTAGTGGATGATTACTCTTGTGCTGCTGGTTCTGGAGCTACTTTGTCTCTCTTTCTGCTACCCAGCGCAGTTTCTGTGACTAGAGACTTGACTGATTTTGCAACAACCTTGCAAATCTCAAGTTTGATTCTATTACCTCTTCTGGGTGGACTTCTGATCCCTCTCCGGTTGTCTACCGCTTCCCTGTTGTTGATTATTCCTCCATTCTCCATTTTGGCTCAATTATTTGGTTGTAATGTGTGGGGTTAATTGATGAAGAAAATACAATGAACTTATTCTATCTTTTAGAGGGAGAGAGATAGAGATTAGAAAATAAGGAGTACTGTTTAACACAGAGAAGAATGAATAGGTTATGGAAACAAGCAAGGGGAGGTTGGTATTTATAAGCTTCCTGTGAAGGCTAGTTAGCTAGATATTATTTGGGACTCGCGGAAGTGTGTGTATGTTCACAATCACCGTGCACTGCACTGCTGCGGGAAGGTAATTTCCTGCATATTGTCAATATTTATCAACAAGACAACAAATGCAAAGGTATGAATGCATCCTGAGTGTAGGTGTAAAGTATCCACAGATCCAGGTGGCAACATCTTAAGTCTTGGTGCACCTAAAAAATAAAGAGACGCGAAGCATAGAATGAAGATCAGCAGGCGCGAGATTTAAGGAGCCACGTGGATCGGGCGTGATCGCTCTACAGCTGCCGGACAAGACTTGGCCCCAGGCTTCTGACAGAGCTGACAAGATAGGACATGGTGGGTCAAACGAGGTGCTATGGTCAAATGGATAAGAAAGTACGTGTCACATCAGCCAACTGCAGAGGCGACAGACAGGACATGCGACAGACAGGACAGGCGACAGACAGGACAGGCGACAGACAAGGCAGGCGACATCGTGCCAAGAGAACACCCAAAGAGGTCGGCTCGGACAAGAGACAGGCGAAGGAATCAAGACACAGCGGCCATATGCATAAAAGAAGGGACGACGTGAGTTGACCCGATCACAGAACTTCAGAATTGATGTAACATGACCAACACCCTAGTTTGGTTGTTGGTAATTTTTCCTATAAGTAGAGAGACTTGTATCCAAGAAGAGGTAGGTTATAACTTGGGGAGAGAGAGAGAAAAACTCGAGTTGAGACCAAGGAGAAGAGAGTGAGAAGTAAGTTCATTTTTGTAAGGAAATCCGACTAAGAGCAACATCTTTGTATCACTTTGAAGTAATAAGATTCACCCTTTCGCCCCCGTGGACGTGGGTAATCATACCGAACCACGTATATCTTGTGTTCATTGTTGAGTGTTTACTTTCATTTACTTGAGTAGAAGGTTTATATCCTTTGGATGTAGTTTGTAGTAAAATGCATCTACATTGAGTTAACAAAATGTTTGCATGTTTTTTTTTTGATGGATAAAGCGAAAATTCCAACTTTCCGTATTAATGAGAAATATAGTTATCAGCGTTTTAACAAGATGACTAGGCAGTGCGCCCACCACTTTCATTTTTCCATGGAATGAGGATGATGATAATGGAAATGGAAATGAAAGTCGGACGAAACTGTGAAAGGACAAATCGTCCAACGTTACTAGTAATTAAATAATTAACTTAAATATAATAGGAAAGTATTACTATACCTATTGCCAATTGGTTTTGAGTTGGATGCCCGTAGACTTTAATATGGTATCAGAGCTAATCTCCAGATCCAGATCTGCTTACGCCGGGTGTAGGCCGAGTTACTGGCCGAAGTGTTTAACCGATATTGTCACTTGTACACCCGGGGTGTAGGCCAGTGCCGATACTGGCTGAGGTGTTACCCCCTGATTTAATCACTCACATGTGTACACATGTTACCGATGGACTGGTAACTCGTACGTAGGTCCACGTGTGAGGCCCAGTGATTGGCCTTACACGTGAGGGGGCGTGTGAAAGGACAAATAGTCCCACATTGCTAGTAATTAAATAATTAACTTAAATATAATATGGAAGGACCACTCCACTTATTTCCAATTGGTTTTGAGTTGGATGCTCGCAGACTTTAACAGAAACCTTTGTAACGGTCCTACACGTGTCTTGATCCACTTGTGCCGTCTGTGCCTGCCAAAGTAGTTGTTGATCTTATGCATTCTGTGATAACCTTGAATTAGGTTAATGGAGTTCTTACACAAAACTGAAAGATAGAATTCTCTATTACAGATTACAACATTAGTTAGTGTTTATATACAACACACTAATTACAGCTGAACACAGGCTGGCATTAAACCTATGGACAGTATTCACTGAGAGCTGAAAAGTCAACAGAAGTGTGTGAACCACACAATATGAAAACAGTTATAAAAGGAGTTATCCTACACCAAAATAGAGACCTTAACCTACACTGAATTACTGTCATTATCCCCCCTCAAGCACAAGGGTAGTGAAACCACATTGAGCTTGGACCTGAGAAGAGAAAACCTTGGACCATGCAACCCCTTAGTAAAAATATCAGCTATCTGTTCCAATGTTGAAACATAGAACACATCAAGAGCTTTATGCTGCACAAGTTCTCTTATAAAGTGATAATCTAGATGAACATGTTTCATCTTGGAATGGATAACTGGATTGGAAGCCATAGATATGGAGCTAATGTTATCACACCCAAGTCTTGGAATTGCAGGTAGAGAGAAGTGTAATTTATTCAGCAAATAGCAAATCCAAACAATTTCAGAAGCACTATGTGCTAGTGTTCTGTATTCAGCTTCAGTAGAGCTTCTGGCCACTATTGTCTGCTTCTTGGAAGACCAGGAAATAGGATTGTTACCTAGAAATATGCAATAGCCACCAGTGGACCTTCTATCATCTATATTGCATGCCCAGTCAGCATCAGAGAAACCAAGAAGAAAAGAGGTTCCCTTGCTAAATGCAATTCCATGACAAATAGTTCCTTTTATATATCTTAAGATTCTTTTGGCAGCTGCAAGATGTGAAGTTGTTGGATGTTGCAGATGTTGACATACCAGGTTTACTGCATAAGATATTTCTGGTCTTGTCCAAGTAACATAATGCAAAGATCCAACAATAGACCTATACTCAGTTGGATTCTCAAGTAAAGTACCATCAGATTTAGACAATTTGATATTAGCTGCAATGGGTGTGCTACATGGTTTTTCTCCCTCCATGTTAGTTCTCCTGAGTAGATCAATAGCATATTTGGTCTGACTGAGAAATAAAACATCACCAGTTCTCTGCACCTCAAGACCCAAAAAATAGTGGACATCTCCTAAATCTTTAATTGGAAATTGTTGTTGAAGTTTGGAGATAAAAGATTGAAGAAAAACTGTTTTGGAACCAGTCAGAAGAATATCATCAACATATACTAGAGCCACTGAAATCTGATCACCCTGCTTATGCACAAATAATGAAGTATCTGATACTGAAGGAACAAACTGCAACTCAGTAAAAGCAGTTTTGAGAGTGTCATACCAGACTCTAGGTGCTTGTTTCAAGCCATAGATGGACTTATGTAGAAGACAAACATGATGTGGCTTATTAGGATCCACAAAACCAGGAGGCTGACTCATAAACACTTTCTCTTTTAAATCTCCATGAAGAAAAGCATTACTTACATCTAATTGATGTATTTTCCAGTTGTATTGGACAGCCATTGAAAGAAAAATTCTGATGGTTGTTGGTTTTGCTACATGACTAAAAGTATCAGCAAAGTCAATACCTTCTTGTTGATGAAAGCCTTTGGCTACTAGTCTTGCTTTGTGTTTGCCTATGGTACCATCAGGATTCTGCTTCACTTTGAACACCCATTTACAGCCAACAACATTTTGATCAGGGGAGGGGTCAACAAGAGACCATGTACCAGCATTTTGCAGAGCATAGTATTCATTATTGAGAGCAGGAAGCCATACTGGACTTTTCTTTGCCTGTCTAACATTAGCAGGAACGGATGTGTCATATAATAATGCAGCAGGCATGGGATGTTTTGTGGCCAAGTATGACTTTGGTTTTAATATGCCATTCTTACCTCTAGTAATCATGCTATGATCATTTACAAGAATGAAATGTGGTAGTGGAGGAGTAATGGAATTTGGAAAAACAGTAGCATGTGAAGTGGAAGTGACAGTGATAGATGGAGTGGTAGATACTGAAGTAACAAATGGAAATTGAAATTTTGTAGGTGGAGTGGCTGTATTGCTACATAAAGTTTATGAAACTAAAGAAATGTATGGAAAAACAGCTTCATTGAATTGAACATGTCTAGAAATATAAATTTTATCAGTAATTGGATCAAGACATTTGTAGCCTTTATGAGACTGACTGTAACCAAGGAAAACACACTGTTTGCTTCTAGGTTCAAGCTTAGTTTTGGTGTAAGGTTTTAACCATGGGAAACAAGCACAACCAAAAACTTTAAGAAATGAGTAGTCTGGTTTTTTGTGAAATAAGAATTCAAAAGGAGAGACATAGCCAATTGATCTTGCTGGAAGTCTATTGATGAGATAGTTAGCTGTATGAAAGACATCTACCCAAAATTTGAATGGTAGGCCAGATTGATGAAACAAGGTTCTAGAAACACCTAGTATGTGTTTATGCTTAACTTCAGCTACTCCATTTTGTTCAGGGGTATTTGGACAGGTTATTTCATGAGTAATCCCTTTGGATAGAAAATATTCAGCAAGTAAAGTGTTGACAAACTCTCCTCCTCCATCAGTTCTAACACATTTGACAGTTAAGGATAAGAAATTTTCCACATAAGCAACAAATGCAGTAAAAACAGTTTTGAAGTCAGATTTATTGATTAAGGGAAAAATCCAACAGAATTTAGGGTAGTCATCTACAATATTAGCATAGTAATATGACCCTGAAATAGAAGCAACTGAGCAAGGACCCCATAGATCCATATGTAACAATTCTAGAGGTTGAGAGGCTGAGTTACAAGACATTTGAAAAGGTAGTTTCTGACTTCTACAGATTTTGCATTCATTGCAAAAGAAAGGCTGACTGGTAGACTTGCAAATGTTAAGTTGCTGCTTAAGTTTCTGAATTGTTTGAAATGATGGATGACCAAGTCTTCTATGAAGAGTGAGAATGTCAGGATCTTGAGCTGAGAGAGCTTGAGTGGAGAGGGTTGGAGTGGTTGAAGTAAACTTGATAGGGTAGAGACCATTTTTCTGTGGCCCTTGTAAAAGAATCCTCCTAGAGGTCAAATCCTTCACAATGAAACCATTGGAGGAGAAAGTTATTTCACAGTGATTATCAGAAGTAAACTTGTGAACTGAAAGTAGATTATGAGAAGCATTTGGGACAAGGAGAATGTTATTAAGATTGAAATAATGATCATTAGCATTTTTACTAGATGTACCTAAATGTGTAATATGCATACCTTGACCATTTGATGTAGTTATCTCCTCAGAGCCCTCAAAAGGAGTAGATTCAGTGAGTGTAGCTGGATCAGATGCAATATGTTGATTGGCACCACTATCTGCATACCATTCATCATCAAAAATATCTGCAGCTGCAAGCATTGCACTTAGATTTGAAGGTGGTTTTCTTCCTTTATATGAGAAGTTTAACCTTTGAGTGCAATTAGGTGCCAGATGACCTTTGATGTTGCACAGCTGACATGGATGCTCATCAGAATTGTAATATCCTCTACCAGAACCATTTATTGGGAAGATAGAAGGATTAGGAAATCTACCACCTCTAAATCCTCCTCTATGACTTCTTGAAGAATTGCCTATTGAAAAATTACCACCTATAAATCCTCCTCTAGGATAGTAATTAGAAGCAAAATCTTTTGCATCATAAGCAGATCTATTAGTAGCAATAACTATCTCTTCACTGAGAAGTAAATTGTGCAATTCTTGAGCCGTAACTGGAGGAGTGCGGATTCTAATTGATGTAGCAAAGGAACCATAATCAGAAGACAAACCAGAAAGAATGCTTACCACTAACTCATTGTCAGATACAGGACAGCCAGCAGCAGCTAGTTGATCTTGCAGTTTCTTGATTTCAACCAAAAAATTGGAGACAGATCCAGTCATCTTCATTGTTTGGATCTTGGTTCTCAACTGAATAGCATGAGTAGCAGATGTTTGAGCAAACCTAGCATTGATTTCCATCCATAAACCAGCTGATGTATCAGCACCAGCAACATAGCAAACCACAGAATCTGAGATTGTTGACTGAATCCATAGTATAAGTGTAGAGTCTTCAGCTTGCCACAGAGAATATTGTGGATTAATCACATCATCAGTAGCTCTCGTTCGATTGATGTACATTGGAGGACAGGGAAAACTACCATTTACATATTTGAGAACTTGGAATTTTTTAAACAAAGGTAACATCAAAGATTTCCAAGTGAGAAAATTATCATCCTTAAGCTTCAGAGGAATGATGTTAGATATAGTGTTAAGAGGCAAAGTTGAAATTCGAACAAGATCCATTAAAGAAATTGAAAGAAAAGGTATCAAGATTTAGAGAATAATATCAAGAATTTCAGGAAGAATGTAGAACACACAACTTGATTTGAAACCTTCACTAGCAGATGAAATTGAACACGTTCTGCAGCAGAAAAAGCAAAGGAGTGGATCGAAAAACCCTCAGAGTATCATGAACTCTGAGTCTGATACCATGATAACCTTGAATTAGGTTAATGGAGTTCTTACACAAAAATGAAAGATAGAATTCTCTATTACAGATTACAACAGTAGTTAGTGTTTATATACAACACACTAATTACAGATGAACACATGCTGACATTAAACCTGTGGACAGTATTCACTGAGAGCTGAAAAGTCAACAGAAGTATGTGAACCACACAATATGAAAACAGTTATAAAAGGAGTTATCCTACACCACAATAGAGACCTTAACCTACACTGCATTACTGTCATTATTCTGGACCATCAATTTTTATTTTTTATTTTTAATGTTTTTAATTGATTTTCTTTTTAATTCGGTTACAGAAAACAAAACTTGACCCACTTTTTACCAAGAAAAACGAAAACATAAAAGAAAAACTCTCTACTTCGCAGTTTACAGGAAGGGTTCATTTAGATATGGTCTTTGTTACACTAGCTAGTCCATATTTCATGTACTTTAACCCTGTTTTTCATTAAAATTTTAACTTATCGATTAGAAAAATAATGCATCTATAACAATGGAAGAGAATGGTATGATACCTAGCTCAGTTAGGTCCAACTGGAGTCAGAAAATTTCACTGAAGAAATCTCAATCTAGCAAAGAAAAGTCCTTTGTTTTAACATTTTCTCTTTATCCACCCCGGAAATGAAGATTTCATTCAAAGGTGGCTAGAAAGCAGAAACCCTTTTTCCTATTACTAAAGTTGAAGCAGGAGGACGAAGAGCCATGTGGTTTGTTGTTTAATTGTCAAGGAAAAGAAAATCCTAGCCGCCAACATAAGTGCACGAATGGATATTTATTGGTCGGTTCTTAATTTCTACATCGATGAATCAATTCAAAAGTACAGAGGAGGAGTACCTAGTGATTTCAAATTGGGCCACAATTACAAATGTCAATGTGGTCCACACGCGGTTCAGTATAATTCCGTTAATTAGAAAAATGTGGGTTGAAAGAAAACCACTCGACAAATTGCGTACTTCAAGTTTCAAGTGATCGATATAGATATCTCAAGTACAAGAGAATGAATTCAGGTGTACCCATCAAATTCAAAAGAGGTAAACTGGTAATAGAACTAAACAGTACAATCAAGTTGGGAACAAATAGCAAAACATTCCCAACCACAAGCGGCTAAGTGAGGCTCTATTAATTCATAGATATTGTATACACTATCATACTGTAAATTTTTGCAAGAACTATTGCACATTTGCCATTCAAAGACGGTCGGTCCCCAAGAAGAACAAAAGGAAAGGAGAATAAAATATGGCAAGCTGCGGTGCAACTAATTACTAGATGTATAAGAAATTCCACTGGTCCACTCCAACTGATCATAAATTATTGGGTTCCTTATTGAGTTAGAGTTGTGCCTGTGCGCTCAAAAGTTATTACTCAAGTTATTATTCCTTTGGTCTGCTGGAGTGGTCCTTCCTTTGGTCTGTTTTTCTGTTGTAGTCACTCTTTTACTGGTTTCTTTTGGGTCTCGAGTCTCTCGAATCCTGCGTCCAGAGTCTGAACTCTGAAGTCGTCCTATTGTTCTTTGTTTTCTGGGTCCTTCCGTTTTTGTATGTTGGGTTCCCTTAGCTTAACCCCTCCCCTCTCCAAAAACCAAAACCAAAACCAAAAATGTTTGTAATGTTTAGGGTTAAAAACATATATAGGACTGTTTTTTTTCAGGGTTATAATCATACGTCCGTTTTTTTGAAAATTACAAATCTAGGCTGGTTTTGAACGTTTTATTGAAAAAACGGCTAACGGCAGTAATCTACCTTTTTGGCACCGTTAGGGGAGTATAAAAAGACTTATCAGTCCTTGAAAGTTGAAACCCTTCCAGCTCACCAAGCTCCCGTTTACCTCGCCGAGTCTGCATATTGACTCGGTTCTGACTGTAATACACATATTTTATACATGTCATCACATCAGCCACGTGTTTGACACATGTCACTAACGAATTGGCTTCAAAATTCTGTCACGAATTTCCTATTAAGCAACCGCCATTTAATCTTGTTCTCTTGACATCACAAACTCTTCAAAACAATCTCCATTACTGTTGACGGATGTATCAGCATCTCCACTACATTTTCTCAGCCATTCCCATCTTCAAAAATTCATCAAAACCAATTTCTCCCGCATAACGGCACCCCTGCAAACCTAAGCATTCATCTACATTGTTTATTCGTTCACCGACTCAGTGCAGCAACCAATTTCATTTCAGTATTGCGTATCATCAACCATTGCAGTAACAACACCAACTTTCTCTTAAGCTGCAACTAACAAACTGCAACTGAAACTCCCATTTTCTCAGCAGCCATCTCCCTCTACTCCATATCCATTCCACCAGAACCACACATCAGTTAAAATGGAGAAAATCAAGTATTACTTCCGAGAAAAGAAGAGAAAGAGCATGGCTGCCTATTTCATCGATATCTAGAATTAAAAAATGAACATACAGTAACTAGTCTTACATTTATTGACATAAGATCGATGATTAAATAATATTTGTGAGTCTTGGTCAACCAACTCATCTAGTAGCCTTAAGTTTCCCATTCACTTCTCTTGCTTTAACGTATGTACCAAACAGTGCAAGTAGTGTGTGGAAAGACAAAATTTGGACTATGTCAGGTCAATATCCAAACTAGGGGCTAATGCTGCATGAAAGTTGATGCCATATGTATACCATACCATTTCTTATTAATTGACAGACACGGAGAAAATGCGCAATATACACAAATTATAAAAGAAAGAATACAGAGAATGTACAAAGAAAAAATTTGCACTACAAGTCCAACATATAGAAGGAAAAAGACTAACTAGAAACACAACCACCTAGCCTGTCAGTCATGCCATGAAGAAATTTATCCCAATACCCACAAATACAAGTACACGTTGAAAACAAGTAACTATCCACTTCAATGAAAGAAGTAACTACCCTTGTTTGGTAGAATCCCGCACAAAATCTTCAACAAACAACATAGTACTAACTACCCTTCTAGAATCCAACAAATCCACTGGAGTGAATTCATTAGACACTTAGCAACAAAATATCAAAGGCATCTTTAAACTAATGTTGCACACAAAAAAAAAAAGAATTCAAAGTACTTACCAGTAAACTTAGCTTCATCCCATCTGAATCTCTTTAACTTGGATTTACTAAAACAACTTCATAACTTCTCTTCCTGCATCAAACCAACGACCGCAACTGGAATGGAATTTTATTCTTCTCTAGTCTAGACCAAGTCCCCCATATTTAAGCTTGAGCCCTTATTCTTCCTTGTAACTCACTTATTCCCATCAACCAATTCAATCCACTTATTTCGTGATTCAACAATGAAAGCATCAACAACATCTTCTTTTTCAATTCTTGTTGCTTCAATAGCAGCCACAACCAACAAATCTAAGTTCTCATCCATCTCAGGTCTCAGTTCAAGAAACCCCACCAACACCAGATATTGAGCTCAAATCATATCATACCCATACATAATCATCAACAAGAAAACCATCTGCACCACTTCAGCTTCAATTCCACAATTACCAGAAACTCTATCAAAACAGACAACACCAGATAGCGAGAACAACCCCAAATTCATGTTCATAATGAAATCAATTGGTACCCAACTAACTGAATCATTGGAGCATCTACTTTATTTAATTTCTTCTCAACAAATTAAATGGATGGGTTTTTAGGCTTTTCAGAACCTTAGGAAACATTTTTCATAAGTTGCAGACCAATTCAAAATCGATTAATCAAGTTTTTAGAATGAATTGAAAGTACAGTAGAAGAATAAACTTATCTTTCGAATGATTTGATTTGCTGAAATTGAGCCTTGTCAAATCCTCTTCAAGAACAGATGTAGTTGATGTTGATTTTAGGTTTCCACGTTGAATCTTGCTGCAAGTGCTAACTGGTATCCAAATTTAGGTTTTGATGAAGATTGAATCGACTTTAGGTTAACTTATGTGAATTGACCTTCGCTGATGGACTAAATTGAGGGTACCTGGAGATATTATTGAAGATGATAAAATGGAAAAGAAGCAGAACAAGATAAAAGACCAAAATTTCGCTATCAAACTCAATAAATTTGAATCCTCTGATTAGATATGAATACAAGACTCAGAGAAAGGCTTTGTGAATAAGAAGATGGTAAGATCGAATTAATACTCTGCTAAAGATTTTAGGTTTTATAAGTGCAGTTTATTGGTGGCCGTTGATAATTTTCGAGATGAGCTTCGATAGATAATCTGATTAATTGTGTTTTGACACGTGGTGACTTACTATTCCATTTAATCTAGCCCGTTGATTCTTTCCGGGATTAACACTAGTATCAGATCAAACACCAAAATGATTGCATGTCTATAGAGGGTATAATGGGTAATCTGTGCATCATTGTCTCATCTCATATGATGAGAAATTGATAAAAGTAACGGATTTGGATGGAAACATAGATTTGTAAACTTAAAAAAAACAGGCCTATGATTATCTATCGGGTAATAACTCAGGCCTAAATCTGTTTATAATCCTAATGTTTATTTAGCACTATAAGTTAATTTCTTTTGCTAATAGTTTTGTTTGTTCCGGAAAAAAATTGTAATTCAGTGTGAATTCCTTGGACATTTTTAATTTTTCTTCTCTTTTCTCTCCACTATCAAGGACTCCGTGTCTTTCTTTCGGTCACTATCAAGGACTCCATCTCTTTCTTTGAATCACTTCAAGGAATGCTACATACTTCCTCTCTATATTATTAGCTCATGGAATTACACATGAAACGTCTATTTTTTTGATACGGAGGTACTTGGTAACACATTTGGCATTCGTATTAGCTCATGGAATTACACATGAAAACGCGTATCTTTTTGATACGGAGGTACGTGGTAACACATTTGACATTCGTTAAACTGAAAATAATGTGCTTCCATAATTGCTCATTTTGTACTTTTTTCTTCTTCTGGGAACTTGTGTGTTTTCATTTTGCTATGGAAGCTTCAGATATGTAGTTATATAGTCGTAGTCATAGATGTTGTATAATTCAATTTTTAACATTGAAGAAGGTACAATATTCCTCTTAATATAAGTTATTTCCATATATATAAACTGAAACACAATACACACGTAATAATTGGACACATTCCCTCTTTAATGGAGGGAGACAACAACAAGAAAAAAAAAGAAGATTAATCGTACTACGGATATGATCATCATGCATGGGATAAATGTATACATGACTTCATTGTTATAATAAGAGTGGTGGATGATGTTCATGGTCATCTCAAGTCTCAACCAGTGTGTTCTTGATCTTCTGCTGGTTCTGGAGCTACTACTTGATCTCTCTTTCTGCTACCCAGTGCAGTATCGGTAACTAGAGACTTGACTGATTTTGCAACAACCTTGCAAATCTCAAGTTTGATTCTATTAATTACCTCTTCTGGGTGGATTTCTGATCACTCTCCTATTCTCTGCTTCTCCACGGTTGGTACCATTTTCCATTTCGGCTCATTTATTTGGTTCTAGTATGTGGGTACGTATGTAATTAATGAAGAAAATATTATCTTCTACAGAGAGAAAGAGACTAAGAAGTACTGTGAATTTGCTTGCTTGGGTGAAGAAAACAAGCAAGGGGAGGTTGGTATTTATAAGCTTCTTGTGGATGCTATAGTTAGAGATTCGACTTCACAAGCACAACGTTATGGACTCGTGGACAGTATGTTCACACTGACTCTGCAGTGGGGTGGGAAGGTAATTTTCAAACAAGACAGTGGCAAGTTGTGATTGGCTGTGAATGCAAGTTAACTTCTGGTTTGTTGCAATCATATAAGAGCCGACAGATTGTACGGGCAAATTAAAGTGGCAAGTGCGTCTTATGGAAAGGAATATTCTGTTTTGGTTTCTCCCCATCCGCTTCTCTGCATCTCTTTAATTTGTTAAGGAGTCTTTATATTTTCCTTTAGTTTTTCTTGATCTTAACTATGGTTAACTGTGACAAAGTTTGTCATGACAACAGTATATTGAAGAAAGGGTTTTCTTAATTGATTGAAAAAAGAGTTACAACAACATCATCTTATACAAGATTCAAGAGTTAAAAACAGAAAGAGGATAACTACGAATACAAACTAATGAATGCGTAAAATACGTACAAAAGAGAAACAAAATATCTGCATATCTTTAATCATAACGGCATATATACGCCATATCTTCAATCATAACGGTATAGAACACATCTTGAGGTTGTTGGCCAAGAACTTGAGACGAGTAGAAGATAAAGACTTGGTGAAAAGATCTGCAAGCTACATTTCTGAGTTAACATATGGTAGCATAATGGTTCTTTTTGAAGTGATGACGTACGAAATGACAATCGATCTCAATGTGTTTTGTACGCTCATGAAAAACATCATTATGAGCAATATGAATAGCGGCTTTATTGTCACAGTATAAAGGAGTAGACCCTGCTAGATGGATGCCCATATCACTTAGTAACCATCGTAACCAAACTATTTCAGAGGTAGTGTGTGCCATAGCCCTATATTCAGCCTGATCAGCACTAGACCGAGAGACAACTGACTGCTTATTACTACGCTAAGAGATTAGGGAATTTCCTAGAAAAATACAATAACCAGATGTGGATCTTCTATCGGTTACATCACCTGCCCAATCAGAGTCTGTATAAGCATGAAGACGAAGGTCTGACTTAGAGGAGAATTGCAATCCTTTATACAATGTTCCTTTGATGTATCTTAGAATCCTAAGAATGGCAGCAAAGTGTGTAGTGCGAGGAGATGACATGAATTGACTTACAACGTGTACTGCATAGCTAATATCTGGTCTTGTTATTGTCAAATAACTAAGATTTCCAACTAGTTGTCTATACAAAGTTGGATGAGGTAGAGCTTTTCCATCAATAGGATTGAGCTTAACCTTAAGCTCAAGAGGTGTTTCCGAGGTATTACTATTCGTCAATCCAGCTTGATTAAGAATCTCAGAGGCATATTTAACTTGAGATATAAAACAACCTTCAGATGACCTATCAACTTCTATGTCAAGGAAATATCTTAAGTGACCAAGATCTTTCATTTGAAAGCATAAATTCAGATGAGTTTTGAGAGATTTTATACCTTCTGAGTCACTTCCTGTGATAACCATATCATCAACATATAAAAGAATAAGTGTTGTTCCTTTTGCGGATCTTTTGAAGAATATTGCGGAGTCATATGGACTTTGGAGAAAACCAAATTGAAGAATAGCAGCAAAAAATTTCTCAAACCATGCACGAGGTGCTTGTTTGAGTCCATAGAGAGCTTTACGAAGCTTACAAACTTGATTAGGAGAATGAACAAAGCCTGGAGGGGGTCTCATATACACTTCCTCTTGTAGTTCTCCGTGAAAAAATGCATTTTCAACATCCATCTGATGAAGACCCCAATTTCGTACAGCATCCACGACAAGAAGAGTACGTATTGTTGTCATACGAGCCACATGAGCGAAAGTATCTTCATAATCAATCCCATACTGTTGTGTATTTCCTTGAGCAACCACACGAGATTTGCAACGTTCTAAGGTACTATCTGATTTAGTTTTAACCTTATAGACCCAATGACTTCCCACAATAGGTTTTCCAGGTAGTAAGTCTACCATATCCCATGTGCCAGCAAGTTTATGTGCAGTCAATTCTTCTCCCATTGAATCTTGCCATTCTGGTATCATTGAAGCTTCCCTGTAACTTTTAGGTTCATTTAAAGACAAAATACTGGATAAGGAGCAGTGATAATCAGAATACTTAGCTGGTGGTTTTCGTACACGCGGAGGCAGAGGGATAGCTTCTTGAACATGATCCCCATGTGAAGATGCATTGTCAGAATGCTCCATAGAGTTGTCAGTATCAGCTTCACCTTCAGTAACTTCAATAGATTCGGCAGAAGTAGGAACAAGAGTGTATGTGATAGGTAAGGAATTCTCAAGAGATGTATCATGAAAGGGGTCTAGATATGTGAAGCTATCTAAGGTAGAATTTTTGCTACTAGGAAGGGACCAAAAAGGTATTTTATCCCAAAAGGTTACATTTCGAGAAATACGTAACCTTCTAGTCTCTTGATCATAGCATTTGTAACCTTTTTCTTCTATACCATATCCTAAGAAAACACACAGAGTATTCTTCTTTCCAAGTTTGTTTGGCTCACGATCTGAGAGAAGAACAAAGTATGTTGAACCAAAAATATGGAGTTCAGAGTGGATTGGTTTCTTGTTGAACAAACTCTCGTATGGTGATATACCTCCTATAACTACAGTTGGAATGCGATTGATAGTGCAAATGGCAGTGAGAACGGATTCACCCCAGAAGTTTGATGGAACAGAATAAGATAGAAGTTGTGTTCTAGATGTTTCAATAATATGTCGGGATTTTCTTTCAGCAACACCATTTTGTTCTGGAGTTTCTGTACAAGATAATTGAAGAAGCGTTCCTTGAGATTTTAGGAAATCCTTGAAAGGATTGGATATGTACTCACCACCTTGATCAGCACGAAATTTTTTGATAGTTTTTCCAAATTGTGTTTTGATAATTCTATAGAAATCTGTGTAGATTTTCAGAAACTCTGACCTGTTGTTGAAAAGATAGATCTATGTATACCGAGTATGATCATCAATGAAAATAACATAGTACAAAGCTCCTCCTTTATTTGGGAAAGGTTCCTTACCCCAAACATCAGAATGTATAAGATGGAAAGGTGCATTAGAAAAGTTAATACTTTTATTAAAAGGAAGTGCAGGATGTTTTCCCATATTACAGGCAATGCAATGAGGTTCTTTATCAACAGGTATATTTCCTGCCAACCCTAGACGAGACAAAGAGACATGTCCTAACTTAGAATGCAAAGAAATAAAATGAGATAATGTGGAAGGTAAGGTAGAAGCAGAGGAAGCAACAAGTTTTTTCTTGGATTGCTGAGGAATAACTAGAGACTCCAAAAGATATAACCAACCAACTCTACGGCCTATCCAGACAAGCATCTTTGTCATAAGATCCTGTATAAAACAACCAGAAGAAGTAAAGTGGATGTTAAAACCTTGGTTGCATAATTGACCAATAGATATTAGATTCGTTTTAATCTGAGGCACTAGAAGCACATCTTGTATATGAACTTTATCTGAAAGTTTAATCTGGCCAATATAAGTAACACTTATTTTTGTACCATCTGCGGTATGAATCTTAGGTGTAATAATGGGACACTTTTTTCTCAAACAACGTTGAGTTGAAAGTCATGTGATTTGAGTCACCTGAGTCAAGAAACTATTCAGTTGAATATATGTACCTGTTGGAACTGAGAAATCAGAAGAAGCTGTGGAGTTATTACCAACGGACAAAGCTTGTTTGAGCATCTCCTTGATTTCACCAAGATTGGGTGATATAGATTGTCCAGTTGCATTTTGTGATTTCTCAAGACTATATGAAAAATTATCGTGAGATGCAGATAAATGTGTAGGAACATTACCATTCAATCTTCTTCTTTCCCTCATGTTTCTAGATGATGGAGATGTGTAGTTTCCAACTAGATTTCCTTTGCAGTAGTTACATTGAGGTGTGCCAGGAGGTGCAGTTTGAGATGTTGAAACCTGAGAAGCATTTGCAGAGGATGTACTTGGTGAAATTGTGCAGGTCCTTGCAAGATGACCAAAGTTCTTGTAGTTATGGTATTGAACTAGAGATAAATCACGAGTACCCATTTGAGTGTTGAACTGAGAGTTATAACTTGGTCGTGCTGGTACTGCGAGGACAATAGGAATATCTAACTTGAATCTCTTACGAGTTTCTTCAGTGATGAGTTCAGAAAGTGCAGTTTCCACCGTTGGAAGAGGAGATCGATGAAGAATTAATGCTCTGACAGTTTCAAATTCATCTCTCAATGCCATTAATAGTTGAACAAGTCTAGACCCCCTCTATATTTTTTTCCATATTTCTGTATCAACAGTCCAATTTGGTTCCATAAGTTCTAGTTGATTCCACACAATTGACATCTCAGAATGAAAATCAGAGATAGCCTGATCTGACTGTTGTTTCAAAGAACGATGTAGTTGCAGAATAACCTACAACTACACCCTCAGTAGAATTTGTAAAACTTAAGAAGTTCTTGATGAGGAATGACAATTTTATTATTAATTCTCTCAATTGATTACAAAGAAGTATCTAAATGGAACTAGAATAGTTACAACTTTCTATATTCTCTTTCCTAAGATATTTTCTAACATTCATTAAAAGAACCTCCTTAATTTTACATTTGAACTCCTATTTATAGTAAAATTTGTACAACTGTATATGCGTTGCGAAGTATCGCAACATATCTTCGCAAGATTATTTTATGCTCGCAAATCTTTCATACTTCCCTGTGCTTCCTCTATTATCGCATTGTTTTGTAGCTCTTTCCTCTTATATTTATTATGATGTTCGTAAGCTAATGTCTTGTGATATTTGGTACCTACATCTTGCCTCTTCTCATGTCATTTCTGCGAAGAAGTAATGATCGTGAGATTATAACCGTTACTTATTATTTTTATTCGGACACGTCTTTTGTAACTGTTCTTTTCTAACTATTTCCTTATATATAAACTCCTTTTATTTCTTTCCTTATCTTTCTCTCACTTTCCCTTTTCACTTCTATAACTTCATCTTCTTATTACACTTTCAGTTATCATTCTATCTTCTTGTTTTACCTCATCATGAGTTCTCCAAGGTAATTTTCTTCTATTTCTCGCGTCTCTCACTTGTTTACCTCTTTGATTTCCGTCTAATTTATTGTTTGATTTTGATTTATTTCAGCAAAATTATTCCTCAGGAGAAACCTTCAACCAAAAACTCAAGTCCTAATCTCCGAAGAAGAAAATCTGAGAATCAAAAGGTAGTTAAAATACTCTGTTTTCCTTTTTAATCAATATATTATTGCCTCAGTTTTTAATCCACCTTTTGATTCGTAGGTTGGTGAAAAATCAAAATCCTGTAAGAGATCTCGAGTAACTAAACCCACACCATTAATTTCAATCGATGACTTCCTTCCTGAAGTTGATGAAGAGTTTCCCTATCCCCCTCATGGAAATACTTCTTCGCAGACTCCTGCCTCTACACCATTACCCAGTTTTCAATCTCCCACCAATGTCAATTTATCAACACTTCTTCGAGATCAACATTCGCAAGATACTTCCTCAACTTCGTCTCCCAAAAAACCTATTTTTACCCCTAATCCCTTGAATGTTGTTGCTCCAAGCAATTTACAACTTGCTCTATCAAATTCTTATCCTCTTTCTCAAGAAGCTCGAGACGGAATTTATTCAACTTTCCAAATGCTATCCGAGGTCTTAAGTAGTACTGCGAAGTCTTCAAACGCTCGTTCGCAATATGAATTTTGTGAAGTGCTTAATAATTTTATCAATCCTGATATTTCTATTTCACGCCAATCTTTGGAAAAAGAAGTTGAATTGCTTCGCCAATCTCAGGAATCCTTGAAAGCGGAATGTGAGACTCTTCGTAAAGTGAAACATCAGCTTCAGAATGATTCTCTAGATTGTGTGATCCTTCGCAAGAGGAATGATGCATTAAAAGGTATTACTATTATCTATATATTTTCTTTCCTTTTGTTTACTTCTATTCCTCACATGCTTGAAACATCCATTTAAACCCATTCCCCTTTATAGAATCTATCCAGAAATGTAGAAAGTTGGTACTTCATCATGAATCAGACGCACAAGAATCTCAAGCCAAACATGCAAGTCTTTTGAATCAATTCTCCCACTTGTCTAATCTTCATTCATGTGCTCTTGATAATTTTGATGCCCTTTCCCAAGAGAATACTCAATTAATTTACGATCAAAATTTTTTGAATGATGAAATATCTCAGCTCAATTCTTCTTTAATTAAATCCGATCTAAGGATAGAATCCCTAGTAGAAGAGAATGAAACCTTATCAAAAGAACGATGTATGTACTTGAATACAATGAATGCTTCTTCGCAACAATTAAATATTCTTCAGAGTAAATGTTGCGATCAAGAAAATCTCCTTTATTTGTTAAAAGGTGAACTTGAGGAATTGAAAAGGTCTTCAGATGCCGAAAGAAGTTCATTTGTCACTTAGAAGAAATCTCTTCTTAATAAGAATATGATATTAAGTACTAAGAGAAATAAACTTAAAGAAGATTACTCTCAACTAGAAAGTCTTAATGCCAAACTTGCGAAGGATAAAAATTATCTTCTTTCCAAAGATCAAAAGCTTCAATCTAGACTTAAAGGATTAGTTGGCGATGGTTTTGACAATGCGATGGATCAGATGAAGAGTTGTTGTCTATGTTTAGCTCAATTTCTTTCTTCACAAATAGAAGGTAGTCATTAAAATTGGACTGCCTTTGGTATACCTTTCAATTTTGTTATATTCGCAAAACTGATTCTTTAAATTTTGTTTCACTCGCAGAATCTGAAAACAACCTCCGCAGTACTAAAGTTGGACTAGAAGCCTCTTGTTCTGAGCTTCGCAAGAAAAACGCTCTGCTTTCTACTCGTTTGATCAACTCTCGTGATCGTGCCACTCGAAGATTCAACTATCTTGCTTACGCCAAAGATATCAAAGATACCAACCATCAGAAGGCTATACTTCGTGAAAGTCATCTGAAAGCTCAAGTCTTTGCGAATAACATTCTCTTATCAAGGTCCTTGCCTCCCGTGAGAATTACACCTCTGAAAATATCTGATGATGAGGTTGCTCGTGATTCTGATAGTGATTTTGATTACGAGAGTGACGATGAAGGACTTGATTTGGAAAAAGAATTTATCCCTCAAGGAGATGTTCCTGTTGATGATCCTACCCCTCTTAAAGGTCCAATACAAAACGTTGATGATGAGCTTTAAGCATGATGGATTATTCTACTGTTATTCTTCTTTTTAACAACTTTGTTTTCCTTTCTTTTGAATTCTTTCTCTTGGTTACTGTTTATTCTCTTTTCTCTGAACGATCCTGCTTACTGCTTGTTTTCCTTAAGAAGCATACTTTGTATTTTGCGATACTACTTTGATCTCTCTCTAGATTTGCATGACTTGATCATATGAAGAGAAATATTATGTCTTGAAGACCTAACTTAGTATTCCCTTTCCCCTTATTATTGCACTTCAGATGATCAATTATTGTTGTAGATATTAAAATACATGCCTCAGTCTAAGTTGCGAAGTTTCAATTTGTTGCGAATTAAATAATAAATTTCCCCTTTGAAGTATAAGAAGTATGAAATCTCCGTGAAGAATTACGAAACATCCTTGAAAAAGTATAGGAAGTATGAAATATTCTTAAAGAAGCATAAGAAGTATGAAACATCCTTAAAGAAGTATACGAAGTATGAGGCATCCTTGAAGAAGTATAAAAATTTTCAATTCATGAAGAAACATTCACTGTTTGAAGAAATATAAGAAGTATTGAATCTCTTAAAAGTAAAATAAGTATTGAACCCTTATGAATATGATTGCGAACAAAATTGCTTCTATGCTTATGAATTCTTAACATATATTCTCGTAAAACATTTCCCATAATATTGATGGTATTGATTTCATTAATTGTTGTGGTCTTATCATGCCTTCCTAAGTAAAGGTATTATTTTGCCACCTCTTTTTGTGATGATATTTTTGCGATAATATGACAAGTCTGAACATTCTTGCGAATATAGCAATCTCGTGACATTATCGTCTTGCGATGAAATCGCAGGACGTTATCACACTTTCATGTAATAACCCATTGATCTCATCTTAACTTTATTGTATGTAACTCTGCGAATATGTATATATATATATATATATTTTATTTTATTTTATATTCGCAGAAATATTATTGTTGTACAAATATGACAAGTCTTTATGTTCTTGCGAACAAGAATCCTCATGACATTTGCGTCTTATAGAACGTATCATCTCCCTAATGTAGGGTGCTGCCCTTTATCTTCCCCTTGGTTTCCCCTTCAAGGAAGCGTACATCGACCATACAAGGTTATCTCTTCCCATCAGGTTTTGCAAACAACCAGATTTTGATCGCAACCTCTTATCCTTTTTTCCTATAGGGCTTATAGTTACGAGGTTGCACCCTATGGGGTATCTTTGGGCCAAGTGAATCATTTGCCAAGACTTGTCAAGAATGGCAGATGTGCTTCAAACCCATCCGGCACTCTTGACTCAACCGTGTACCTCGGCGCCTTGATCGTTTTCTACACTTCTTGAGAAAGACAGTATGCCTTAGTCGCCCAACCTATATCTTGGTACTTCGCAAGATTAGATTGAGAATATAAGGTGTCTAACCCAGATAGGTACCCCGCTTTTGGTTTGTACCCCGTAATGTCCATGTACTCAGGTTCCTTGGTGGTGTTCCGGTTTCCATGAGCCATGCTTATAGGTACCCCCTTAAATGACGTACTTTAGGACTTTGCCTCTTACGAAATGTTGCTTCGCAAACTAGGGTGTACGCCACAAAGGTTTGCATGTGTAAAATTTCTGCGGCTCTCTTTTTTTTTTTGAAAGCTAATCACAGTTTGCGGTCTTTTATTCACAAGTAATTTTTGCGTCTCTCTTTAATGAAAGCTAATCGCAATAAGAGTTAAAAATTCGTAGTTTAAGCTTCGCACGAGCGAACCATATTCGCAAAATATTTCATGAGGTTTATGGAATACCTTTTTAAATACAATCTATTCCAGGGTCGACCAAGTCTTAAACCCATGTCTCTCCCTTCTGGATCCATCAGTCGATAAGCTCCACTTCCTACAACCTCTTTGATGACATATGGTCCATCCCATTTTGGTGCTAATTTTCCTCCATTTTCTTTCTGGTATGGAGGTGTTTCTCGCATAACCAAATCCCCTGGCTTGAACTCACGTTCGATAACTCTCTTGTTATATTCTCGAGCTAATCTTTCTTGATAAACTTTCATATATCGCAACACCCTTTCTCTTTTTTCTTCTAAATGATCCAATTCACTTAATATCACCCTGCGCTTAAATTTCTTTCCCAGGCTTCTTTCTTTTTAGTCGGAATTATAACCTCTGTTGGCAATACAGCTTCTACTCCATATGTTAAGAAATAAGGAGACATTCCAGTTGCCTCTCTTCTAGTTGTACTGTATTCCCAAACTGCGCTAGGTACTTTTTCGCACCACCCTTTGAGATGTCCTTCTAATTTATTTTTGATCGTGTCTGCGATTGTTTTATTTGTTGCCTCTGACTGTCCATTAGCTTGTGGATATAATGGAGTTGATTTCCCACATTTTATCCTAAAAGCACTGAGTAACATCTCTATATTCTGCCCTTTAAATTGTTTCCCATTGTCAGATACTAATTGTGCTGGAACTCCATACCTACAAATGATATTCTCAAATATAAATGTAAAAACATCCTTATCACGAATATGTTGTACTGCTTTTACTTCATGAGCTTCGTGAAATAATCGTTGCGACTATTAAAAATCTTCTCTGCCCTGATCCAGGTAAGAATGGGCCAACAATGTCCAATCCCCATTTCCCAAAAGGCCAGAAGCTTGTTGAAGAGGTTAATGTTGCTCCTGGTGCGTGAGTTCTTTTCCCATGTCGTTGGAATTCCTTACATCGTCTTACCAATAATTTTGCGTCTGTGTGCATGTATGGCCAGTAATATCCTTGTATTTTCGCCTTGTACTCCAGAGATCTTCCCCCACTATTATTTCCAGCTTCTCCTCCGTGTAACATCTTCAATATTTTTTCTCCTTCTTCACGAGTTAAACATCTTAGAGGTGGTCCACTGAAAGATTTTCTGTATAAAATCCCTTCTCGTAGTTCATAATTTGTTGCACGACTCTTTAATTTATGTGCTTCTAGTCTGTTCCTGGGTACTTCTCATGTTGCAAGATATGCATGAATTTCCTTTCTCCAATCTGCGATGTTATCTAGTAGTTCCCTTTCTACTTCCATCGCAATTGCTTCTTCAATTTCTTCTTCCTCTTTATTTACTGATGGGTGTTGAATTTTTTGGATTTTGATATTTCTTGCATTAGGGTTTGTCATCATACTTGGAATGAATGCAAAAGCATCTGCGAGTCGATTGTATTTCCTTATGATATGCTTCCATTTTAGCTTTGGTATCTTCGCAGATAATTCATCAACGAGTTTCTTGTATTTCTTCAAGGAAAACTCATTCGTGGTATATTCCCCTTTAATTTGACAAATTACCAACTGAGAATCACTTGTTATTCTTATACTTTCAAGCTTCTTTTTTATTGCGATCTTCAATGCATACACTACAGCTTCGTACTCTGTTTCATTATTCGTAGATGCAAATTCCAGTCTGAATGAAAATGATGTTCTTTCTCCTTCTGGTGAAATGAACACAACTCCCACTCCATTCCCCTCACTGTTGGATGATCCATCTACTATAATTTCCCATCTATTTGGTTATGTTAACAAATCTTTTGGATTCCCAAATTCTTCTTCAACATCCATCATCTCTTCTACTGCCTCGTCTTCTTCCAAAGGAAATTCTGCCAAAAAATCTGCGACAACTTGTGATTTTTGTGATGATAATACTTCGTACTTTATCTTGTAATGGTTTATTTGTGCATTCCACCTTTCTATTCTTCCTGATCTTTTTTTGTTCTTCATAACTGACTCAATTGGAACTTTGGTAACCACTTTTATCACATGTGCTTGAAAGTATATTCGCAATTTGAATGATGCATAAACCAGAGCTAAAATTAACTTCTCCATTTTATAATAATTCCTCTCTGATGTATTAAAAGTTTTGCTGATGTAGTAAATGTGCCTTTCTACTCCTGCGTCCGTTCGCAACAAAACTACACTTAAAGCGTATTGAGTTGTTGTGAGGTATACCAATAATTCTTCATCTTTCTCTGGTTTCTGTAATATGGATGTATTCGTGAGATACTCCTTGATCCCTTGAAAATCTTTTTCACATTCATCAGTCCACCTGAATTTTGATCCCTTCTTAAGTATGTTGAAAAAATGTTTGCACTTATCTGACATTCGCGAAATAAACCTTCCAAGTGAAGCTAAGAGTCCATTCATCTTTTTCACTTCTTTTACTGTTGCAGGTGTTGGCATGTCACGAACTGCTTGTACCTTTTTTGGATCAACTTGTATTCCCTCCTTTGATACTATGTATCCCAAGAATTTTCCTGATGCAACTCCAATTATACATTTTTCAGGATTTAATTTGATGTTGAATTTTCTCATTTGTTCAAATATTTCCTTCAAGTCCCTCACATGGTATTTGGCTTCTTTACTTTTTATCAACATATCGTCTACATATACCTCTAAGGTTTTATGTATCCACTTTGCGAACACCTTTTCAACCATTCGTTGATAAGTAGCACCTGCATTTCATAAACCAAATGGCATCTTCACATAGCAATATAAACCTCTTGGAGCAAAAAATGCAGTATGTTCTTGGTCTTCTTCTGCGAGTGATATTTGATTGTACCCTTCATATCCATCAAGTGAAGTAACTCTGTCATGTCCTGCAGCTGATTCCGCCATTTGTGGTATATCTGGCAATGGAAAACTATCTTTTGGACAGGCTTTGTTTAGATCAGTGAAATCTATGCAAATCCTTATCCCTTTATTCTTCTTCGGAACAATGGCCATATTCGCAATCCATTCTGGATATTTTGCTTCTCTTATGATTCCCGCATCCAACATCTTTTGAAATTCTTCTTCTATTTGTGTATGGTAATTTTGCGAAATCTTTCTAATTCTTTGCTTAAATGGTCTCACACTTTTATCTATGTTCAATCTATGACACGCCACTGATGGATCAATTCCTGGTATTTCATTTACACCTCCTGCGAATATATCTTTGTATTCTCGTAAAAAATAAATAGTTCTTTTTTCTTCTTCTTCGTCCATCTTAGTTCCAATTCGCAAGATTAAAGGCTCCTCTTTACTTCCAATATTTATTTCTTTGGTTGGTTCTGCTGCGACATAACTAGAACTTTGCTCTCCCATAGGTGTTGGCTCTTTGATTACTTTCATTGGCTCTCCTTATTTTTCTGGGATCTCACTTGGTATTCCTCTTCCTTCTTTTGCTCTTATTGTGTACACCCTGAACTCTTCTTCCTTTTTTGCTTCCCTCGCAAGTTTTCTGCAGAACTGTTTCTTTCTGGCTCTTCCTCCACACTGTTTTAACTTGATCGATAACAAAATTTTGCACTATCAAGATCTCCTTTTATCTCTTGTATTCCGCTTGATGTAGGAAGCTTAATTGATTGATGTAATGTCGAAACAACAGCTTTAATCTCATGAATCCATGGTCTTCCTATCAGCATATTATATGGAGATTCCATATCTATTACACATAAAACTATGTGTGTTTCAGTTTCCCCCAGCGATACTCGTAACATTATTTCCCCTTTGGATTTTGTTGCAGATTTTCCCAATCCATGGATAAGATATTCTGAATTTGTAATTTCTTCATCTTTGATCCCCATCCCCTTAAGTGCATGATAGAATATAATATCAACATAACTCCCTATATCAATCAAAACTCGGTTTAATTTCCATTTTTCTATAGATTTTGTAGCTTTCTTCTCTTCTCGCATGATCGGGATTGTGACTACTAATGGTGAAGTGTGGTTCAAGTCTTCATTTGGAATTTCTGCAACTGAAAATGTGATTTTCTGCTTTTCCCATTCTTTCAAAGTTGTTACCTTCTCCACCTCCATAATCTTTCTTCCTCTACAATCTCGTTTGTGTATCTTTCCCTTTATGTTGTTATGAAATTCATTAATCATTGTCTTTGTGATCATATTACATTCTTTTTTTTTACAATCTTCATCTGCTGATTCCATTTGATCATCAAATTTCCAAAATTCCTTCGAATTTATGCTATGATGATCAACAGAAATCCCTGTTTCTAGCGCCAATTATGTAGTTTCAGAATAACCTACAACTACACCCTCGGTAGAATTTGTAAAACTTAAGAAGTTCTTGATGAGGAATGACAATTTTCTTATTAATTCTCTCAATTGATTACAAAGAAGTATCTAAATGGAACTATAATAGTTACAACTTTCTCTATTCTCTTTCCTAAGATATTTTCTAACATTCATTCAAAGAACCTCCTTAATTTTACATTTGAACTCCTATTTATAGTAAAATTTGTACAACTGTATATGCGTTGCGAAGTATCGCATGATTATTTTATGCTCGCAAATCTTTCATACTTCCCCGTGCTTCCTCTATTATCGCATTGTTTTTTAGCTCTTTCCTCTTATATTTATTACGATGTTCGTAAGCTAATGTCTTGTGATATTCGGTACCTACAAACGAATATCCTGCTCAAGTTTGTATCTTTGTGCAAAGTTGATTTGAGTATACCTTTTAGAGATGAAATCCCATGCTTCTTTGTCTACTTCAAAATTGACAAGCTGGATGCTTATGGATGTGATCACTGTATTCCCGATCCATGTCATAATCCTATGATTTTTGACTTCCCAGATTTCTTTGGGATCTTGTGTTGATGAATCTTTCACTTCCTTGTTTTTGTCTTTGTCCTCAATATTGGAACTGCTTGCTGTAGGGGCCTTTTCTGTGCCATCGATATATTTCCACATACTTTTTCCTTTGAGAAAGCTTCTCATGAGATATGACCAGTGATTGTAATTGGTTCCATCAAACTTGACAGTAATGGGTGAAAAATCTTCTCGAGACATGATTAATTGATCTGAGTAAAAAGATAACTTGATTTCTGATATTTTTAGATTTGAGGGACAGGATAATAATATTTCTATGTTGCAGCGGAAATGGTTTAGACGTTGTCTGGATCTGATGTCATGACAAAGTTTGTCATGACAATAGTATATTGAAGAAAGGGTTTTCTTACTTGATTGAAAAAATAGTTACAACAACATCATCATATACATGATTCAAGAGCTAAAAACAGAAAGAGGATAACTACGAATACAAACTAAGGAATGCGTAAAATACATACAAAAGAGAAAAAAAATATCTGCATATCTTCTATCATAACGGCATATATACGACATATCTTCTAACAAACTGATGTCACGTCTTAATAATCCAACAATCCTAAAGGCGCGAGTTCATTTCTGATCCAGCCGCGAGATCAATTTTTTTTCAGCTTGTATAAACGAATAACAAAAAGTAATTTTGCTTTAGGACGAAAGGTAAATTTTTATTGACTTTAGAGTAAAAGGTTGATTCTATGGAGAAAAAAAAAATCTAAATCCCTTAAAATCCTAAGTCATATGAGCCCCCACATTGAACGGTGGGAATACCCTCCTCCTCCTTCAACGGTGACCCTCACCCACTCTTAGAATTGCTTCATTCCACTTTTACTCAAAGGGGAGTAAAAAACGGTTTTTACTCGCAAAACTTCACACCTCTTCGTATTATTTTGGGGCTCCCTTGCAAAAACCCTACATCTTTTTTTTTTTTTTTTTTTTTGCCTCATCTCTACTTTATTTCTCTCTGTCTTTCATTCACTGTTTCGTTTAGATTTAACTATTGACGATTTGTTGTAAGAGGTAATCCCTAACCCTATTAAGTGTTTTCTTTTAACCATTTTGTATATCTCGTAAGTTTTTCTGCATCTTTTCTTCTTCCTATTCTCATCCCGTTTATTTCTTCTACACGATAGTTACGATTGGTAACTTTGTTTTGATTATCGTTTTGTTTTATTTAATATGTAGGTATAATATTTATTGAGTTCATAGTGCTACGTATTAGGTGAAAATCCCATGAACATATCTTTGTTGTTTATCGAGTTTTTATTCTTTCATCATAAACAAACTATCACTAGCAGATCAGTAAAGAGAAATTTGAAGAATCCTGATGATTTGATGGGTCTCCCTTCTCCATTCCTGAGGTAAGTCTTTCAAAAACCCTAACTTATTTTGTAATACTTTTGATCCCTGAATCTGTTTTGGATATGTGTGACGGATTCTGAATTTTCATTGCTCATAATTTTCCAATGAGAATAATGTAAGGACTGCAGTGATTTTTTTTTTTTTTTTTTGTGTGTGGAAAAGGACTGAATAGAGAGTAATAAATTCAGTAAATTGAAAGATCAAATAGAGCATTTATCATTTGTTATGCGCCGTATATTAACCTTTTTGGAAGCTCATTAACATTTGAAGTTAAAATCCGAAGATCCGCCAATAGTAATATACTAAACATCAACTTATCTAATAGAGTATCTTTAAATTTTTTTTCTTACTCTTAATGATGTATAGGCATTGATTGATTGTAGACCTATCAAGTATCTATATTTTGTTTTTAATTTTTTATTTATTACAGACCCATCAAGTAAAGATATTAGGGAGAAAGTAGCAGAGCATTAGGGCAACTAAATTCTTATGGATTTTCGAAACATGGTGAAATTGACTGAAAAGCAATTGTAAAACTTGCTTAGGTGAATCATGTTGTCCAGTCTTCCAATGTAGCCTTAGCTGCCATCTTTCTGTTACAAGGATTCAATGGCGCTAATCTCTGAATTGTTTGCATTGAGGTTAGAATTTTTGTGATCCGTGTTCAATGTATAAGAAATGAGTAGTTTTACGATTTTCATTTTGAATTAATCTTGGATGCTTAATTTGTACATATTTAGGTCGATTGAGTTTAAATTTTGTATTTGTATAAGAGATCTAGATTTCAATAGCAAGTGTGGTTTCTAAATGCCAGTATTGTTGAGCTGACGATCACCGGAATCCAAAGTGGCTCACTCTGGTGATCCCCATATTCCCAAATATCAATTTTCCTGTATTTCTTGCAACTACGACTTTGTTTTATTATCTGTGGTTTTATGAAGATCATGGTTAAAATTCATTAACATTTTGGACTTGCATGTAATTCAGGTTTACATATTGAATCATTGGTTAGATGCATAAAGATCATTATAATTAGATTAGGTCCTTCAGTATTATTTTTGGTTAGGAAAAGGAAACAATATGCGAGATCGTACTGCTTCACACCAAATAAGTTAAAACACAAAACATTTTCCTATATAGCAACGATTATTGTGGTACGAGATTTTACTTGCCACATATTCAGGTAAATTAAGCTTGATGTTCTTTAGTTCTAAAAGGACAAAAAATGTATGAATTGTGGATTTTGTGTAGCATAAAAAAAAATGAAACCATGCAGTCTGAACGTTTTGTGTGATTTCACTTTCTTTCTCGCCTTTGCAAGTGCCCTCATTGCTACTAATTATATGGTTTGTTAATAGAAGAATAAATGTAGGTTGTATAGGGATTTAACATAACTTCGAATGGTTATGCAGCATGACCTACCAGAGGTGCAGGGTTTGGAAGCTACACTATTAACTGAAATATGTGCAAATAATACTCCCATCGGTTAGTAGTTGATTTTTTTTATTAATTTTTGTTCAACGTATAGTAATAAATAAATGTTCAATCATAGGCATCCAAACTTAATTATAAAATACATAATAGTTATAACTTGGTAAACATTATAGCATGTTAATCGTCACCCGAATTCAGCACTCTAATTTAAAATTCACTAGAGAGTATATCTACGTTAAAAAGATACTCTCTGGAAAGAGGCCTTTCTTGGAGATACTATTGTGGAAGAGCGTTGTCTCAGAGATGCTTTTATATGTTTTCTTGTTTTACTCTCTCTTGTTTCTAATATATTCTCTTTAAAGAGTATAATGATGTTTTTGCATATAATGTATTGATCGTGAAACTAAACTTCTCATGGAAGGATTTATTTAGTACTGTAATTCTTAATGTAGGAGTTTGTTTTTTTTCTTAGAATTTAGATTATTAATTTAACTCTAATCCAATTGTGTGTATGCTCTATTTAGTTATGTAAGTTGGAAGAAATTGGAGATTAGAATTGAAGGAGCACTGTTTCTTCATGGACAGGTTGGTATCTCTAACTTCCACAAACTTCTTCTATGAAACAGTAAGATGCCAAGGCTTTTACATAGATGAGTGTTAACTGTTCCTACAGAAATGATTGATTCATTGCGCAGAGTATCGGGATAACAACCTTTCTGAGGCAGTTGACTAAATTTCGACTAATTTCCATTTATCAAAATTGTAATTCTTCCATCCAGCATTTATAATCTGCAATATGTATTCTGGATGGGTAATGAGAACCCAGACACAACTATAGAAAAAGAATTATTATTCAACTTCTTGTGTAATTTTTTTTTTTCTAACTATAAACACGGACCTGATAGGTGTGTAATCTGGTAAACTAGGTACGTAGAAGAAGAGCAAGTAATGAGGCTTCCATGTGACCGCACATAACATTTTGAATGTGTAATTACATTGCATCAATTTAAAAAGGTTATGAACTTCTCATTTTTATCTTTTATGATTTTTTTGGTTTGGTGTTACATGGTGAATTTAAAACTTAATCACAATTCAAGGGTGCAAACTACACTCATAAACTTTGAACCTAGAAGCCCTTATGGCCTTATATTTTGGTTCAAACTTTATTTTTATTCTCCTTGGTTAATCTACAAAATTATGCCTTGCATGTTTGTGCTGTATGCAACAGTGAGGTCTATGAAAGTCTTCCCTGACACATTATTTTATCTCCCTGAATATCCTGCTCATTGTGAAAATGTAACAAAAATGTTTGTGGAGTTATGACTTAGCTTCCAGTTTGAAATCCTGGATGCAACTTCGACTGATGCTACATAACTAATAATGTCTACATATACTTAGGTTTATGTACTTTTGCATGATCTGGGCTAATAGAATCAGAATTATGCGGAACCATACACATTTATACATTAAAAAAACAGTTTAGCAACCATATAACAACGTTTCCATTTTGATCTTAATGCACACACCTTATCCATGTATATATGTCAACTTTCAAATAGCGTGGCAGTCCCTGCAATTTTTAATTTTATAATAACATAATAAAGGTTGAGATTTAAAAGTACTTGCAGAATGTACGTAATCTTCAATCAGTATATATCTCAAATTTTTCATTTTAAAAATTTATCTCAAATTTGAATATTAGCCGCTGAGAATTTCAAATGATGTACGGTTTCAAATGTTGTAGGTTGTGAGAAGGGGAAATTCTTTGGAATATGGCACATACAAGTATTTTTTTAAGAAAATGGGTAGATCATTAAGAAGCATGTGAACTTTCCTGTGTGCATAATTTGGTATGGTGATTCCCCTGCACTCTCTTGAACTCTTAGCTGCACCATCATTTTAATATGGCTAAACACAACTTTTTTTATATTATATATTGGAAAGTATTTGGAGCTTTCTGGTGTTGATGGTGGTTTTTAGCTTAGGGTTAAAATCGTAAAACCCTAAACCCTAGTCAGACAGTGACGTCACGACATTTAAGTAATAATCTTTTACTAGGCGCATTTCTTGAAACCTTTAATGTGTCCGTGAAAAATTACCGGGGTATCTTTTTTAATACCAATTAGGGTTACGACAAGCCAGACCCTAATTCCCACGTGTGCCAATGGCAAACCATGCCAGCCACACCAACTATGCCAAGGCCTGCCAACCATGCTAGCCGCACCCCTGTGCTAATGGAAAACCATGCCAGCCATACCTATCACGCCTTGCCAAACGCACCTCTTCATGGCCACATGCCAACTTTGCCGCGCCACCATACTGGTCTTCCCTACACGGCTACCAAAACGACGGCATGCAACAATCAACGGTTTCCCTTCAATCCCAGGGGAAAATACTGGTCGTCTAAGGTTACCAAACGACCTTTGGCCCAAAACCCTATCTTGGTCATGAACCTAGCTTGGATCACGCCAAACCCTTGGCCCCGCATTCTAAGCCAAAAACCGCACCTAGCCAAGCTATCCACGCCATACGCCCATGACAAACCCATGGCCCCACATGCCAAACCAAAATCGTACCTAGCCATGCTATCCATGTCATGCACCCATGGAAAACCCTTGGCCCCACATGCCAAGCCAAAACCGCACCTATCCAAGCTAGCCATGCCATGTGCCCATGGAAAACCCTTGGCCCCACATGCCAAGACAAAATCGCACCTAGCCAAGCTAGCCACGCCATGCGCCCATGGCAAACCCTTGGCCCCACATGCCAAGCCAAAACCGCACCTAGCCAATCTATTCATGCCATGCACCCATAGAAAACCTTTGGCCCCACATGTCAGGCCAAACGCCCCCTGTCTTGGCCCTAGCCGTTCCACTATGTTGGCCTTCCCTACACTACTACCAAAACAAAGAAGTGCGGCAATCAACGGTTTCCCTTTAACCCCCGGAGAAAATCCTGGCCATCCAAGGTTACGAGACAACGCATGGCCCGAAAACCTAAGTTTGGCCACGCAAAACCATGCCATGCCAACATAGCTGCGCCACCATGATTTCCTTACCTACGCGTCTACTAAAACGAAGACGTGTAATAATCAACAGTTGCCCTTCAATCCTAGGAGAAAATCCCAGCCATCCAAGGTTACCAGACAACGCATGGTAACCTTTGGCCCGAAAACCTAAGTTTGGCCACGCCAAACCATGCCATGACAACGACATGCCATGCCACCATGCTATACCAATGGCATGCCAACTTAGCCGCGCCACCATGCTGGCCTTCCCTATGCGGCCACCAACGAACGAAAGCGTGCGACGATCAACGGCTATTTCCTCTTAAGATGCAAGATCTCGACCGTCGAAGGTCACCAAGCTACCAAGTCTCCCAAGCTCTATTTTTCAGGCAACAATGACATGCCACATGTTTTCCACAAAAACATTCGAGACATCAAACACATATCACAAAATGGGGGATCCTCTTTGGGTATTGGTTTGGCAGTTTACAGCGTGCGGCATACACTATGCCCGTCATAAGGAAGTGTCATAAGGGTGAGGCGGTTAGTATATATAGGGAGTTAATGGTGAAACGCTCGACATCAAATCCATACGTTAACGGTTTTATGGAACATCAATTCCATGCATACGGTTATCACCTCATCCTATTTACTTACCCATTTATCCATCCCTTAATTAGACCAGAGTATGTTTTACTTCGACTTGTATAAATAGGTCTTACCTATTTCCACAAAACAACAAGTTCATTCGGGAATATACAACACTCAGAAAATAATTGCTTGCTAGCTTACCATTTGTTATCCTTCCCACTTTTCTGATACAAGTCTTAGTAACACAACTACTCTTCCAGAATCAACTATTTTGGTCTCATCACTTTCCTTCCTTCCCTCCCTAAAACCAACCCATTCTCCTCCACTTTGTGACCGAAGCAAGTCCGGAACGACCATTTCTTGGTTTAGGATGGATTTGTACAGATTGATCCCTCGAATCTAAAGTACTCCCTTGCAGTACATTATTTAGGGTTTAAATTGTTTCTCACCCGCACACCCGAAATTACCGAAATTAGCAGAAACCATTTTCACCTACAAATAATTGGCGACCACAGCGGGAGGTTCGATCTTTCGGTTACAATGTCAATTTTCGACCGTCAATCTCGTTCTTCGACCCAGACGTCAATATGGTAGAGGAAGACGATCCACTCCGACTCAATTACCCGACGACTCGATTATCAGTCATGACACGACATGAGATGACTGGGGACTTCCTAGAGGTTAAAAGAAAAATGATCCTCCCGAGGGTCAACGGCTAGGTTAATCAGACAGCTCAGTAATGACTGGGGACTTCCCACGGCCGCGTTTCTCGTAAAGCTTGGTCCTACACCCGGAAGGTTTACTTTTTATCAAAAGACCTAAGAAACTGAGTAAGTCTTACCTAGACAAAATACATGGTTTGCTTTTTCAAGTTTCACAAGAATGATAAGACCGATAGCCATGTTATGTTTCATCCCATGTCATCTACCAACACAAAGTTCCATGGTTTTCCTGGGATGTTTGCGCCACATTCAATCACAACCAGAAACAATCTTAAACATTTCATTTCAAAAGAATAATCCAAAACCGTCAAAGTAACATTTATCTATCAACCCAAGAAAACCAGAAAATCAAAAATCAAAAACTAGGCGTCTCATTTGCCTTTCAAAAAAAAAAACTAAAGATAAGAGTTTCAAAAGTTAGAAATATATTCAAGGAAAGTTTTTCAACAGCAGCTTGATCCTCTTAGCAAAGGCCTCCCTTATACTATGGAGAGCCTCCCTCTTTAATTTCAGCCTCCTGCACAATTTCTTGAATTCCGCTTCCTGCTTCTTCACCATGTCTGCGGAGGGACCTTCAACTGCTTCGGCCAACAACTTTTCGACATCAGAGAGGCCTTCAACGAACCAAGGGACGTTGAATTCGAAGTCCACGCACACGTCACGATAAAACCTCCAGCTCGAGATTACATCCTCATAAACCGTATGACCAGTCACGTTGCACATATCGTCAATCGAAGACAAAGATTCCTCCACCCGCTTGACCAACGCATGTCGACTAGTAATCCTATTAGTCATGGAAATATGACCGTAGCTTTTCCATATCTTGGTATACAATATCGCATGTTTAGCTGGCACGCTAAATCCACCGATCAACACATGACCCGGGAAAGGGACCAGATATGTAGGATTGAAGATGGCACCTGCAACTGAGTCAGCAACCGGAAAGAGATCCCTAATTACAATTTCACCAGCGTGCCTCGGAGTGCTCTCCACCATCTGAGTCGTGGCAGCGCCTTCGGGATGATAAATTTCAATGTCCAAGTTACTAGCTGGCACGGTTTCCACAATTGGAAGTACGGATACCTCTTCACTCTGGCGAATTTCCACTTCAAGACCATTCCCAGGAACGGTTTCCTCCTAGAATATCAAAATTTAGTTTTACTTCAAAAAAAAAAGGAAAAAGAAGAAAAACATGGACAAGACTCACTGATTCAGTTTCAGACTGACTAGAGGAACATTCAGCACTGTTATCGAAAGAACTACTCTCGCCGTCGCTGGACTCTGAACTTTCATCCTTTTCGGAATCCCCATCACCGTGGATAGACTTGGCATCGCCGCCCTCCGTTTCGAAAAACGATGTTTTCTGACTATTTGCAAGTTTGGCAAAGGCGTTCGTGCTGCTGAAACCCTAGACGAGATACAAGGACGCATTCTCAGAAAATAAACAAGGATATAAATGATCCAGATGAAGCCAAGAGGAAAGTTATATGTACCCGCATGTTGGATGAACTAAAATTCGGTAGAGCTTCAGAATCTGACTGGAAACCGCCCGCACGATTCTTAGATATTCGCACATTCGCTTTGGGACTATCCACGTCTGGACCGATGGATCTCCTTTTGGTCAAATAAGTATCCCTCAACAACGGATATTTTGCTAAAATCACGGTAGAAGGCTTACCACGAGTGTTCTACACTACGGCTTTCACAAATTCTTGGACGACGAGGAATTCACTCTGCCAGAATATGTTATACTTGGAGGTAGTCGAATTATTTCGTTCCGAAAGCAAGAAAGGGAGGCTTTTGCCCGGCGCAAGAACACTAGCGTCAAAAACGGCCGATAACGAGTCCTCTGGAGCTGCCAACTAACGAACGAGAAGGACCCCTTGGTCGAAACACATACGCCGAGCAGCCCGATCAATATTGTAAGGGACTGCCTGACACGATCCTCGAAAGAAAGACGATATATAACCAAACGTGCAACTTCTCATGAATACAATCTCACCGACGCCCAGATTCCCTCCATCAGAAAGCAGAGACATGTTTGGAGCAGAAGCAAAAGTATTAACCTGGACTATGTGTACACACGGGGGCCCATGTACGAAAATTATCAACGCATGAATTATCGAGGAAATCATCCATGTTTGAGCCAGATCTTGGGCGCCTATTATGTAGGACCAGAATATCGCTACAATGCTATTCTTGCGATATTAATAACGTTTCTGCAAGCGTCACTACCAATTCTTTAACAACATTTCACGAGCGTCACAGAATATCCAAAAGAAGTTGACGATGGAAGAAATAAAGGAAGAATATGTTGATCCTGCGATGGTCATCATTCTTGCGATAGAGAACATTGTAGCGATCACGATGAGATCGCAGAATAAATCCGAAATAGGAGGAAAAATTAGCTGTCATCCATTATGTAAATCCCTATATAAAGGGATCGATAAATCCAGAAAAGGATGATGTATTTTTGAGAGTTGAAAGAGTCTTGAGGAGAGAGAAACTTCAAGAGAATATTTGTAATCTTGATTTCTTCCAATTCTGTAAACATTTCTGAAATTTGAATAGTAAAGTGTCGTTTAATCTTTGAATTTTAATTGATTTCCAATAGATTTCTATAGAATATTAACAAGGGTGTAGTGTGGGAATTCCTGCAACTACATTTTGGTGCTAGAAACATGGAATGAATTAACAAAAATCGAAGAAAAATCGAAGAAGAAGATAAGAATTGTTCAAGATTAAGGGAAGTAAATCGGTGAGATAATTGAAGGAAGAATGATCAGAATCAAAAAGGATTGTAGAAAATTGGAATGTGATATGGTAACAAGAGCAATGGTTGATAGATATCATGAAAACATTAAGGGGAAGATACATAAACGGGATTTTGAAGGAAGGAAGATTATGACAGTGGAGAAGATATCATCATTGAAAGATTGGGAAAAACAAGAAATCACGTTTACAGCAGCAGAGATACCAGAAGAAGATTTAAGTCATACATCTCCATTGGTGGTCACGGTAACCACTATACCAATGATAAAGGAGAAATCAATAAAATTTGTAGAACAATGGGCTATGAACAAAACTTTGGTAGACACATGAAGTTCTGTAGACATGATATTTTATCATACCTTCAAGAAAATGGGATATAAGGATGAAGAAATATCTCATTCAACATATCATGTTCATGGCTTTGGAAAGTATATAACAAAACCTAAAGGTGAGATAGTGGTACAAATTCCACTAGGAGAAATTGAAACACAAATATCATTATGCGTGATAGATGTGGAATCGCCGTACAATATGATACTGGGAAGACCGTGGATACATGCAATCAAAGCCGTAGCATCAACATTGCACCAGTGCATTAAATTTCCTATGCCCAGTGGAATTGGAGAAATTAGAGGAGATACGGATTTTGCAAAATTATGTTACCAAATTGAAGTGAAAAATTGTGAAAATCGTCCAAAGTTGAGAAAAGATCGCAGAAAACTGGCGAGAGAATCAAAGAAGGAAGAAGAATTTAAAGTTTACATGATAAGATCAAAAGAAGGAAAAGGAATACCCAGTGAAATCCCACAAGAAGAAGATGAATTCGCGAAAATTCTGAAAGCACCAACACCAATGGGAGAACCTGAAGCCAGTTATGTCGCAGCAGAACCAACAAAGGAAATAAATATTGGGAGTAAAGAAGAGACTAAAATGCTGAAAATTGGGACTAGAATGGAGGCAGATGAGGAAGAAAGAACTATAAATCTTTTGCGAGAGTATGCAGATATCTTCGCATGGAGCATGGACGAGATGCCAGGGATAGACCCGTCAATAACATGTCATAAATTATAAATAAACAAAAACATAAGACCATTTAAGCAAAGAATAAGGAAGATCGCAACAACATATCATTCTCAAATAGAAGAAGAATTACAGAAGATGCTCGACGCAGGAATTATAAGACAAGCAAAATATCCAGAGTGGATTGCAAATATGGTAGTGGTCCCAAAGAAGAATAAGGGGATAAGAATTTGTATAGATTTCACTGATTTAAACAAGCCTTGTCCAAAATATAGTTTTCCATTACCATATATTCCACAGATGGTTGAATCAGCAGCAGGAAATGCTAGAATATCATCGTTGGATGGGTATAAAGGATATAATCAAATCCCTCTCGCTGAAGAAGATCAAGAACATACCGCATTTTTTGCTCTAAGAGGATTATATTGTTATACAAAGATGCCATTTGTCTTACGAAATGCTGGTGCAACGTATCAAAGAATGGTGGAGAAGGTGTTTGCAAAGTGGATCCACAAAACATTAAAAGTGTATGTAGATGATATGTTAATCAAAATCAAAGAAGCTGAGGATCATGTGCAAGATTTGAAAGAGATTTTCGATCAAATGCGGTAATTCAATATTAAAGTGAATCCTGATGAGTGTACTTTTGGAGTAACTTCAGGGAAATTTTTGGGGTATATTGTATCAAAAGAAGGAATACAAGTTGATCCAGAAAATATACAAGCAATTCGCGATATTCCAACACCTGCGACGGTCAAACATGTGCAAAAATTAAATGGACTCTTAGCCTCGCTGGGAAGGTTCATTTCGCGATCTTCAGACAAATGCAAACAGTTTTTCGATATACTCAATAAGGGAGCAAAATTCAGGAGGACAGATGAATGCGAAAAATATTTTCAAGGAATAAAAGATCATTTAACGAACATAACTATTTTACAGAAAGCAGAACCGGGAGAAGAATTATTGATTTATCTTGCAACAACCACATATGCGCTAAGTACTGTGTTGCTGCGAGTATATGCAGGGGTAGAAAAACCAATTTATTACATTAGTAAAACATGAAATTCTGCAGAGAGAAATTATTCTAAGATTGAGAAACTAATTCTAGCATTGGTACATGCAACTTTCAAACATCGCATATATTTTCAAGCACATAAGGTCAAAGTGTTAAAGAAAGTGCCAATTGAGTCAGTAATGAAAAATTCAAAGAGATCAGGCAGAGTTGAGAGATGGAATGCACAAGTAGGACACTTTGATATACAGTATGAAATTTTATCCTCGCCAAAATCACAAGTCATCGCAGAATTCTTAGCTGAATTTCCTTTAGAAGATGATGAAGATGTGGAGGAGATGCTGGATGTAGAAGAGGAATGCGGAGATCCAAAAGAGCTATTAACATAACCTAACATATGGGAAATATTAGTGGATGGATCATCCAACAGAGAAGGAAATAGAATTGGAGTTATTTTCATATCGCCAGAAGGATAAAAAACAGCTTTTTCATTTAGATTAGAATTTGCATCCACTAATAATGAAGCAGAGTATGAATCTGTGGTCCATGCTTTAAAATTCGCGATAGAAATGAATTTGGAAAATTTCAGAATCACCAGCGATTCACAATTGGTTATTCGTCAGATAAAAGGAGAGTACACAACAAATGAATCATCCCTGAGAAAATACAAAAGACTCGTTGAAGAATTATCTGCGAAAATTCCAAATATAAAACGGAGACACATATCAAGGAAAGATAATAGGCTCGCAGATGCTTTCGCTTTCATATCTAGTATGATGACAAATCCATTGGCGAGATGCATAAAAATTCAAACACTTTCATTTCCATCGATAAACAAAGAAGAAGAAGAGATAGGTGTAATGATGGTAGAAGCTGGCGAGGGAGAACCCACGAGCAATATCACGGATTAGCGAGCAGATATTCATGCATACTTGGCGAGAGGAGAAATTCCAAGAAATAGATTGTAAGCACACAAGTTGAAAAGTAGGGCAACCAATTATGAGCTAAGAGATGGAGTGTTATATCGCAGATCTTTTAATGGACCATCGCTAAGATGTTTGACGAGAAAAGAAGGAAAAAAAGTATTAAAGATGTTACATAGTGGTGATGCTGGTAATCATAGTGGAGCAAGATCTTTAGCACATAGAACAAAAATGCAGGGTTATTACTGGCCGTATATGCATGAGGATGCAAACCAACTCGCAAGGAGTTGCGAGGATTGCCAGCGATACAAAAAAAAGATACATGCACCAGGAGAACCATTATCATCTTCAACAAGTGTATGGCCCTTTGGGAAATGGAGGTTAGATATTGTGGGACCATTTGTACCTGGTTCTGGACAAAGAAGATATATGATTGTCGCAACATATTATTTCACAAAATGGGGAGAAGTAAAGGCGGTACAACATATTCGTGATAAAGATATTTTTACATTCATCTTTGAAAATATAATCTGCAGATTTGGGATTCCAGCAAAATTAGTATCTGATAATGGAAAGCAATTTGAGGGACAGAATATAGAATTGTTACTCAATGCATTTAAAATAAAATGTGGAAAGTCTACTCCTTTATACCCACAAGAAAATGGTCAGGCTGAGGGAACTAATAAAACAATCGCAGACATTTTGAAAAAGAAGTTAGAAGGATACCACAGAGCATGGTGTGAACAGGTACATAATGCAATATGGGCCTACAATACAACTAGACGAGAAGCTACTGGAATGTCACCTTTTTGTCTGACATATGGAGTTGAAGCTGTGTTACCAACAGAAGCCGCTATTCCTACAACAAAAAGAGAAGCTTGGGAAAGAAATCTAAGTGCTGGAATGATTTTAAATAAATTGGATGAATTAGAAGAAAAAAGAGAAAAAACTTTTCAACATATGGAAAATTACCATCGAAGATTAGCTCGTGAGTACAACAAACTTGTTAAGAAACATGAATTTCAACCTGGCGATTTAGTGCTGCGAGAAACACCAAGTTATCAGCGAGAGAGTGGTCGAAAGTTGGCGAGAAAATGGGATGGACCATATATCATCAAAGAGATAATTGGAACTGGGGCATACAAACTAATGGATCCTGAAGGAAGAGATGTTGGTCAAAGACTCGATAGACCATGGAATAGATTATTTCTGAAAAGGTATTATCAATGACATCTTCTACAAGATAAGAGATACTGGTATGTTATATGATGAAACAGGTAATAAATTCTTCTATCTCTATTCACAACTGAAAAATTATTCTGATAACAAAGCACAACAAAAACAGCGAGCATTATCGCAAGAAAAGCGAATAAAATTTCGCTGAGATTAAAGAATGGGACGAACCTTTATGGTGTGCACCTTAGTTCGCGAATAAAATTTCGTAAGAGGAAAATATAAGACCTAAAAGCGCGTCATAAGAGGGGGTATCTCTTGACATGATTCAGGGGTAAGGTTATACCGCTGCTGGATCCTGAGTCATGCAGATGTTGGGGTTAAAGAAAACCTATCCGGGAGAGAGATCTTGGATTTCCAACTATATATGGTTATACCCTGGTTGGACGACCGAGAATCTCTTCCAAGAAGTGAAAAGTATGACCAAGGCGCCTAGGTACACGTTTGAGCCAAGGGTTCCAAGGGCGTACGAAACTCCCTTGCCATTCTTGGTAAGTCTTGGTTACGATGCACTTGTCCTGAAGAAAACCCCACTTAGGGTGCAGTCTTGTAACTATAAGCCATATAGGCATAAAGGACAAGAGGCTTCAAAAAAAGCTGGTTGTTGGTAAATCTGGATAGGAGGAGCTAGTCTTGTATGTCCGATGTGCCCTCCTTGAAGGGTCAACCAGGGGGAAGATAAGGGCGGCACCCTCCATTAGGGAGCTGATAAGTGTCTTAAGACGGCAATGTCATGGGGCTTTATGATCGCAAGAACATTTAGGCCTGTCATATTGTCGCGTGACGTAAATTATACAAAGGCAAGAAGCTAAAAGTTAAGATGAGATCAATGGGTTTTTACATGAAAGTGTAAAGACGTACTACGATTTCATCGCAAGACGACAATGTCATAAGGCTAAATTCTTGAAAGAGAGTTTATATTTGTCATATTGTCGCATAGATTTTGAAAGAACATGGATAAGACAAGATCAAAGGGTCTTTACATGCAAATGTTAAGAAATCCTGTGATTTTGTCGCAGACAGAAAAAGTTTGGCAAAATAAGACCTTTAACTAGGAAGGCAAAATAAGACCAAAAGAATAATCTTACCAATTAACTATTCTATTTTAAGATTGCATGAAGTATTCATTCATTGCAGAACTATATATAAGAAGGCAAATCCTTCACATCACAGATTCCTTCAGAATTTTTCACAACATCGCAGCAGTATTCATTGAATCGCAGATATATTCATACTTTCGCGAATAATGCAACAACACAATTCCTTAAAGAAGATACGGAAATGATTCACCATTTCAAGAAAGATAATGAAGGGAAAGTAAGGGGAGTAATGGAATAGAGAAGTAAAATTTCATTATCTTCCTTGAAAAATATTCAAATTAAGCTAAATTGAAAGTTAAATTCTAAAAAAAAAAGTCTCAAAAATTACATCACTCGCAAGAAAGAAGAAGAAAAATAAAGCAAAGATAAAATTCAAGTTTCAGCGATGGCTTCGCCAGATTTATTCTTCTTGCTCATCAGATTTATTATTTCTGCCAGAGTTATCATCTTCTTCAGCATCATTTTCATCATGAGTCTCTCCTTCTTTTGACTCTTCATCAACATTTGCTTCGCCACCCGCAACTGCTTCTTTGGGAGGACTTCATTTTTCTTCTTCTTCACCATCTTCTTGAGTGGTATTCTCTTCATCATTAGTAAACTCTAAATCTTCATCCATGGGAAGATGAATGTCATCATCATCAACCTTTAGAGGAGGAACAGATACAGGAGGGAGAGAATTGGAGAGCAAAATCTCGTTCACAAGAACTTCAGCACTGAGGTGGACCTTGCGAAGGAAACTTCTATCACGATTCCTAATCTCTATGTTTTTAAAGTATTCGAGATAATCAAGTCTTCTTTCTGATTTGTCGCGGGAATCAAGATAATTGGAAACAAGAGACTTATTTTCTTTGCAAACTTTATCCAATTTAATGGTCAGATCAGTGATGGTAGAATGAAGATTTCTTTAAGATTCTGTGAGCAAAAAAATAATAAAAGATCAGTTAGAAAAAAATTTCACAAGGAATATAACACAAAATTTTATAAGTAGATAAACAAGAGAGGCAGTCAATCGACTACCTTATTTTTGCAAGGTTAAGTTTTGGATTAATGCAAATAAACAGTTCTCCCATTGATTCATGGCATCATCGAATTTATCGCCAACCATACCCTTCAGACGAGATTTCATGATTTTTTCTTTTTTGCGAAGATATGAGTTTTCCTTTGCTAATAAAGAATGAGATTCCTTTAATTGAGAGTATTGGTCTTGAAGTTCGCTGGCTCTTAAACTAAGAGTTAATCTACCCTTGATAAGTTTATCCTTCTCGGCAGCAGATGATTCAGTTAATTCCTTGATCTCATTCTTAAGAGAGTGAAGATATTGCTCTTGATTATTACATATGCTTTGAAGATTACTTAATTGATGCGAGGAAATCACCATCAAGCTTGAAAATTTATGTTTTTCTTAGGACAAAGTCTTATTCTCATCTGATAAATATTTCATCGCCAAATTAGCCTTAAAAAACAAGTATGAGAGGCGATCAACCTCGCCACTTAATAAATTCTTCCTTTGCAATAATTGATTATTCTCATTAGTAAGATTATTTATGTGATCAATTGAATAAGTGTAAAGATTGTCTAGCCTAGTATGTTGATCCATCCAAGAATCTCTTTCAAGGCGAGCTTCTTCAGCGATAGATTCAAATTTAAGTCTTTCTATGAAACGAGTCTGATTTGAAACTAATATATGAATCAAGAATTTAAGAAGGAAGCCTGAGTACAGAAAATATAAAAGTAAAACAGAAAAACAAAAGAGCAGAGGCAAGAAAAATGTACCTTTCAGCTCGTCATTTTTTCTGCGAAGATTCTCGCAGTCTAAAGAAAAGTTGCAGAGCATATGATTCAAAGTATCACACTCAGCAGTTTTAACTTGAAGGCTTTTCCTCAGAGCTTCAATCTCATTTTCCAAAGACGCTCGTGAAGCATTAACATCAGAGCCAAAATACTTGAGTAGAGTCTCGCAAGATTCATGTTGGAGAGGGTCAGTAGAGGACTTTCTAGCATTGTCTAAAATGTTAGACAAGATTTTGAAAGCAACATCAACACTAGCAAAAGTTTCGTTTGATGAAGGAAGGGGTGTAGAAGGTAAAGTAGTAATGAGAGAAATTTGGCAATCATTTTTGATGGTTGAGTTGTCAGGAGGAGTATGTGGAAAAACAACAGTTGAAGGCCGTAAAGGACTATAAGGAGTCTCAGTCACAGCAATTTTAGAAGCTTGATCTGTCAAAGGATCAGGAGAAGTAGAAGTATGGGTAGCGATATTCTCGCAAACAAAAGTAGAAAGATTTGGTTGCGATGGTGTGGGAGTAGTCTTCACAGATTTTAGCGTGGGAATCATGAGATTTTCCCCAAGAGTCTTAAAGTGGCGATATCTTTTGGGAGGCTTAACAGGGTTCTCGTCATTCTGCGAACAATAACTCAGATAAGAAACAGAGGCAACAATATTGTTATTAGGAAATAGAATATGTTTATTACTACCTTATCATTCGCAGAACTCCTCTTATTATTCTCTGCTAGTCTTTTGCGAGTATTAGGGTTTTGAGCCGTGGATTGTGCGTTAGAGATAGTTCCGCTAAAGAGAATACATAACATGGAAGTTATGAAGAATCAAATAATAAAAATTGGAGAATTAAAGTAAAAAATTGGATTAAATAAATGTCATAAGTCAAGAAACATACCTTGATGATTCCATTAGAACAGTAGCATAAGGATATGAAGAAAAAGAAAAATTGCAGACGGAAGACGAAGTAGACAAATGAAGTAGATGAAGAAACGAGAGAAGAAAATCAGTTTTGAAATCTAATTCCACCTTTTATAGGCAAAAGGGTGTGGGCCTATTGAGCAGAGACGTGTCAATAAATTTAGGAATTCACAACACGTGTAAGAAAGGCTAGATTAACGGGATCTTGTCAAGAAGAAAGTATAAAATAGAAAGAAGTTGCGAGGGTAATAAAGAATATTGGTTCTCATGATCTTCTCTTCCTCGCAGAAAATACATGAGAAGAGGCAAGATATAGGACCAGAATATCGCTACAACGCTATTCTTGCGATATTAATAACGTTTCTGCGAGCGTCACTACCAATTCTTTAACAACATTTCACGAGCGTCACAGAATATCCAAAAGAAGTTGACGATGGAAGAAATAAAGGAAGAATATGTTGATCCTGTGATGGTCATCATACTTGCGATAGAGAACATTGTAGCGATCGCGATGAGATCGTGGAATAAATCCTAAATAGGAGGAAAACTTAGCTGTCATCCATTATGTAAATCCCTATATAAAGGGCTCGATAAATCCAGAAAAGGATGATGTATTTTTGAGAGTTGAAAGAGTCTTGAGGAGAGAGAAACTTCAAGAGAATATTTGTAATCTTGATTTCTTCCAATTCTGTAAACATTTCTGAAATTTGAATAGTAAAGTGTCGTTTAATCTTTGAAGTTTAATTGATTTCCAATAGATTTCTATAGAATCTTAACAAGGGTGTAGTGTGGGAATTCCTGCAACTACATATTCGACCAACGAAGTATTCTCGAACCACCCCAAGATGTGGGAAGTGAAACCAACGGTTTAGGAGTGTATCTTTCAAAATGCTCCCATATCCACGCCTAGAGAAAAGCAACATGAACTTACAAATCCACTTTCATGTAACCGTTTGAAGCACGCATGTCCATAGTTAAATGGTCCAAGTGTGTGTACAGAGAACCAAGAAACAAGACACCAATGGGGAGAACGACTCCTTTCGCCAATCTTATAGCAAAATTAATGAGCTCCATCCTTATCTCCTTCTTACCAGAGCCGTCATCGAAAATATCCCGGGATAACTAGAGAGCCAAGAATGCCGCGACGTGGAGTGTACTATTCTTATGATCCGGTGCCAGCTCATCAGGGAACCATTGAGACATCCACCAGGCATAGAAACACTTTGTCTCGTTCTCCTTTCGGACAAACCCTTTCGACTTCGCAACCAGGGCGGTACGCATTTTTCCTCATCATCAGACAGCTTGATGTTAAGGTTTCCTATCATGGGAAGATTAAACAGGATAGCCACACTTTCTAAGGATATAGTCAGTTCTCCACACCTGCATATGGTCGTTTGAGTATCTGGACACCAACTGGGGATGAAATCAACCAAACCCGGGATGTCTTTCCTAATTTGAAGTGATGCGGAAGCTGCGATAGCATCAATGATTTGCGCCTTGGAGAAACTAGCTCTTACATACTCTTGACTTATCATAAAATGCATCCATTTATCAAACGAGTGCAATGGACTCACTGAGGTTTTGAAGTCAATAAGAGAGGCGGAATACTCTTTCCTCTGAAGACAAAACCGTATTACATTTCCGGGAGGAACCGACCGATCCCCTCCCTCACTCTCCGAAACGGTCAGAAGAAATGGCATATGCTTAAGAGGACTTCTCCTGGCAGAGACTATCGTGAAGAATTCGTCAGCCACGTTTAGCTTGGAGTTACCAACGTCCTTCGGTATGGCAAAAATTTTCTCAAGAAGCGTCATAACAAAGATCCTCTCACAGTACTTCCGCCTTCCAACCAACTACAATGGAATAATACAAAGAGAAATTATTACTAAAAGTGCACGAAATTTTATTTTTTTTCACCCAAGACGCAAGCCAGTTCGTTTCAAGGACGTACCATGCAGCACAGAATTCTGGTTCGACCGAGGAGGTGCGACCCACCATGGGAAACATGCACACGGCCACACCAAAACAAGGAATAAACTCTAAAAACTAGGTTTTTGTGGGAAAGGGACGACAATTACTATCGCGTGCTTACTTTGCACTGTGAGTTGAGGAGGTCAACATTACTACGATATTCATGCCTAAGTACTACTACGGGATCGTGCAAGACATACCTACGGCTAGGATTCACACCAACATTTTCTACAATGTCACAAAAAAGGTACGCCTACAACTAGGGTTTGCACCAACACAAGAAAGCAAAAGAAATCAAGTTAAAGAGGAAGTACTGGGAAACATACCTAGTCTGCTCGTCCGCTTCACTGTTTCCACACAACTAATATATATAACGAAGGCATGAGGTAAAGGGAGAGTTCGGCCCACTTTTATAGACGTGATACTTGGGAGTTTTAACAAGGAAAGGATTTCCTATTTTTATCCAAAGAAAGAAAAGAGGAAACCGGTCCCGCAAATACCAATTTCCACGCCCAAGACCGCTCACACCATGCCTTGGCCCCACCACTCCTAGTTGTCCGTGCATGCATCACCTCACCGAGCCGCGCCTTACCATGGTTGCACCAGGCCAAGCCATCCGCTTTATTACCGCGGCCCCACCACTAATAGCCGTCCGTGCACGCCTCACCTCACCGAGCCGCGCCTTACCATGGACACACCAGGCCAAGCCATCCGCTCCATTGCCGCGGCCTCGCCATGCCTAGCCATCCGTATACGTCTCGCCTTTCCATGGACGTACCATTCTAGGCCGCCCGCTTTATTTTCGTGACCCTATCCTACCAAGTCATCAACACGTGATTTCCTTCCAAGACCACGCCACCCCTTGGCCCCAAGAGCCAAGCCGTCCATTATGTTTTGCATTCCAAGACCGCGGAAGCTTCGCTTCGGAGATGTACGACCAGACCAAGCCGGAAATTTTTGTTTCACCTCTCCACGGTCTGCATCCCTAGTACAACTTACGCAGGGTCGTCAACACGGAAAGCAAAAAACTCTCTTCACTTCTCGAAAAAGGTTAGTCGGATTTTCCTGACCATCTTTGCAATGATTTACGTCTCGATTCCGTCCTTGTCTGTCACCATCATATGGTTACCTCGCAACAAGGCACCTGTTCTGAGCTAAGCAGGGGACTTAATATTGATGGTGGTTTTTAGCTTAGGGTTAAAATCGTAAAACCCTAAACCCTAGTCAGACAGTGACGTCACAACATTTAAGTAATAATCTTTTACTAGGCGCATTTATTGGAACCTTTAATGTATCTGTGAAAAATTACCGGGGTATCTTTTTTAATACCAATTAGAGTTACGACAAGCCAAACCATAATTCCCACATATGTCAATGGAAAACCATGCCATCCACACCAACTGCGCCAAGGCATGCCAACCATGCTAATCGCACCCCTGTGCCAATGGCAAACCATGCCAGCCACACCAACCGTGCCAAGTCATGCCAACCATGCTAGACGCACCCATGTACCAATGGAAAACCATGCCACCCATACCAAATGCACCAAGGCATTCCAACCATGCTAACAGTACCCCTATGACAATGGTAAACCATGCCAGACACACCTATCGCGCCAAGGCATTCCAACCATGCTAACCGCACCCCTGTGCCAATGGAAAACCATGCCATCCACACCTACCGCACCATGCTAAACGCACCTCGTCATGGCCACATGCCAACTTAGTCGCGCCACCAAACTGTCCTTCCCTACGCGGCTACCAAAACGAGGGCATGCAACAATCAACGGTTGCCCTTCAATCCCAGGGGAAAATCCTGGCCGTCCAAGGTTACCAAACGACATTTGGCCCAAAACCCTAGCTTGGATCACGCCAAACTCTTGGCCCCGCATGCCAAGCCAAAAACCGAATTTAGCCAAGATAGCCACACCATACGCCCATGGCAAACCCTTGGCCCCACATGCCAATCCAAAACCGCACCTAGCCAAGCTAGCCACGTCATGCGCCCATGGAAAACCCTTCTCCCCACATGTTAAGCCAAAACCGCACCTAACCAAGCTAGACACACCATGATCCCATGGCAAACCCTTAGCCCCACATACCAGGCCAAACTCCCCCTGACTTGGCCCTAGCCGCGCCACCATGCTGGCCTTCCCTACACGGCTACCAAAACAAAGACGTGCAACAATCAACGGTTGCCCTTCAACCCCAGGAGAAAATCCCTGCCATCCAAGGTTACCAGAAAATGCATGGCCCGTAAACCTAAGTTTGGCCACGCCAAACCATGCCATGCCAATGGCATGCCAACCTAGACACGCCACCATGCTGGCTTTCCTTACGCGGTTACCAAAACGAATACGTGCAATAATAAACGGTTGCCCTTCAATACCAAGAGAAAATCCCAGCCATCTAAGGCTACCAGACAACACATGGTGACCTTTGGCACGAAAACCTAAGTTTGGGCACGCCAAACCATGCCATGCCATAACAATGACAAGCTAACTTATCCGCGCCACCATGTTGGCCTTCCCTATGCGACCACCAACGAACGAAAGCGTGCCATGATCAATGGCTACCTTTCCTCTTAAGATGCAAGATATCGACCGTCGAAGGTCACCAAGCTACCAAGTCTCCCAAGCTCGACTTTCCAGGAAACAACAACATGCCACATGTTTTCCACAAAAACATTCGAGACATCAAACACATATCACAAACTGGGGGATCCTCTTTGGGTATTGGTTTGGCGGCTTACAACGTGCGGTGTACACTACGCCCGTCATAAGGAAGTGTCATAAGGGTGAGACGGTTAGTAAATATAGGGAGTTAATGGTGAAATGCTCGACATTAATTCCATAGTTTAATGGTTTTATGGAACATCAATTTCATGCATACGGTTATCACCTCCTCCCATTTACTTACCCATTTATCCATCCCTTAATGAGACCAGAGTACGTTTCACTTCGACTTGTATAAATAGGTCTTATCTATTTCCACAGAACAACAAGTTCATTCGGGAATATACAACACTCAGAAAATGCTTTCTTGCTAGCTTACCATTTGTTAGCCTTCCCACTAGTGACACCCTATAATTTTAGCATGGCGCATGCTGAAAGATGCGCCATGGCCTGAGATGAAGCTTCATCGAAAGATTCCGTTGGTTGGTAAGAGGTAGATTGGCCTAAGGCCAATACCGCGCCAAAATGGCGCATTATGTTTGGAATTTGGCTGAGGGCCAATGTTGCATCATCATGATGCATTAGGCCATATGGGTAGTGGCCTTGAGCTTGCAGCGCAATCATTGCACGCAATGATTGCGATGAACAGTGAAACTCAAAGATTTCGATGAACTGTGAAACACAAAGATTGCGATGGGTGGAACGCAAAGATTGCGATGAACATTTAAACGCAAAGATTGCGATGGGTGGAACGCAAAGATTGCGATGAACAGTTAAACGCAAAGATTGCGGGGAGTTGATGAATGATTTTTGGTCTTCTTTCCATACTTGTAAAAATGATATTTTTACATATATAGGGAAGGGTAGTTGGTTGAAGGTGCATATGCGGACTATGCACCAAGTAAGCTTCATAACTTAGCCGAAAGTGTATAAATGATGCCTAAGACTCATTTATAGTTGTGTAGCCTCAAGAGAGGGAATTTGATTCTTAGGAATCACTATGCCACGACGCGGACCTGATGATGCATAATCATTGTGCATCTTTGACGGAATGGCCTACGGACCATGGCATTACTATTTTTGCTAGGCTATGGCCTAGCAAACGAGTTGGAATAAGTTGCTTGTCCCTTAGAGGCTGAACTACGGTCTGTGCTTGATTCCTTTAGAGTAGGGAAGGATACGTAGGCAGCCGCAATGAGTTGCAGCATTGCCGGTCCAGAACGTTGGCCCCTCATATCATCTAAGCTCGGTAGATCGAAGCAAGAGATGATTGTGGACAGACTTGATGAGGCTAAGTTGCATGCCAGTAAGTGGATGCTCATACTTCCTATCAAGTTATAAAGAGTTTGTAAGCGAAGTAACGTAGGAAACCACAAGGTATTGGTGCGGCCTATGCCTAAGCCCATGGATTATCCCTTAAGTCTGGACAAGACCCGACGGTATGACGGTTGCTCAGCTAGCTAGGAAATTCAGTGATGAATTTCCTACATGGAGGCAAAGCCGGAGATGCATGAGAAGTGCATTGGCATTGGCCTTATGGACATATACCCTTATGCGGACAAGGGTGACTTTGGAAAGGTGTGGAAGCTAAGTTAGATGCATCATGCTCCACGAGCATGCTTGCAAGGGAAAGTGAGCGTGCATTTGCCTTGGGATGAGGCCCGGATCGTAGCTTCATCAGTGGCGCACCGGGGGAGTTACGGCCTGCGGGGTGACGCGTCGAAGGCGTAATTTTCCGGTTCGTCACAGATGGTATCAGATCAAGTTCCGAGAAAATACTAGGGACTTGTGCGGAGTGGACTTGTCCACAATTATTTTCCTTCATGGAAAACTTAAAGTTGGAGAGCAGGCCAAATTTTGCGCTGGTAAGAGTCTGTAACTGCTGAACCAGTTACTTTGCAAATCGAGTTGAGCTTGTTCATGTGATGTGAGTTTTCCTGGCCTAAGTGGCACACCACTTACGAGTGGATATCCGAAAGACTGTCTGGGACGGTGGGTAGACAATGAGACTGATCATCCCCACACATTGGAAACTGTCCAAGGGTGTGCGTTGTCAAGCCCGGCTAGCATCCCACTTACGAGTGGCAACCTGGATGACCGTCAGGGACGGTGGGCAACTGGAAAACTGTTCCACACAGTACCGTGCTATAATCTTGTCATTTTGATGACACCTTTCAACTTGTGAACCTTAGGGATCCCTGGGTGGTAGTATGGGATACTATTCTGGATACCTGGTCGAGATATCCTCTTGGCACTGGCCAATTGAGATTCTTGGTAACGTTGTGGGCACTTTTTGGATTCCTGGGAAGGTGGTATGGGACATGTTCTCAGAAGGTCTAAATTGTTATTCATGACAACTTAAAGAAACCCATGATTTCTGAGCATCTGGAATGGGACTTTTGTTCAGGAAATCCAAATAGAAGAGATTGTCCACAATAGTTTTTATTTGGAATTTCGAGGACGAAATTCTTTTAAGGGGTGAAGAATGTAACACCCCGTAATTTTAGCATGGCGCATGATGAAAGATGCGCCATGGCCTGAGATGAAGCTTCATCCAAAGTTTTCGTTGGTTGGTAAGAGGTAGATTGGCCTAAGGCCAATACCGAGCCAAAATGGCGCATTATGTTTGGCATGTGGCCAAGGTCCAATGTTGCATCATCATGATGCATTAGGCCAGATGGGTAGTGTCCTTGAGCTTGCAGCGCAATCATTGCACGCAATGATTGCGATGAACAGTGAAACTCAAAGATTTCGATGGTTGTAACGCAAAGATTGCGATGAACAGTGAAACACAAAGATTGCGATGGGTGGAACGAAAATATTGCGATGAACAGTGGAACACAAAGATTGCGATGAACAGTTAAATGCAAAGATTGCGGGGAGTTGATGAATGATTTTTGGTCTTCTTTCCATACTTGTAAAAATGTCATTTTTACATATATAGGGAAGGGTAGTTGGTTGAAGGTGCATATGCGGACTATGCACCAAGTAAGCTTCATAGCTTAGCCGAAAGTGTATAAATGATGCCTAGGCATTTATAGTTGTGTAGCCTTGAGAGAGGGCATTTGATGCTTAGGCATCACTATGCCACGACGCGGACCTGATGATGCATAATCATTGTGCATCTTTGACGGAATGGCCTACGAACCATGACATTACTATTTTTGCTAGGCTATGGCCTAGCAAACGAGTTGGAATAAGTTGCTTGTCCCTTCGAGGATGAACTATGGTCTATGCTTGATTCCTTTAGAGTAGGGAAGGATACGTAGGCAGCCGCAATGAGTTGCAGCATTTTCGGTCCAGCACGTTGGCCCCTCATATCATCTAAGCTCGGTAGCTCCAAGCAAGAGATGATTATGGCCAGACTTGATAAGGCTAAGTTGCATGCCAGTAAGTGGATGCTCATACTTCCTATAAAGTTATAAAGAGTTGGTAAGAGAAGTAATGTAGGAAACCGCAAGGGATTGGTGCGGCCTATGCCTAAGCCCATGGATTATCCCTTAAGTCTAGACAAGACCCGACGGTATGACGGTTGCTCAGCTAGCTAGGAAATTCAGTGATGAATTCCCTACATGGAGGCAAAGCCGGAGATGCATGAGAAGTGCATTGGCATTGGCCTTATGTCCATATACCCTTCTGAGGACCACTAGTACAAATCTTCACATAGGACACACTTGAACACCGTGTCCATAGGCCTATAGTCATGGATTTGTTTCACTCCAAAACCGTTATGGTAGGAGGTGTTACAATAGGGTACCTTTATGGCTACACAAACTTTGTGTGATGATTTCACATGATTTTCCATAACCATATCCCTATCAGTGTGTCTATATGGTACCTATATGGTTCTTGTAATACATCATTTATCTCGTAACCATGACTATAACATTCATATAGACACACAATTTACTTTTAACCATGGACATTTTATCATTTACACACACATAATGCAGCTTTCTTGTGACTATTGTGTACCCTAAAGCCACAAGGAATTGTTTAAGCAAGTCCATATCTATCATTTGGACACACCAAAAACTAATTTAACATGGCTAATCCATGGATTATAGTTACGCTGAACTGCAGCACCATAGCCGTCCCTATTATTAGATACACAAAACATTTTAGCATGGCTAATTCATAGGCTATAGTTACATTGAAATCTGATAATATACGAGGCTTTAGAGACCCCTATTGGCCACCAGTTTGTATCATGTGTAGAATATTCATATTAATAACCCAAATTAATCACAATTAAAATTGGTCCAAATACTTTTTATTAATCATATGATTAACTCATGTCTAAGCAGTTGTAAAACAACTTGAAAAAACAAAATATTCTACTGGAGTTTCAAAAATTTCATACATCAGAAGTCTAAGTCACCATAAATAACTCTCTTAACAACTAAGCTGCAGTCTTGATTCTTTTGGTGGTTCTTTGAGGCTTTGGCTCCCCATTATTCATACTTGAAGCTCTTTTCTTCTTGATTTTCTTAGTCTTAGGGTCAGCTCCATGTTCATCAGCATGCTTGCAAGGGCAAGTGAGCGTGCATTTACCTTGGGATGAGGCCCGGATCGTAGCTTCATCAGTGGTGCACCGGGGGAGTTGCGGCCTGCGGGGCGACGCGCCGAAGGCTTAATTTTCCAGTCCGTCACACCACTTTTCTGATACAAGTCATAGTAACACAACTACTCTTCCAGAATCAACTATTTTGGTCTTATCACTTTCCTTGCTTCCCTCCCCAAAACCAACCCATTCTCCTCCACTTTGTGACCGCAGCAAGTCCGGAACGGCCATTTCTTGGTTTAGGCTGGATTTGTACAAATTCATCTCTCGAATCTAAAGTACTCCCTTGCATTACATTGTTTAGGGTTTAAATTTTTTCTCACCTGCACACCCGAAATTACAGAAATCAGCAGAAACCATTTTCACCTACAAACATCTGGATTTCAGCATTCCAGCATATATTAGTAGTTTAGAAACTGTTGTGAGTATGTCTCATTGCTTAAAGAATTTGTGGTGCTATGATTGATAGGTAATTTTAAGCTATCTTGATGATAGTTCAACTTTTGAGTTATTTTTTTTACTGCAGGTCTGCTCTTTACTAAATAAGATACATATGCATCCTTTTTAGTACATCGGACGAGATGTACACCGATTATGAAGTGTAAGTAAAGGCTATTGGAATTATGAATGAGAAAATGTACTAGAGCGAGCCTTTATAGTTTCTCGATTCAAATAGAGTTCATGATCAATTTGTTTTTAGTTAATTGTGTATAACTCAAGTTTTTTTCTCCACTTTTCTTACCTGTGGTGCTAGGTGCCATTGCAGGGTGGTTCGTTTTTTTTTTTTTTTTTTTGTTTCTTATTTGATTTTCATCATAATCTCATAGTCTTATCATTTTTCTTAATTTACAACGAGGGTGACCATGAATTACACTATAGAAAAAATGAGTTCTAATATGTACAAGTTCTGTCGACTATTGTCACTCATATGAATATGCAGGCATGGATGTTATCTTGGCAGGCACAAACTTTATCTATTCTAAAGTTTAATGGTTTTTGTCACCTAGATTCAGATGGGAATGAAATTCGAAAATTCTTTTATGCAATTTTAGATATCTTGGCAACATACTAACCGGTACTCATAAAATTTTATTACTTCATGTTTACTGATTTACAGGTATTGCAAAGGAAAGTTATGTGCGTAATTTTTTTTTTTGGGGTTTTTAGCTTCCATAAATGATATTTAGGTGTTGATAGTGGTTTTTAACTTAAGGGTAAAGTCGTAAAACCCTAGTCAGGCAGTGACGTCACAGGACTTAAACGTATTTATTGAACCCTTTAATATGTCTGCGAGAAAATTACCAGGGTACCTTTTTTTAATTAATTACTAATTAGGGTTTCGATAGACCAAAACCCTAATTCCTACGCCACCTGTGCCAATGGAAAACCATGCCATCCACACCTATCGCGCCAAGGCATGCCAACCATGCTAGCCGCACACCTATGCCAATGGAAAACCGTGACAGCCACACCTACCGCGCCAAGGCATGCCAACCATGCTAGCTGCACCCATGTGCCAATGTAAAACCGTGCCATCCACACCTACCGCTCCAAGGCATGAAAAACATGCTAGCCGCACCCCTGTGCCAATGGAAAACCGTGCCATACACACCTACCGTGCCAAGGCATGAAAACCATGCTAGCCGCACCCATGTTCCAGCCACACATACCATGACAAGGCATGCCAACCATGCTAGCCTCACCACTGTGCCAATGGAAAACCATGCCAGCCACATCTCTTCGCTAAAGCATGCCAACCATGTTTTCCGTCCCGACACACCATGCACAACGCTGGCTACCAAAATGAAGACGTGCGACAATCAACGGTCGTCCTTCAAGCACATGAGAAAATCCTAGCCGTCCAAGGTTACCAGACAACACATGGTAACCTTTGACCTAAAACCCTAGCTTGGTCACGATCCTAAGCTTGGTCACGCCAAACTAATTCAAACTGCACCTTTCCTTGGCCCTAGCAATGCTAGCCGCACCATGCGCCCATGGAATGCCAAACCCTTGGACCCACCATGCCAAGCCAAACCGATCATGCCAAGCCCTTGGCCTCCACCGTGCCATGCCAAACGCACCTTTCCATGGCCCCATGCCGACCTATCCGCTCCACCATGCTGGCCTTCCTACCAAAACGAAGGCGTGCGACAATCAACAGTCGCCCTTCAATCTCAGGAGAAAATCCTAGTCGTCCAAGGCTACCAGACAACACATGGTAACCTTTGACCTAAAACCCTAGCTTAGTCACGCCAAACCCTTGGCCCCACCACGCCAAGCCAAACCACACATTTCCTTGGCCCTAGCCATGCTAGACGCACCATGCGCCCATGGCATGCCAATCCCTTGGCCCCCACCATGCCAAGCCCTTGGCCCCCACCGTGCCATGCCAAACGCACCTTGCCATGGCCACATGCCGACCTAGAGGCGCCACCATGCTAGCCTTCCCTATGTAGCTACCAAAACAAAGGTGTGCGATAATCAACGGCCGCCCTTCAATCACAGGAGAAAATCCTAGCCGTCTAAAGTTACTAGACAACACATGGTAACCATTGACCTGAAACCCTAGTTTGGCCACGCCAAACCGCGCCAACGCATGCCATGCCAACTGCATTTCCAACCTATCCGCGCCACCATGCTGTCCTTCACTATGTGGCTACCAAAACGAAGGCATGCGACAATCAACGGTCTCCTTTCAATCACAGGAGAAAATCCTAGCCGTCCAAGGTTACCAGACAACACATGGTAACCTTTGACCCGAAACCCTAGTTTGGCCACGCCAAACAGCGCCAAGGCATTTCCATCCTAGCCGCGCCACCATGCTTGCCTTCCCTATGCGGCTACTAAAACGAAGGCATGCGAAAATAAACGGTCTCCCTTCAATTACAGGAGAAAATCGTAGTCGTCCAAGGTTACCATAAAACGCATGGTAACCTTTGGCCCGAAACCCTAGTTTGGCCAAGCCAAACCATGCCAATGGCATGTCAACCTTGTTGCGCCACATGCTGGCCTTCCCTATGCGACCACCAAAACGAAAGCGTGCGACGATCAACGGCTACCTTTCGTCTTAAGATGCAAAACTCGACCGTCGGAGGTCACCAAGCTAGCAAGTCTCCCAAGCACAACTTGCCAGGCAACAACAATATGCTACATGTTTTCTACAAAAACATTCGAGACGTCAACACATCACAAACTGGGGGATCCTCTTTGGGTATTGGTTTGGCAGTTTACATCATGTGGCGTACACTACGCCCGTCATAAGGAAGTGTCATAATGATGAGGCGGTTAGTAAATACAGGGAGTTAATGGTGAAACATTCTTTTTATGGAACATCAATTCCATGCGCTAACGGTTTTATGGAATATCAATTCCATGCGCTAACGTTACCATCTCCTCCAATTTACTCACCCATTTTTACATTCCTTAATGAGACCAGAGTACGTTTCACTTCGACTTGTATAAATAGGTCTTACCTATTTCCACCGAACAACAAGTTCAGTCAGGAGCATACAACACTCAGAAAATATTTTCTAGCTTTCCATTTGTTAGCTTCCCACTTTCTGATACAAGTCGTAGAAAACAACTACTCTTCCAGAATCAACTATTCTGGTCTCAACACTTTTCTTGCTTCCCTCCCCAAAACCAACCCATTCTCCTTCACTTTGTGACCGAAGCTAGTCTGGAACGGACATTTCTTGGTTTAGGACGGATTTGTACAGATTGATCTCTCGAATCTAAAGTAATCCATTGCAGTACATTTTTTAGGGTTTAAATTCATCTCCCACCCACACACCCGAAATTACGGAAATTAGCAGAAACCATTTTCACCCACAAACATTAGGGTAGATCTTCACCAAGCCACGCCAACTCAAAAATCCTAAGGGATGGGGCGGGGCGAAGCCGAGCCACGCCAAATCAAAAATACATCCTCGATGGGGAGAGGAGAAGCTGCACGACACCAAATTAAAAATGCATCGGGATACCAAATCAAAAATGAATCGGGACAGGGGTGGGGTGAGCCCTACCAAATCGAAAATAGGTGCCACACCAAAAAATCAAAAGTATATCGGGACATCGGTAAGGCGAAGCCGAGCCACACATCACCAAATCAAAAATATGATAGTAGATAGTTTTTGAGTTCGCTTGGTGCATATCACGGGCACAAAATATTAATTAATGGATGTGTAGGTATACCTATTCATGGTAGGGATGGGGCGAGGCGAGGCTACACCAAATCAAATTGGGACGTGGCGAGGCGAAGCCTAGCTTTAACAAATCAAAAATATGGTTAAAAAAAAGGATGTCCGATGTGTAGGACGGGCGCAACTATGCCATTCTATTTGCAGTTATAGATTAAATTGGCGAAGCAAGTTTGCGGATCTGCCCGGGTGTAACACGGGCATAAAATCTACTTACATCTAAACCACTGTGTCCCAAAGTGTCTAATAGAAATTTACGTTTAATCCCTTTTTTCCTCGGTTTTGAACGTTTTAGTCCTGTCCCTTCGATCCTAGTACTCTCTAGTCCAAAATTCACCTGCCCCAGACAGTTTAGTCCAAATTTTAAATGAATTAATCTAAACTCTCACCGATTCATAATTTTCTGAATTTTCCCACTACCAAAATTACCCTTCATAGTTATAAACGTTTTGAATTGATTATAGATCTCATATTTGAGGAGAGATTCAGAGCGAGAGCGATAGAGAGAGAGAGATCGAGATAGGTTTCGGAAGAGATTTGTTATATTAAATCATTTCTTCTCAGCTGTAAACTATAATCACTGATTGAAAAACTCGAAAAAGCTTTTGATCTTAGTCTCTCGATAAGTCTCTTTGTTGGGATACATTTTTCAATTTCATTGATGAACTCGAAAAAGCTTCTGATCTTTCCAATACCTAAATTTGTTCCTCTAAGGTACGAGCAAACCATATTTTCCATAAATTTTAGTATTTCTTAACTAAACTATAATCACTGATTGAAGTTCACTTTTCATTTATGTGTTTAGGTAAATAAATATAAGAGAAATTATTTTTGGTTCTTGTACATGGTTTCTCTTCGATCGAGGGTTTTGTTTTATGATGCAGTGATGTTGATTCAACGATATTTGCCTGCACAGTGTTTTCATGTCCTAATTTACAATCGATGGAGATTCGTACAACGGATTAGGCGATTAATAAAATTACTGGGTAAATATAACATGTATACAATGAATTTCCCTTTTCGTTTGGAAACTTGGATTTTTCTTCATTGTTAAACCGGATCTTATGAGTTTTATATTTATAGGATCTTTTGTGTTTGTCCATGTTATTTAGATAGTTCAAGATCGTAACATTATTTTTGGTTGGGAGGTTTATTGGTTTGTCTAATTTAACTTGGATATGTTTGTTTGTGGCGCATAGTCCATTCCACTAATTTCCTTTAGTTGGTTTCCATTGTATATATTATTATGTATTGTCAGACGAGAAACTAGTTCCCCTTTTTGAGCCAACCATATTAGTATGAAATTCTTAAATTCTGAAACAAAAAACTATATCATTTTTAATGTTTTCATTTTGATTGTATATCAGGGATGAATTGAGACGTTTTATTGCTGGAAAGAGGTTTTTTACGTGCCTTAATATTGAAGGGTGTTCCAACCTGGGTTCTCTTACACTTTCATCTTCAAGTCTATATATACTATGGATTTCAGATCCTTATTTTCTTTCTAAGATGGTAAATTCCCTCTGCCTTTACAAGCTTTTTTTCTTCTTTCCATGGCATTTCAACTCCATCCTATTGGTTCTCTATCTTTTTTGAATAATTGATTACTTCAATATAAAAAAATTGTACATTATTTTAGGTTTTAAACTACCCCAATTTACATATACTTGTTTTTTACTGAGACAGTTCAACCGCTCCAAGGAAGAAACAACAGTCCCACTGCTTTGCTACAATTTCCATATTTATACAACAACGCTATAAAATTGATGACCGCAATTGTTAATATTGTTACAAGAAGGTTGGTTTGCCTTGAATTTTGTAGTGTGTTTCATAAATAACTTAGTGTGTAGGATTTGAACTAGAAGTAGAAAAGTTACAATGGTATATGTATGTAACTTTCTCTGCGCACATCTGTTGCTTTAGAATGGGATCATAAATACATTCTTTTTGCTAAATCATGGTATTTTAATCTACGGTGAAACACTATGGGGCACTGCTCTAATTTCTTTTCTTTTTTATTATGAGCTGGGAATGTCTTGCATCAATAGTGTCTTACTGGTACACTCCTTTACCACTCATTATTATAATACATGCAATTATTTATGCTAAAGTTATTACGAATTCCATTCAATAATGAATTGTTTGAATTTTTATCATAAGGTGGTGGGTTCAAGTGACCTTTAGCTTGAACTGATTTTTTATGGTTCTTCTTGTGAATACATTGTATCATTTTTTATGATCCACGTGTTCTCTCACTAGAAGTTCATAAGTTTGTATTAAATGGAACTTGTGATCCAATGCTTTTCTCAATTCTTAATGTGCACTTAGTTGTACACTTTGATTCTTAATGTGTACATAATTATACACGTTGATTCTTAATGTGTACATAATTATACACGTTGATTCTTAATGTGTACATAATTGTACACGTATTGATATGTACATAATAGTCCAAGAGAAGTGGAAAATATGTGCATTATGAGACTTAAGCATAACATTGCCAATCTGATTCATGCAATTTATGTTATGTATGATTTTTTTATTTTTGTGCTCCATCATTATTTGTGCTTTGGTTATTATTTATTTATGCAGTATTTGTTTATTTTTGTTTTCTTATAATTTTTAGTGTACCTGTTTAAAGAAGATTATTTTATGCACGTGTACTTTTTGGTGCACTAATCGAAAATAGGATTTTTTATACACTTGGACTATGTGTACAAGTTGGTTTGCACGCAGGAAAAACCACTTTATTTAATAGCTATGGGTACAAACTGGTACAAATGTGAAAAAAAATGATTCCATAAGTTTATGCTTGGGTAATTAACAAGGGTGCACAAACTGGTACACAGTGGAAAAAACGACTATATGAGCTTTGTGTGGATAAATATTTAGGGTGTACGAACTGGTAGATATATGGAAATAATGACTCCATAAACTCGGGTAAATAACTAGAGTAGAAATGATTTGGAGGAATGAAACTCAGGCTTATGTAAATTTTTATTTGTTTCCAGGTGTCCCATGGACTATCACTTTAAGCTTGCATTTCTGGTGTGGCTCCAACTTCTATCTTTTGATGTGAGTAAAACCTAGCTCTTGGGTGGCTATTTTCCTTTGTTACATTTAGGTTTGTGTTAATAAATCTCTATGTTTTGACCACTCTTCAGTTATGTTCGTAAACTAACAGTGTGTACACATTAACATCAACTCCTTTTAAAAATCTTTGTTACTTTTCCTGAAGCTTTTTACTGTTTATCCCTTCAAATTATTATTATTAAATTTTGGATGTTTTAATATGTCCACATTAACATTAGCTGTAAGTTCTCTTTGGCCACCAATGATAGTTGGGAAAGACATGGAAAGATAGGATCATTTGGGTATATATGTTTTGGATAGACATGTAGACAATATGTGTACATAGTTGTACACCTATTGATTATTAATGTGTACATAATCGTACACATGTTAATTGTTAATGTACATAGTTGTAAACATGTTTCTTACCATACAAGAATCTTTTATTTTAGAATTAATTGTAATTTTTTGTTTACATCTTTAATATGATATGTGATGTTAACTCATGGGGAGACATGGAAAGACCGGATCATTTTTTAGGCGCGTATATAACTGTACAAGATGATAAAGATGAGTTCCAAACTTATGTTGTTATGCTTGCAACCCAAGATGATGCAACACGGTGCAAGGTATTTGTTCTAGTTGTATACTTTGGTTCCCTTGATGATTCCTACCATAATATTGGTCCTAACTGATAACATGATTGTGTGATTTAGGATTATTAGTTGAATTTGATAAGTACAACCTTCGTTTAATGAAATAACATATTGATTCTTAATGTGTACATAATTATACACATGTAGGTAGTTAATGTGTATATAGTTGAACACTTGTTGATTGTTAATATGAATGATTGGTGTTGTGCATGTTTTATAGGGGTGTACATATTGGTGCACCTGTATAAATCTTATGAAAAAGTAGGTTTCCCTTGTTTTACAACGGTGTACATATTGGTGCACCCGTGGGAAGTAATTCCCATAAAATAATAGGTTTGTGTGTCATTCCACCAAACCTATTATTTGTACGTGTGGTTATGAATGATCGTTTTTATGCATGTTTTGCAGGGGTGTACACATTGCTGCACTTGTATCATTCCCATGAAAAAGTGTGCCGAGTGTGAATATGAATGATCAATTTTATGCATGTTTTGCAGGGGTGTACACATTGGTGCACCAGTATTTTCAATGAAAAAGTAGGTTTGTTTGTGGCTATGAATGATTGGTTTTAGGAATGTTTCACATGGATGAATATATTGATGCACCAATATACTTCTCATGAAAAGTAGGTCTGGGTGTGAGTATGATTAATCTGTTGTGATTTCTCATTTTCGGTAAAGTGCAATAAATCACTGTACTGGGATGTTTCGAAGCCATATTAAGTTTGTGTAGTAATGCCCACATGGATTGTGTCTCTGACATAAACTGACTAACTTTTTATTTTGATCGATTTCTTACTTTATTTTCATATGTGGATGTTGGTGAAAAGATAAGCACTTTCTTTTCAAGCTGCGATTTCTTATGTTCCTTGTTTTGTCCTCGATGCAGGTTATCTGCTAAACTTACCTCTGTAAATTTGGATGTTATCCAACTGGAGCTTGGCGTGGTTGATATTTTTATCAGTCTGTGCGGACTATGGTGGCAATCTGGCTATCATGGATTTTGAATTTTTATGGATCTTTGTAGCAGTGTACATAATTTTACACACAAATGTAAATTAAAATTTTAAAAAAATGAAAATTATTATAGTCATATGGGTACTTGTAGGTACTGAATATCGCAGGATAATAGTTCACGAGTATCGTAATAAATAAAGGAGAAAAGAATTATAAAATGATACGATGATAGAAGTAGCGTGGAGAAATATGAAGTTTTGCGAGGATGGAATAATGTTGCGAGTATGAGTTGCGATACTTCGCAACTCATATACAACTGTATAAGTTTTACTATAAATAGGAGTTCAAATGTAAAATTAGAGAGGTTCTTTTAGTGAGTGTTAGAAAATATCTTAGGAAAGAGAATAGAGAAAGTTGTAACTATTCTAATTCCATTTAGATACTTCTTTGTAATCAATTGAGAACATTAATAAGAAAATTGTTATTCATCATCAAGAACTTCTTGAGTTTTTACTAATTCTATTGAGCGTGTAGTTGTAGGTTATTCTGCAACTACATAATTGGCGCTAGAAACAGGGATTTGAAGAATTCCTGTACCAGAAAAATGACAAGAAGAAGAAACACATCAGAACCATTAACTGAAGTAAGAAGAAGTGTAAGACTTGCAGGAGGAGAAGCAAATATAACAGGAGAACCTAGTAGGAGAAGGAGTAATCGAAGAAATCAAGCTCAACAAATAATAGATCATGATCAAGTGAGTATACACACTTGGAGAACTAATACACCAGAAGAAGGAGATAGAGAACCACAAATCAGAGAAAATGGGAGGTTGATGGGAGAAACAATTCTTGAAAGAGAAAGGGAGATGTTAGAAACATTGAGACAAGGAATCCAAAAAGAACGAATGATCGAAGCTGAAGAACGTGCCAATTTAACAAGACAAAATCAAGAATTGAGGATGGAAAATGAGATACTACAAAGAAGGAAATCTCAAAGTGTTGCAAGATCAAATGTTAGAACAGAAAGAGAAGGACAAAATTCACCGATAATCAATAATGAAAATAATATGCAAGAACAAGCGCAGAATCAAGGCGAAAGAAATCAAGAGAATCGTTTCATTTTAATACCAAACCATGAACAAAGCATGGGGAATTTACGAACAAGACCAAATCCTAGAGAAAACAATCAGAATCGAGAGGAAGAACAACAACTTATGGAAGAAACTGAGAGACAACAAGCAAAATACATCAAAACAATCACGAGAATGGAGTAAGAAGACATGAAGAGGCTCGTAACAAACAAAATGTTGAGTATGAAAGAATTAAGAGAAGAATTGTAAACCAACAAACAGAAGTGGAGAGGAATGAACCAAATTCTCGAATCAGAGTACAAGAAAATCAAGAAGAAATAAATCACAAAAGAAGGAGAAATGAAGAAGAAGAAATTCCTGATATTCGCATGAGAAGAATAGAAAGGGAAGAACAAGAATTCCAAGATGCTCTGCGACTGAACAATTATGATAATTTAGAAAGAAGATATTTGCAAAATTATGCAAATGAAAACATTAATGAAGAATATGATAGAATGCGAAGTATCGCAAGGGAGGAAGCGCAAGAACGTAGAAAAAGAGAAGCTTCATTAAAAAGACCAATGGATGAGAATTCTGAGGCAAATGCACGAATCTTTCGAGAATTAGCAGAAATGAGAGGGATGATAAACAATAGAAGAGGTGGAGATAGAAGGCAATTATATGAAGCAATAGAAGAAGCTGTGAGGACTCCATTTGCTAGAGAAGTACAATTGGGAGGAATTCCACCAAAATGCAACTTGCCCACACTTACTAGTATCTTTGATGGGACTTCATGTGCTATTCAGCACATTAAAGCATACATAAGATGCATGTTACAATGGGAAAATCATGATGTTGTGTTATGCAAGTACTTCGCATCGAGTTTAACAGGGGAAGCTTTAAAGTGGTTCGAAGGACTCCCTAAGAACATTATTACGTCATTCAGTCATTTGCAAGCAACTTTCCTTGGAGCATATATCACAAATCACTCTTCACGGCTTGGTATTGAAGATGTATTTGGTTTAAAACAAAGAGTGGGTGAAAGTTTGAAGCATTTGGTAAGACGATGGAAGACTATGTGCAGTGATATGGCAGGGCGTGTGGATGAGAGATACTTGATTCTGTCCTTCATAAATGCGATGTTCGCAACTGAACAATTATATGTTCAAATCTTCAAAAGAAAGAATTCCATAATGATGACAGAGTTACGAGAATTACAAGAAGAATACATTACACTATAGGAAAAGCAAAACAGTATGGAGTCATATCCAGTAGCAAACACTAGCAATCAAGAGGGAGGAGAAAATTTACTTCCCAAAATAATCAATATAGTAGCAGGTACTTCGCAAACATCCTCACAAACTTCTTCGCAAATTTCAGAAGAGAAGAAAATCAATGATAGCCAGCCAAAAATGGTAGCAATGGGCAGTAGAGATCAAGAAGAGTATGATAGAGAGAAGAATTTCTATAATCGAATAGGAAATAACCAAATTCCAAGATTAGATCAACAACAAGAAAATTATGGGGGACAAAGGCAAAATTATTTTGGACAAGGGAACCAGAGACAAAATTATAGCAACGGTCAAGGAGGTCAAAGAATGGTAAGGGAAGAGATAAAGTTGCCACCTTTGAATACAAGTGTAGAAAAGATATGGCAAGCAATTATCCTGGTAGAGAATATACCAACTCCATGGAACATGGGAAAGGAACCACCAATGGGTCCAAGAAGTCATGAATTTTGTTCATATCATCATTTTCATGGACATTCTACAAATAATTTCCATAATATCAAGAGGATAATCTTACGAATGATTGATCAAGGAAAGCTAAATCAATTTGTACTTAAGCAGACACAGTTGCAATAATTACCACAGGCTCCAGTCATAACTCGCAGGGAGAACACAACAAAAGAAAAGGGAGAAGAAATCCTACATATAGAAGTGGGATCAAAAGCAAGGAATGTTTTCTGTAATTCCATTGTTCATTCATATAAAACCATAGAGGATTTTCATGATAATGTATTAAGCAGGGTATATGCGAGGGATGGTGAAGGAAAGGAAGTAATGAACATCGCAAAAATTTCACGACTTGAAGATTGGCAGAAACGTGAAATTTCTTTTGAAGCCACTGAAATTCCATAAGGTTGTGAAGCACATGATAATCCATTGGTAGTAAGATTAGCAATCTACATGAATATGGAAGAAAAAGAAGATGATATGGAGGAAGAATCAATTGGTCTTAATAGGATTTTGATTGATACGGGAAGTTCTGTCAATATCCTCTTCTATTCTGCTTACAAAACTATGGGGGGAAAAGATGCAGATTTAATACCTTCTACTTACAGAATTTATGGTTTTAATGGAACTGCCAACAAGCCCAAAGGAGAAGTGAGAATGCGAATTCCATTAAGTGGAATGCGAACTGAAATTCTGTTCTGCGTTGTTGATGTCGAATCACCATATAATGCTTTGATAGGAAGACCATGGCTTCATGGAATTCTAGGCGTAGCTTCCACTCTACATCAGTGCATAAATTTTCCTCATATGAAGGGTATTGGAATTATCAAGGGTGATTGGGCTGAGGGAAAGAAATGTTACGATACAGAATTAGAAGTTTGCGAAGGAAAAACTGTTGTGAAGGAAAATTGGAGAAAAAGAGCAAAGGCTGTAAAAAGAAGTGAAAATTTAATGGCAGAGGATTAAGGAAAAAGAGAATAAAGTTACGATGATAATCATACAAGAAATTTACGATGACAATAAGGGATTGTGATTTGCGAAGAAAGAAGAAGGAAAATAATAAAACAAGAAGGTAATCAGAATGTTTGCTCGTGGAAATAAGGTATGTGGCAAAACAAAAATTTTATTTCGTGATAAATTTTACGAATATTGTTTGCTCGCAGGAAATTGGGAAAAGTTACGAATTTCAGAATTTATATTCCGATTAAAATTTCATTAATTTGCGAATAAAAGACCGCAATCTGTGATCAGCCTCCAAAAAAGAAAGAGAGCCGCAGAAAATTTTATACAGGCAAACCTTTGTGGCGTACACCCTAGTTCGCGAAGCTATATTTCGTAAGAGGCAAAATCCTAAAGTACGTCATTTAAGGGGGTACCTATAAACGTGTCTAAGGGTAACCGGAACACCACCAAGGACCCTTAGTACATGGTAAAATTTTAGGGGTACAACCCAATAATGGGGTACCTATCCGGGTTAGACACCTTGGATTCTCACCTAATCTAGCGACATTAAGCAATATAAAATGCGGTGTAAGAGGATTTAGGTTGGGCGACTAAGGCATACTGTCTTTCCCAAGAAGTGCAGAAAACGATCAAGGCGCCGAGGTACACGGTTGAGTCAAGAGTGCCGGGTGAGGTTGAACCACATCTGCCATTTTTGACAAGTCTTGGCAAATGATGCACTTGGCCCAAAGATACCCCATAGGGTGCAACCTCGTAACTATAAGCCTTATAGGCAAAAAGGATAAGAGGTTGCGATCAAAAGCTGGTTGTTGGCAGAACCGGATTGGAAGAGCTAACCTTGTATGGTCGATGTACGCTTCCTTGAAGGGGCAATCAGGGGGAAGATAAAGGGCAGCACCCTCCATTAGGGAGCTGATACGTGCTATAAGACGCAAATGTCACGAGGCTTCTTGTTTGCGAAAACATAAAGGCTTGTCATATTTGTGCAACAAATGAAGTTCTGCGAGCCTTCTAAAAAAAAAAAAAAAAAAAAGAAAGAAAAGAATAAAGAACTCGTAGAACATAATAAAGAAGTTAAGATGAGATCAATGGGTCACCACATGAAAGTGTGGAGACGTCCTGCGATTTCATCGCAAGACGGCAATGTCATGGGGCTTTATGTTCGCAAGAATATTTAGGCCTGTCATATTGTCGCAACACTTCCTGAAGAGGCTAAAATACTATACAAAGAAGTTAAGATGAGATCAATGGGTTTTTGCATGAAAGTGTAAGAACGTCGTGCGATTTCATCGCAAGACGATAATGTCACGAGGTTGTATATTCGCAAGAATGTTCAGACTTGTCATATTATCGCAAATACAATAATTTACTACAAAAGAGGTGGCAAAATAAGACCTTTACTTAGGAAGGCATGATAAGACCACAGAACTTAATCAAAATTCATTGCATCAATATCATTGAAGAAATTATACAAGAATATACATTATAAAGATCTGAAAAGAAGACAACTTCGTCAATACCATTGAATAAATTATACAAGAATATACATTATGAAGATTTGAAGAGAAGACAGCTTCGTCAATACCATTGAAGAATTTTTACAAGAAGTCCTATCAAAGAAGATAACATCATTAAAGAATTTTCACGAAGACTTAACAAAAGATACGATTTTGATAGCAATCAAATACAGATAAGTTCATACTCGTAAAATGTTACGATAATTACATACTTCTTATACTTCTCCATATATTGAATATTTCTCCAAAAGATTGAATACTTCTTATAATTCTTCAAGAATATCTCATATTCATTATACTTCTTTAACGGATATTTCATTTGGTAAAGGTTAAATAATCATTATACTTCGTCATATGTTACGTAATTATTCACAGATTGAATACTTCTTATATTTCTTCAGTTGGTGAATTGATTACTTCTAATACTTCTTATATCTCTTCATTTGGTGGATCGAGTACTTCTAATACTTCTTATATCTCTTCATTTGATGGATTTGGTACTTCTAATACTTCTTCAAAAGTATTGTATATGTAGTATACTTATTAAGGATATTTCATATATTTTATACTTAAAAGGGAGGATTTCTTATTTACAATCGTAACAAGTTGAAACTTCGTAAGATAAATTGAGGCAGATATTCTAATACTTCAAACAATGTTTAATCATTTAAAGAGAAATAATAGGGGGAAAAGGAGATACTAAGCTTTATCTGTGAGTTATATATTATTTCTCTTCATATGATCAAATGGGGCAAATTTAATTAAAGAAAGGTTAAATTATCTTCGCAAAATATCAGAAAGAAAGGATAAATCATCTTCGCAAAATATCAGAAAGAAAGGATAAATCATCTTCGCAAAATATCAGATGTACTTCTTAAAAAATATAATTGTTCGCAAAAAGAAAACCAACAGTAATTAAGTGAAGGAATTCAAAAGAAAGGAGGACAGGAGAGTCAATGATAAATTGAAAAAAGAATGTTATCATGCTTCATCAACATTCTGTGTTGGATCTTCAAGATCAGTAGGGTCATTAGCAGATTTCGACTTTTGCGAGATATCATCCTTGGAAGAATATGCAACAGGAACATCTCCTTGAGGAATAGATTATTTCTCATCATCAAGATCTTCATCATCACTCTCATAATCGAAATCACTATCAGGCTCACGAACAACTTCATCGTCAGATATCTTCGGAGGAGTAATTTTCACAGGAGGCAAGGCTCTTGATAAGAGAATGTTATTCGTAAAGACTTGAGCTTTCAGATGACTTTCACGAAGTATAGCTTTTTGATGATTGGTATCTTAGATATATTTGGAATAAGCAAGATAGTTGAATCTCCGAGTAGCACGGTCACGAGAGTTGATTAAGAGGGTAGAAAGCAAAGCATTTTTCTTGCGAAGCTCGGAATAGGAGGCTTCTAATCCAGCTTTCGCATTACGAAGGATGTTCTCAGATTCTGCAAATAAAACAAAATTCAAAGAATAAAATTTGCGAGTATAACGAAATTTAAAGATCTACCAGAGGCAGTCAAATTTTAATGACTACCTTCTCTTTGCGAAGTAAGAGATTGAGTTAAAGATAGACAACAGTTCTTCATCTGATTCATCGCATTATCAAAACCATCGCCAACTAATCCTTTAAGTCGAGATTGAAGCTTTTGATCTTTAGAAAGGAGAAAATTCTTATCCTTCGCAAGTTTAGCATTAAGACTTTTTAATGACGAATAATCTTCTTCAAGTTGATTCTTCTTAGCACTCAAGACTATATTCTTATTAATAAGGGAATTCTTCTCAATAACAAAAGAATTTCTTTCAAAGATCTGAAGACTTCTTTAATTCCTCAAGTTCACCTTTCAACAAAGAAAGAAGATTTTCTTGATCGCAACATTTATTCTGAAGAGTCTTTAATTCTTGCGAAGAAACAATCATTGTATTCAAAAACGAACATTTCTCTTCTGATAAGGTTTTGTTCTCTTCTAATAAGGTTTCTATTCTCAAATTAGCTTTAGTTAAGGAAGAAAAAAGTTGAGATATGTCATCATTCAAAAAATTTTGATCATATATTAGTTGAGTATTCTCTTGAAAAAGAGCGTCAGAGTTGTCAAGAGCACACGAGTAAAGATTAGATAAATGGGAGAATTGGTTTGAGAGGCTTTCATGCTTTGTTCGATATTCTGTTGCATCTGATTCATGGTGAAGTACCAATCTTCTACATTTCTGGATGGATTCTATAAAGGGGAATGGGTTTTAATGGATGTTTCAAGCATATGAAGAATATAAGTAAATAAAAGGGAAAATATGAAGATAGTAATCATACCTTTCAATTCATCATTTATTTTGCGAAGAATCGCACAGTCGAGAGAATTATTCTGAAGATGATGATTTTCTTTACGGAGATCCTCGCATTCTGCTTGAGAAGATTTCAAAGATTGGCGAAGCAATTCAATTTCTTTTTCCAAGGATTGACGTGAAGAAGAAATGTTTGGATTGACGAAATTATTTAGAACTTCGCAAAATTTATATTGCGAACGAACATTAGTAGACTTCGCAGTATTGGTCAAAACCTCAGATAACATTCGAAAAGTTGAATAAATTCCATCTCGAATTTCCTGAGGAAGAGGAGAAGAATTTGAAGGAATAAGAGCAAGCTGCAAATTGTCTGGAGAAATAGCACTCAAAGGATTTGGGGACAAGACAGATTTTTCAAAAGAAGAAGTTGAAGAAATATTTTGGGAGGGTTGTTTTTCAAGAGAAGAAGTTGAAGAAATATTCTGTGAGGGTTGATCTTGAAAAAGTGTTGATAAATTGACACTGATGGGAGATTGAAAGGTAGGTAATGGAGTAGAGGCAGGAGTGTGTGAAGAAGCATTTTCACGAGGAGGAGAGGAAAATTCCTTATCAACTTCAGGAAGGAAATCATCAATCGGAATTAATGGTGTGGGTTTAGTTATTCGAGATCTCTTACTAGGGTTTGGTTTTTCGCCAACCTGCGAATCAAAATGTAGATTAAAAACTGAGGCAACAATATATTGTTCAGGAAAGAGGGCAAAGTATTTTAACTACCTTTTGATTCTCAAATTTTCTTCTTCGTGGATTAAGGCTTGGATTCTTTAGTTGAGATTTCATCTGAGGAGTTATTTTGCTGAAATAAACCAAAATCAGATAACAAATTATACAGAAATCCAAGAGGAGAACAAATGAAATACGCAGAGATAGAAGGAAATTACCTTGGAGAACTCATGAAGATATAGTAGAAGAAAAAATTGCAGAGAAAACAGTAATAGAGAGTATGAGTAGAAGATAGAATTGCGGAAATAAGAAGAAGAAAAGGAAGAGAATATAAAGGAGTTATATAAGGGAATAACTAGAAAAGAACGGTTACAAAAGACGTGTCAAAATTTTAAAATACTAAGTAACGGTTATGTTCTCACGATCATTTCTTCTTCGTAGAATTGACATGAGAAGAGGCAAGATGTAGGTACTGAATATCGCAGGATAATAGTTCACGAGTATCGTAATAAATAAAGGAGAAAAGAATTATAAAATGATACGATGATAGAAGTAGCGCGGAGAAATATGAAGTTTTGCGAGGATGGAATAATGTTACGAGTATGAGTTGCGATACTTCGCAACTCATATACAGCTGTATAAGTTTTACTATAAATAGGAGTTCAAATGTAAAATTCGAGAGGTTCTTTTAGTGAGTGTTAGAAAATATCTTAGGAAAGAGAATAGAGAAAGTTGTAACTATTCTAATTCCATTTAGATACTTCTTTGTAATCAATTGAGAACATTAATAAGAAAATTGTTATTCATCATCAAGAACTTCTTGAGTTTTTACTAATTCTATTGAGGGTGTAGTTGTAGGTTATTCTGCAACTACAGTACTCTTTTTATAGCTTTCAGAAAAAGCTTTCTAAATATATAAAGTTTGTCAATTTTTGACGAGCGGTTTAAAGGATAAATTGTTTTTAATTATTTTTTATATTATTTAAAATTGCTGAAATCATCGTGAGTCCTATGGACTAAATTGCAAATATTTGGACTAAATAGTAAATAATGAGGGTTATTAGTGTACTTTTTATTCTTTTGGACTAATCTGTACCTAGTTGACTCGGACTGGACTAAACTGTACCTTTGGATTGATTTTTGGGTTAAACCGTATTTTTCCCAAGTGTCTAACGATGCTTCCACCACCACAGATTCCACGACTGATCAAGATGCTGATACGGCGACCAGCATAGATGATTCAGTTGGCTTCCAAGCTACTGCACAAACAGTTCCTGCTTTGTTAAACAAACTCCAAACACTTGAGGACTGAATTTCGCCTTTTCACTGTAGGGATTCAACCCTGCAATTATAACTACAAGATGCACCAAACCCACCCTTCATGATACCTTGGTTGAAATTGTTTGCTTTAATGTTCGTAGTATTATCTTTACTGAAGTCCAGTGAGCCAATTAAATGCCAGAAAATCGAGCTTAGCTTACAGGAATACCCATGAGAGAAAGTTCACTTTTTTCTAGCACATGAATCACTCAAATAAAAGTCCTTGTTTTAATAACAAGAACAAGGAAATGAATCATCAAATTCCCAACTTCAATTGGCAAATCAACACTATTTCTCACAGCAAGACTCAGATATATATACAGTAGTCAAAAACTGGGTGATAGACAGTCTCTGCTAACTGCAAGTTCACACAACACAAATGTTGTGACAAAACACCAACAAACTATGATTAAGGCCCCAAATTGTTTTTGTTCCAAATCAATCCTAGTACACAAATCTGCAGGCATAGAAGTTGTTAAGGTTTCTAGAATTGGGAACTAGGTTTTCATGTACTTTACGGACTTAAAACTGTACAAAGCAAGAACATAGTAAGCAAGGGAGTTTGTATATGTACCTTTTCAAAAACATTGAACGCTTGTTGAGCAAAGTTAGCAAACTTTGTTGACAAGATTTTCTGTCCTATGCACAACTAAAATGTGATTTGGGTCTTCTTGGAGTAACATTGGCACAAACGCTATCAGTACTACTTTTGAGAAAAGATGAGCCATTTGGATCACCACCCCATTCTTCATGATATTTCTGGTTGTTTCACAATTTTTAGTCTGTGAGGCCTCTCTACAACTACTTGCATATCTTCTTGTCATTTAGACCAGCATTACTACAGTAGCAGGCTAATATACATATATGTTTCTGAAACAGTGAAAGTCTATCATTGTGCAGCTAGTAAGAAAATGTCAAAATCATTTTCACCTGAGAGCTGACTATGTATAAAAAACAAGCAAAGCATGGACAGCTGAGCTAAGGATTCTTCACTCGACGCTGAAGATAGGAAAAATAAAAATGGTATGCAAGAATAAGGAACGAGATATCCATAATACTTTTGGCATTAGTGACTTTATACAGAGCTAATGCAACTGAATAAAGCTTAGATACATATTGATGCAATTGTTAGCAGACTCAGATATCCCCAGAAATTCGAGTCTTAAGAAATGGTATAACTTGAGATCTAACTAAACCAGAGTTAAGCAAATGTAAAATCGATACACATATGGAAGTAGGCATAAGGTGGGTGAAAAGCCACAATTTATGGGCAAATCATCCATTCAGATGAAGATGTCTCGCTGCCAACGCAATCATTGTTCTGAACCAAGCCTGCATGGTAACATGTTAATGGTCATTCGCAATGAGATGCAAAAGTAGTATATTGATAACAAACAATGTGGTTCGTTCTAGTCAAAGACAGAATGGAAACGCGTTACCACAGAAAACTGTGCCTGTTTGACTCTAATGTTCTTGTGAAATTTATTGATGGGTGAACATAAAACTTCAAAGAAAATTCCTATTCAAGTTCATGATTTTTCCTGCATATGCTTATTCGACTCCCATATTGACTAAATAAGTCATTACAGTGTACAAATGAAATTGAGATAGGGTTGAGTGACTAGTAAAATGTACAATGTACAAAATAGTATGGCTAAACCCAAAATAAGGAGCACTCCCGTATAGTTGGATCGATGATATAAAGATAGAATAAAAGTGATGTTTACATATATTACTCACTAATAAAATGTTAATAGCATTTAGGTTCTCACAAAGGTAACTTGTTATCCAATTTCAAAATGAAACTCACATAAATATATAATAGCATGAACATTACTTCCAAAACTTAACAAAGATTACCAGTTTATAAGTAGATATCCAAGCTTTCATCCTTTTACAGCTGGTTGAATGGCTAACCATAGCTTTCGGCGTCCTCAATTTCAACTGACTCCATTATCTTCGTATCTTCTTCCCCTAATTCCTCCAATGAAACTAAGGTGTACTTGTGAGGTATTACTTCAAGCAAGGATTCCGTAAAATTCACAAGCCTTTTCGAGGTAGAAACTTTTGGGTCGTAAATGTTGATGTCTCTGAATAGAAGTTAAAACACCACCACTCTTGGTTATGTCTAGTAATTCGCCATCATCAACCCTAAACTCTCTACACCAAACCAATGACTGATGTTCCTCTCGTTCATTCATGTCATGATTGCTATTCTTCGTTTTTAATAGCCATATGTCATAACATCCAAATCCTTCCTCAACTACATAAACAGCAATAAACAAACCCCATCCAAAACCCTTATTCTTTGATATTCCCATCCACTCTCTGGCGGCGAAAGAGGTGGCAAAAGATCTTTACAAAACTTTTCCTCGGACAAATTGAAGGTGACAATCCTATCTAAATAAATGTTTAGCCAATAAACAGTTCCATTAACAAAGATACCTTGGCTACATAAATGATTTGGATGAAATTCAAAATTGATATTTTCAAGTGTCTCCAGCCATTGCCACTGCCTAGAGTATACATGTGGACTTCGACATATTTTCTCATCAACACTCGTATAACTTTGTACTCATCGGTTACAGCAACGTAACCAAATCCGGTCATCCAATACTCAATACCACGATATTCTGTCTTGATTCCAAGAAGAAAAATATATTCTCTGGTGACCGGGTTACAAATATAAACAGATGAATATGCAACAATACAAGTCAAACCATTATATGAACCAATAAAGTCTAAGTCATAGATAGATCTATCAAACGGAGGGGTGATATTAAGTTTTCTGATTCCCTGAATATGGGTTGTTGACTCATGATTCTTGTTATATTCAAAATAATGATATTTCAAATTTTCCCCAATCGCTGGACGAGTAAAAGCAAGAAACCCCAACTTACCAGAATCCTCAGCAATAGAAAGATGATGTAAGTGTATTTTATTGAATTATGGATGGTGAGAAACAAGATGATTCCAAGTTTTGCATACCCATTTGCATTCGAGAATTGACTCAGTCGGTACGCGACTCAAAATGTCCAGTGCTCTTAGGGAAGAAAATTGAAGTACTCCATGAAAGAATGATGAAATCCTGTTATAGAAAATTAGCATATTCAGGGTTTATCAAACAGTGATGAAGAATTGAAGATTCGGGTTTCTAGGGTTTGGAAAGAGTAAATAAAGGTGATGAAATGAAATCGGTTTTTGAGAGGGGGAAATAGAAAAATAGTCGTATATAGTCCAAAACTTTGGTTTTACATTTTAACAAGAGTCGTCAAACCTTTCTAGACTCTACGCAGAGAGAGAGAGAAAAATCAAAAGATCCAATAAGGCTAAGTTTTATGGGCTAGATTGAGCAGTTAGATTAACAGAAATGTGTTACAATTCAAAAAAAAAAAGTATTGCCTATTTTTTAACACTAGTTTTCTCTCCTAATAGTTGCTCGCATGTGAACTAGCATCTAGATAGTTACGTTGAATCATTCAGCGCCGGGAAAACCACCTTTTCGCGGAATGGTTCAGCGCTAGGCGATTTAACTCAGATCTGACGGCTGAGATTTAAAGCGCTGGACCGTTCATTGCCAGGCGGTGGTCCCAGATGGCTTGGACTGCTAATCTAGTTGCTAGATTAGCACTCCCATAAGACTTAGGTGGTTGTCCTAGACCCCTAGCTGACGTGGATTGCCAATCTAGTTGCTAGATTAGCACCCCATAAGACTTAGCCTAAGTACAATTTTTTATTAGGCAAGAAAAATATTTTGATTATATAACAAACATTACAGATTGCTAACATGCGCACTTAGGGTAGGAAATCTTAACTGACACCGATATGTCTTTTTTTACATCTAAAGTGAGTCCTCTAAATAAAAACCCATGTTCTAAATCAAATAAAACCCATATGAAAAATGAAAGAACCCATGTTCGACGAGAAAATATTAATAAAAACCCATGTTCCAAATCACAAAAAACCCATATGAAAATGAGTATGGATGAAGAATTATACGCAGGAATCGAACCTACGAATTGCCATGGTTTAGCCATTTATGCAAAGAGACTTGCAAATGAACTAGGTGAAGCTTCTAGAGCTTTTATTTATGCATGCATTCTCGAGCTTCGATTTCATTTTTATTTGAATGACTCCCGGAAATTTTCTGGGAATCTAGAGATTTAAAGTGATACTCTGAGAGTATGTTAGAGAGTTTTTGGAACTTATAGAGATAAAAAAATGAGATTTGTAAAGAATTTGTGTCATTTATAGAGACAAAAGAATGTATATAATTAAAAATTTAAGAACATGCCGATTTGTTTTTATAATGCACTTTTTTAATGTTAATAAAAGTATCATGGATACCTAGTAAAATATGTGTTTATTATCAAAATAAATCTCATAACTAGTAAAATATGCATTTATTGTTAAAATAAATCTCATGATTAAGGAGAATCAGAGGTGAAGGAAGGAGATGTAGAGACAAGAAAGAGAATCATCTTATTAGAGAGTGAAAAAGTGGGGGTCTAACAACCACACCCAATATTTAGTTAGGCGGTCTGTATAGACTAACTCTAATAAAATTCCAAGAGAATCAACTAGCTAGACAGTAAGACTCAAGCAAGGAAATATATCCAAGAGTTATATCTTTGTTTCTCAATGTAATCAGCAAATAAAACAGATAAAATCCGTGAGCCTGATTATTATGAGAAACAACTTGAACGGTAATAAAGACCAACGTTCAAGTGTCAATCAATTTAACCAACAACCAAATATTGGATTTACCAATTGATTGAACTACGCACAACCTGTGATATTTCAATAAAATATAAAATATAATGCGAAAAAGAAATAACACAGACACTAGAAGTTTTGTTAACGAGGAAACTGCAAATGCAAAAAAAACCTCGGGACCTAGTCCAGATTTGAACACCACACTGTATTAAGCCGCTACAGACACTAGCCAATAACAAGTTAACTTCAGACTGGAATGTAGTTGGGCCCTAACGAAGTCTCACTCCAATTAGGGTACAGTCGCGTTCCTTACGCCTCTGAGTCCCAGCAGGACTCTACGCACTTGATTCCCTTAGATAATATTACCCACAACTAAGAGTTGTTACGACCCAGAGTCGAAGACTTTATAAACAAATTTGTCTCCTACAGAAAAGTTTATTCTGATAGATAAATATGTCTCCCACAGAAATACCTACCAAATTTTTTTCCATATTTTGATAAATCAAGGTGAACATGAACCAATTGATAATCCGGTCTTATATTCTAGAAGAACATCCTAGAAATATCAATCAACTCACAACAACTTAACTATATGGTAGTAGAACAAGTTATTGTGGAATCACAAAGAATGAGACGAAGAGTTTTGTGATTACTTTTTATATCTTACCTATCGGAGATAAATCTCGAGCAAATCTTAGATAATATCAAACTCAATATTATGGAAAAAGTAAGATCAGAACACGCAATTACAGAGAAAATAGTTAGTTCTGGCTTCAGAATCCTAATGAAGTATTTAAGTCGTTAACCTATAATGGTTTTAGTAAAAACCTAGGTTAAAGGGGAATCGACTCTAATCGCAACTGGTATCACGCAGGAGGTGTGGGGTTAGGTTTCCCAATTGCTAGAGTTCTCCCTTATATAGTCTTCAAATTAGGGTTTGATATCTTTGAAACAAAGCAATCAATATTCACCGTTAGATGAAATCCTGATTTAAGATTCAAACTAAGTTTTCTTAAAACCAAAGCAATATCTCTCCATCGTTAGATGGTCTAAGCTTGTTACACACAAATGAAATATACCTTCGTTTAGATATGGGTAACCGTACCTAAATGTGTATATTGAGTTGGCTCAATTACAGTTAACCGAATTTAGTCATATGAACACTTTTTTATTAACCATATTCATCTAACACTTCTAAATCAAATGATAATATAATGAATCTAATTGTGTTAGTCATAAAGTTGTTCAATTGTTTATATTTTCATAGAAGTATACAAGACACAATTGAAGCAAAATCGGATTGATTCAAAAGAATTAGTTTATGAACACTTTAGCCACGGTTTGCAAAGATTTCCTTCCTTAATATATAAATGTATTTGTTCGTGAGTATGAAATCATACTTAACCGATTTTAGAACTTAACCACATAAGTTTGCAAATGGGTACGCAAACCTAAGTTCCGGACTTTGATCTTTTCTGACAGTTTGCAAACGGGTACGCATATTGTCTTTCCAGAACGAATTCAGGTGAAACAATTTGAAAACGTGTATGAAAACTTGGTTCCCGAACTTTGACAGTTAAAACCGTTCACATACGGGTATGCATACTTGGTTTCCGGACCTGGATTATTCTTACAACAGTTTGCATACTAGTATGCATACTGTGTTATATCCAAACAATGGTTAATTGTTCTAAACTCCCATTTCAATCATTGAAACATCCTAAGAAGACGACAATAGATGTCTCACACAAACTATTAGCTTATAAGTAATTTTCAATTGATCGAATGATCAATACGAAATATTCCGAGTCTATATCAAATGACTGTCTCACACAAATCATGTAAGATGTTACAAGGCAATTTTCACATGATCATCTTTTGATTCATTATTTAGTTTTCAACAAATAAATTGCTTCCAACTAAACTCATCAAGAATAATGATGAACGTAGTTAAAGAAAAAATCTTTGTAGCACATATTTCGAGGAAGATATAAGAGAGTTAACCTCAGCTCGAAATATCAAATGTGCATAATGTAAAAGTCTATATAGCTAAAAGACTTAATCTAGGAGATAGAATAGAATAGACTTCTGAGTGATAGATGAGTTTAAGTCTCCACATACCTTTTGTTGATGAAGTTCCTCCAAGATCTCCTCATTAGATCTCCGTCTTCAATCGATGAACGCCTTGAAGTCTAAAGCTCAACTGCACATTCTATCATAATCTGAGACATATCTATAAGAAGACTAGAAATCAAGACTTATAGTTTTGATCACCTAAACTTGACAAACAAGCTTGAGATAGAAACACTTGCGAGTTCGACCGAGCAGTGCTCTAACAGAGAGATTAACTGGCATGTGTGAAAGAAAAACAGTTGCGAATAACAACTGAGATGCAGCAGTTGAGAAATTAGCAACAACGATGAGCCGTTGCGAATATTTAGCAACAAAAATTCGCAACAACTATATTTCTGTTTCAAATCTAAGTTGCTAAAACCCATATTTGGTGTAGTGTTGTTAGGTATGTCCATTATGCCATCTACTTTATCTACTTTAGATTAATCATACTCAACCTGCAATTTCAATGAGGTAACCATTCCATTAAATGATTTACAACAATTTCCTACATTATTATCACCTACACAATTTGAATGATCTCCAATTTCAGTACCAAAAATTACAATAAACGCACACTCTATGACTACCAAGTATAAAATGGGTATAACTAAAGCTAAATTTTTTACCTCTGAAGTGCAAACTGTGTGTGAGGATATAAATGTTCCAACTTGCTACTCTGAAGCTTGTAAGGATCCAAAATGGAGAGCAGCTATGGATGAGGAATTTAATGCTTTACTTTAAAATGGTATTTGGAAACTAGTTTTTGTTGTTGATGCTCATAATTTCATTGGCTGTAAGTGGTTTTTCAGAATTAAAAGAAATGCAGCTAGCTTAATAGAAAGGTATAAAGCTAGATTAGTGGCTAGTTGAGGAGAATTTTTTTGATAGAGGCGTTTTTTGATGGGGGCATTGGGGACAAATGAATGTTGACACATGTATTTCCTATTAATTGATTCCAACAAAATTTGTTTCCACGAATATAAAAAGAAATGTATTTTTGGAGAAAATATTTCTTATCTTAATTGTTTATATTTTATGTTTGGTATTTTTGGAAACAAGATTTGTGGAAATAATTAATATAAAAGACATATGTCAACATTTCGTTTGTCCCCCATGCCCCCATCAAAAAATGCCCTCATCAAAAATTTATCCCTAGTTGAGGGTATTGACTATCAAGACACTTTTAGTACAGTTGCCAAGCCAACAATAGTGCACGTGATTTTATCTATTTCTCTATACAAAGGATGAGAAAACTTGATGTCAGGGACGCTTTTTTGCATGATTACTTATCTGAGGATGTTTTTATGGTTCAGCCTCCAGGTTACTTTGATAAGATGCTTCTTAATCATGTTTGCAAATTACATAAAGCTAGTTATGGTCTCAAACAAGCTCGTAGAGCATGGTTTTATAGATTGAGCAAGTTTTTATTTTAGTATGGATTTCATTTTTCTAAAACTGATACATCCTAGTTTTACATAGTTACTTCTTCTTCCACTGTCTATATTCTCATCTATTGATCACTGACAGTTCTACTTCTGCAGTAGATTCTCTTGTTCATCCCATGAGTAATGAGTTTGCTATTAAGGATTTGGGGGTACTTCATTTTTTTTCTTGGGCATTCAAAGCTAAGCACACCTCTGATGTAATTCTCTTATATCAAGAATAATATATTTCCAAATTACTCTCTAAGACTAAAATGAGTATGTCAAAACCATGTGCTACTCCTTATTCTACAACACCACCTGTTACTAATTCCCCAGCTTTTGCAGATGTTTTATTGTACATAAGTACTATAGGATCTCTTAAGTATGCCACCATTACCAGGCCATACATTTCCTTTGTTGTTAATAAGGAATGCGGGGGAGAAAATTTGGGGGTATGTAGCTGCTTCATTTTTCTTATACAAGCATTTTCCATTGGTGAACAATACTGAATTAGACGAAAGAAGTCAGTGGCTAACTATATTCAGACGTGATTATATGTGGCCATCCACTTTTGAGTATGCAATAGAAGACTAGTGGTGGGTGTAGAAATATATAAAATATTTGACATAATTATTCTGTAACACACTTAGTAAATTAGCACGTTTAAAATAACGTTTTTATGCGTTAAATGCACAATGGACCCAACATTTTTCATGTCATTTGACAGAATTTATTTGTAAATCCCTAATCACGCAATTAATTTTTCATTTAAAAGTGTGATTAATAGCCATTTCTGGACTAGTCGCATCTACTTTTGAAGCTTTCATGAGAAATAAGAACCCCTTACAATTAATAATGGTGCATTTGCTTCCTTCGAAGGGACAATCAATTATTTTATTCTAACAATAGGTTATAGGTTACATAGGTCGTCATGGTCTATACTTGAATACACTGATGACCAGTAAGCAGTCGTCAAGGAGGTTACTTTAGTAACATGATGACCATGAACAATCGTCAGTTTATGAATTTTTTTACATTGATGATCATTACTAGTCTAACATTGTTTGAAACAAATAAATATATAAATAAACTTAAAATTTAAGAGTAATCGAAACTGAAATTAACATAAGTTAAATTGTCTAAACCACAGCCATGATCTTAAACCACAATCTTAAAAGTACAAAACATACTCTAAAATGTCTCAGAAACACTCAACAGCAATTACTAAAGTGAACACTTCACAGATATTAAAATAAGGTTGATCAATCAATATTGATGTAATCTTCCTCCTTCACTTTATCAAAGTTTTAAGAATCATTAGCTCGTTCTTCTAACTCTTCAGGTGGACCTATGTAGTCTCTATTCTTATTGTAATAGGGGTTCACTCCAGAAAAAAAAACACATTCCCCGAATTTTGGATCATAATCATCTCCGTCATATTCCTCTTCTTCCTCTGTTTCAATATACTTTAGGGGATTAATTGCTAGGACTGTTCATAACTTCATATCGCTTAGGAATTCTTCTGGATTACTCTCCATTTAGTTTAACAATTCTTCTACATAGTCATCTTCAGATATATCACAAAGAGGTTTTGAAAGAGGAGTAACCTTTTTTTCCCTTTGTTATTCTGTTGGAACCCAAATAATAAAACAATACACAAGTACAAGCTATGAACATATGTATCAAGAGTTGAAACTGTAATAATTGTCATGTTGTACTTTAACCGACCATGCCGACCGTAAATATAACTACATAGTCGTCAACTTTATTTTCCAAAACAATGACGACGTACACCCTAAAATTTACACAAAAAAAAACAAAGTTTCTATGCCACCAAGTCGTTATGTTATAAGTTATAAAAGATGAAGAACAAAATGACTAACATAGGTCGTAGAGACTAGATGATATTTTTAAAATTTCAACGAGATAAATTTTTTAAAATTTCAAGACACGGATTTTTAGATATGTTGTATTCTAGTTTGCTTACCAATTATACCCTGAAAAAATATGGTACATAAGGAATTATTACAATTTGACTCTTATACCTATTTACATGTTTATTTACGAAAATGTCTAATACCTATTTGCCCTTCCTTTTCTCTTTATTTACAATACTGTCTAACACCTGTTTTCCCTTCCTCTTTGGTTTATTTACGAAAATGTTTAAAGGAAAAAAGGAAAATTTTGATTTAGAGGGGCGTTTTTGGTTTTCGGCCCGGACCATTTCCAATCTTTTTGTGTCAATTGATCACTTATATTTTACAACAAAATGACCATATAGAAAGTCCTCCCTCGCTTTGCTCGGTCGGTCAGCCCAATTGACCATGGTTAAGTTTCCTTCAGCTCCACACTTCCTCCCGCTAGCTGCTTATATTTTCTGTCCTCCAATTTTCACCCAATGAACTTGGAGGAACGTGATTACGATCCTTGGCCTAGAGGTGTAAATTCGGATGGGCCAGCACATTTATGGCACAACACAACACGTTAAAATTCGAGCACAACACGTGACCGGCCCAGCACATGCACATCACGTTTGTTTAATATGTTGTGTTTCGCCAGACAAATAGGCACAGCGGGACAGCACATCACGCAAAGAAAGCACGCCACATCATGCGTAAAATACTACACAACACATCACATTTGATGCATATTTCACATAAAAATCATTATTTTAGCCAATTTCTGACATTTTATTTCTGTTATGCTAATTTATTTCTGTAATAATACATGTACTAACTAAAATATATATTTTGGAGAACATAAAATAAGTGTGCTAGCACAGCACGACACAACACATTTATTTTTCTGGCACAGCACAACACGACACGCCATTTAGCACAGCACGTCTGAATCTCTGGTACATCCCAGCACAACACGCAACACGCTAAGCACGTGACTTCGTGGACTGGGCTATACCGGGCCGGCATGTTTTACACGTGGCCCACCTGAAATTCTTAAAGTAGAAAAAATATATAGCCTACAAAGACGAAAAGGATATGCGTTCCATGACATATATAAGTACTTTCTACGATAGATTGTGATAAACGAATTTAGTGGACTAACTATTTTTATTAGAAGATTAGCTAGAGTGTCCTAGTTTTCGAGGCATGGTTGCAGAAATGCTTAAGATTTTCAAAAAAGAATCTAAAATGTCCTAGTCTGTTAACTTTTCCATCTAAGACAGTTAGGTGGTCAATTTGGCACACATGTGATTTCACACATGTAAGAAAAAGATAATAATAACCCTTCATGGTTAATGGTTTTAGGGTTCGAGGTTTAGGGTTCAGAGGTGGTGGTGGTGGCAGTGACGACGACGATGGTGGCGGCGGCAGCGGCGGTGTTGGTGGTGGCGGTTGTGACGGTGGAGGTGGTTGCGGTGGTGAGGATATGACACGTGTCGCAATATTAATGGTGGTCATTTTCTAAGAAGTAAAGGTCAATTTAATAAAACCTAAGGTTAATAATGACTTTTCTAGAGTTCACATGTGTGCAAAATTGACCAATTAACCAATGTAGTTAATCTCGGTCGAGATGGCCGACATACCGCCAATGAGATGGCCGACATACCGCCAATGAGATGGCCGACATACCGCCAATAATATCGGTTTTGGTGTTACACCGAGATGCCAACATTGGCCGATATTTCACCAGTATTCACCGAAATATCGTGTCTCGGTACTCGACCGATATTCATCGAAATATCATGTCTCGGTACTCGACCGATATTTACCGAAATCCGATATTGACTACATTGCACTTAACTAGCTTGGATGGAAAAAACTAACGGATTTGAGCATTTTAACTTTTATGTTTTTTTTTGAAAACTTAGTAAGTTTTCATTAACGACACCCCCAATTTCAACTCTTTGCCTATTTTTCTTTTGTTGGGAAAATCTCATTGATACGTGGTAATGTGTCAACACTTGAGTTTGTCCAATTAACAACTCTTAGAGCATCTCCAATAGAAGGTGGAAAAAAATCCAACGTGGATTTTTTATTTAGTCCTTTTATTTATGAGGTTTATACATAGAGTAAATATAGGACCTCATATCTAAAAAAGCATCTCCAACAATGAGAAATTTAACTCTTAGAATTAAAAGAAAATTGGTTTAAAACATGACGTGGAGGTGCAACCGGAAGTGTAGATAACACTTTCTTGAACACCTTCATATTTAGTAATTGGTCCCTCCTAATTTGTAACACCCTACTGCTGGAGATGGATTTATGCCAAACGGGGGTCTAAAATCATATGTATCACTAAAATTAAATAGATCCACCCTCTCTTGGAGATATTCTTATTGAGGAACAGATTTCTTATTTTTTGTTTGCCGTAAATCTTTTGGGCATAATATTTTTCAGCATAGCCGTCGCGTCTTCTTTTTATGTTGTTAACAAGTGGAGTGTGTGTTGCACGTCGGCAAATCATAACTTATCTTCCATTTTCTTAGTACTTTCTCCTCCTTCGGCTACTTAGGATCTATAGATTGAAAGTATACAGAAAATTCTATTACTTTAACCAAATAAAATTAGTGTTGCAGCAGCACAATATTGCATGCAGGGAAATGTTCAGGTGTTGCAAGAAAAAAGGGAATAAAAGCTAGGTTTCCTAGTTCCTATAGATATTGAGATTTTGCAGTAACTTGTGCAACTATAAATAAACCAGTACACTGCACGTGCTTCCCTTGAACCCCACGTTGCGCATTAAGGCTCTTCAAAATTTAGTATGTTGCCTTAGTGGAACCCTCCCTCTCTGACCCGCTCTATTGCTAGTTAGTCTAAGACTCCATCCCATTTAAACAAAAAAAATTTATATGTAAACAAATTAAATTACTAATATATCCTCATTTTATTTATAGGAAATTTATTGTGTAGTTATGATAGGGGTAAAATAGTCAACAATAATTTGCAGCTTCACAAACAGCCAAGGTGGGTTCTCTTTATAGATAAGTAATAGATAGATTAACAAAGTGATGAGAATTGAGAAGCACTCGTCTTTTTTTTTTTTCATAAGATGAGTAGGCAGTGCATTGAATTTATTCCCCCACCATTTTCATTTTTCCAGAGAAATGGGGATGTTGGTTATAATGGAAATGGAAATGAAAGTCCGAGGAAAGTACCCGTCCTACCTATTATGCATCCTGGACCTTCAAATATGGTCGGTCCCCAAGATGAACAAGAAATATGGCTAGGTACCAATCACAAATGTATATTAAATTCACTGCTCCACTTCCACGTCCCAAGTGCAAATCTATTGGGTTCCGTGTGGAGTTGGAAGTTGTGTGGGGTTATTGCAACTACAGTGGTGCGATCATAACCAAAAAGCAAAAAAAAACCAAAATTTGAGTTTAGTCTATGTTGCACGCAGTGGAGGGAGACTAAAATTTGGTCAGGCGCAACTCCAATCAGGCGTAACTCCAAGGTTCCGCCCCATTTTTTTTTTAATTCAGGCGTAACTCCAATCTTTGCCCCATCAAGCGCAACTTTAATCTACGCCCGACTAAAACCAAACCAAAGACTAAATATACTCTAGTATTTGGTTTTACTCTTTCTCCATCGCGTCTGGTTTTTGGTTTTAGTTTTGGTCTCCCGCTGTGGTTGCTGTTAGAAGTTATTCCTTTGGTCTACTGGAGTGGTCCATCCCTACTGGAGTGGTCCATCCTTTGGTCCAGCGTAGAATCTTTTAGTTTCTTTTGGGTTTCTGACTCTTTCTGATGTCCTGCTTTTTGTTTCGAAAATTATAAACACACCGTGCGGAAGAACAACAGTCTACGTGTCTAAAGGGTGGGACCCACTCTTTAAAAGTCTGCCCATTCACCATCTCGATGTTTATAATGCTTGCATCTCTATCGTTCATTTCCTCTCGGTGCACACACGGTGCTTAAATCACCGTGTGTGTATCATTACTCTTTTGTTTTCCGGTTTCTCTTTGTAGGTTGGGTCCCTTAGATAAGGGGAAATTATTATTGCAAACAAATCCAAAACCAACTTTCTGGTTACTCTTCCTAACCCAACTCCTTTCCGAAAACCAACTTTCCGAAAACCAAAACCCATCATATTCTGGGGAAATTATTATTGACCCTTATTATTGCAAACAAATCCAAATGATTTTTGTTATGGTGGGTTTGGATGTAGAATTTTAAAGGTGGAATTTATGGGTCCAAGGGATTTGGTAGAATTACGTTTTCCTCTGTGTGTTTGGTTGTCTAAATCCTTGGAATCACGTTTCCTACGGGATTCAGTTTTCCAGCAAATCCTCCATATGGAGTCCGACCCCTCCCCCTTAGATTTGATGGGAAACTTATCAAGGGATTTATGAAACGACTTTTTTTAAACTCTAAATCCCATATATATGCAATTTTAAGATTTTAGGGCAATGCGAAACAATATAAAGACTTTATACAAGAAAACTCGATAAATCCTAGGAATTTTAATTGGGCCGACCGAGCGAAGCGAGTGAGGACCTTTATATGGCCATTTTTTTGTAAAATGTAAGTGATCAATTGACACAAAAAGATTGAAAATGGTTAGGGCCGAAAAACCAAAAATGTCCCTCCCTTTTAGTTCAATTACTATAACTCCTTGTGTATCCTATCTTTTCAGGGGTATAATTGGAAAGCAAATTTGAATATAACATATCTAAAAATCCGTGCCTTGGAATTTTACAAATTTTATCTCGTTGGAAAGCTAATAAAAAAACTTATCCAACGAGCACAAACAACAATATCAAATTTTGAGTTTTTACGAAAAATTCAGAGGTACTTATCATTTTATGCACAATTTTAGAAAATTAAGTGTATATCCATTATGCAAACCACCATAAAGGATACATAATAGTTTATGTAGCAAAATTTTGGTTTATTCATCAACTAATTTTCCGTTGCAACTAATAAAACGATGTACTCCTCCGTTTCAAGAAAAATGATACTTTCATTTTAGGTATATAATTCTCGAAAATTGAATGCATAGTTATTATGCAAACCACCACAAAGGATGCATAACACATCATGCAACTATATTTTGGTTTATGGATCGACTAATTTTCCGTTTAAGAAAAGGTGATACTTTCACATCCCGCTTCAGGAAAAGTGATATTTTCGCTCTGTTTCGGGAAAAGTGATACTTTCGCTCCTTTTCGGGAAAAGTGATACTTTCGCTCTGTTTCGGAAAAAGTGATACTTTTTCTGAAACGGGGAGAAAGTATCACTTTTTTCCGAAACCGGGAGAAAGTATCACTTTTTTCCGAAACGGGGAGAAATTATCACTTTTTTCCGAAACGGGGCGAAAGTATCACCTATTCGCTCTTTCTTAAACGGGACGAAAGTAGTCGCAGACAAACCCCATCTTCAGATTCTTCTTCGGTCGGCCCTCCCACCGCGGAAACGGTCGTACTAGTTGAGTTACCAAACACACAAAGAATTTACATAAATCCTAGAATTTGTAATCCCATGGGATTATAAATTCCTGGAAATGTTAAATTCTGCAAACAAACCCACTATTAGTGTTTATTTAGCACGGTAATCTAGTTTCTTCTTTAGCTATATATTTTTGTTTGTTCCGGAAAAGAATTGTGTGAATTCCTTGGAAAATTTTAGTTTTCTTCTTTTTCATCTCCAGGACTCCGTCTCTTTCTTTCAATCACTATCAAGGAATACTGCATCTTTCCTCTATATATTATTAGCTCATGGAATTGCACAAGAGACACCTCCTCTTTTTTGAAAAGCTTCGGATATATAGTTCAATTTTAAACATTGAAGAAGGTACACAGTATTCCAAGTTTGTTTTTTTTTTCTTTTTTTTGAAACCAACAGCATTCCAAGTTATTTCCATATAAACTGAAACACAATACACACGTAATAATTGGACACATTCCCTCTTTAATGGAGGGAGACAAAAAAAAAAAAAAAGATTAATCGTACTATGGATATGATTATGCATGAGATAAATATATACATGACTTCATTATTATAATAAGAGTGATGATGATCTTCATTCTTCACGGTCCTGTTACTGTTCTTCTGCTGGTTCTGGAGCTACTTGATCTCTCTTTCTGCTACCCAGTACAGTTTCAGTAAGTAGAGACTTGACTGATTTCGCAACAACCTTGCAAATCTCAAGTTTGATTCTATTGCCTCTTCTGGGTGGATTCCTGATCAGTCTCCTGTTCTCTACTTCCTCATGGTTGATTATTCCTCCTCCATTTTCCATTTTGGCTCAATAATTTGGTTCTAGTACAGTAGTACTCCATTTTCCATTTTGGCTCAATAATTTGGTTCTAGTACGTACGTAATCAACGAAGAAAATATAACGAGCTTATTATCACTAGATAACTTCTAGAGAGAGAGAGAGAGAGAGAGAGAGAGAGAGAGAGAGAGAGAGAGAGAGAGAGAGAGAGAATAAGAAGTATAAAGAAGAGAAATAGAATGAAAATCTGAATTAGCTAGCTGGGTGCAGAAAACAAGTAAAGGGAGGTTGGTATTTATAAGCTTCCCGTGGAGGGAAGGTAAGTTCCAAACAAGACAAGAAGAACAATTAGTGGCAAGTTGTGATTGGCTGTGAATGAATATATCTCAAGTTAACAAAATGATCGTTAGATCAGGATGATATAAGAGACGACATATCGAACGTATTTTGATTTGTTGAGATGATATAAGAGACGACAGATCGAACGGACAAACTAAAGCGTTAGCGTGTCATATGAAAAGGAATATTCTGTTTTAGTTTCTCCCTATCCCCTTCTCTCAAGTCTCATTCGTTAACTAGTCTTTAATCTTAACTATGGTTAGCTGATGTTACATCTCTGAAAGCCCACAATCTGGGTTGCACGGACGCGGACGCTGATGGACACGACATCTCGGACACGAGGCCAATATTGCAATCCATATTTTAAAGGCACGTCCCAAATAAGTTCACGAGGCCAATATTGCAAATTCCATTCCCCGCCCACAATCCTGAAGGCACGAGTTCATTTTTTATTCCGCCACGAGATCAATTTTTTTAAGCCGGTTTATAAAAAAAGTAGTTTTATTTTAAGATTATTATAATTTGTGTGACTTATTTAATACAAGTTACTAGTTTAAGCATTAAGATACTAATGCTTTTGATGCATAAACTTCTATGTTGAAATGAGCTAACTAATTAATTAAATGCTTATGATAAACACTAGTAACATTAACTAAGAAGTAGAAAATTCTTTTCTTATGTTTCTTTCAATCACTTATAGTAAAACTCTATGTTTATGCCACTAAATTATTCTTCATGTGACACATTTCATTTTTCTAGAAATTTTTAGGACACTTCATAGGACATGTGTACACATACTTCATTGTTTTATAAATGTTGGGACACATGTATATACAATACTCCCCCTTGGACCATCATTTCTAAAATCGTTGCCTCATTAAAACCTTGTCGGTAAAACCCAATGGGACAAAACCCGGACAAAGGAAAAAGAGTACAATAGAATCTTAGAATGGTGTTGGATCCGCATACGCTGCCTCGTTAAAACCTTGACAAGGAAAACCCAGTGGGACAAAACCTTGACTAAGGAAAAAGAGTACAACGCGTTATAATCCATAACTCCCCTTAACATAATCTCCGTCAATTTGTATGTTTGTATATGTGGCGCATCCCGATCCCGTAAACCAGTTTCCTAAGAGAGTTGTCGGTAATGACTTGGTGAACAGATCAGCATAATTTTCACAAGATTGTATCTTCTGGATCTCAATCTCTTTGTTCTTCTGAAGGTGGTGAGCGTAAAATAGTTTTGGCGAAATATGCTTTATCCTATCACTCTTGATGTAGCCTTCTTTAATTTGTGCTATACAAGCTGAGTTGTCTTCACAAATTATTGTTGGCGTACTGGTAATGGACGGTAGGCCACAAGAACTTCTGATATGCTCGACTAATGATCTCAGCCACACGCATTCTCGACTTGTTTCATGTAGAGCAATTATTTCAGAGTGATTGGAGGAGGTAGAGGGCATGCTTTGCTTGAAAGATCGCCAAGAAAATGCTGTGCCTCCGCTTATAAAGACATATCCTGTATGAGAGATTGCTTTGTGGGGGTCCGAAAGATAACCAGCATCTGTATATCCCATAATTTTCGAGCAGTTTTCTGAGTCTTTCGAGTAGAATAGTCCCATGTCCGTAGTTCCACGCAGATAGCGGAAAATGTGTTTTACTCCAGCCCAATGTCTCTTTGTTGGTGCAGAACTGTACCTGGCTAAGAGAGTTACTGCAAAAGAGATGTCTGGTCTAGTGCACTGAGCTAAATATAATAACCCACCGATAGCACTTAAATATGGTATTTCTTGACCAAGGAGTGTTTCACCTTCCTCTTTGGGGCGAAATGGATCTCTTTTGGGATCAAGAGTTCTCACAACCATTGGAGTGCTAAGCGGATATGATGGACAAGGATTCCGCTCTCATAATGCTCAAGTTGTAGACCAAGACAAAACTTTGTTTTACCGAGATCTTTCATCTCGAACTCCTTCTTTAAGCATCTTTGTGCTTTGGAGAGTTCATCAGGAGTTCCAATAAGATTGATGTCATCTACATATACAACAATGATGGAAAACCCAGTGTTTTTCCTTTTAATGAAAATACACGGGCATATTGGATTGTTTACATAACCCTGATTTAACAAGTATTCACTCAGACGATTATACCACATTCGTCCAGATTGTTTCAAACCATACAAGGCTCGATTTAATTTTAGTGAATACATATGACATGGTTTATCTCATTTAAAATTGAAAACCTTCGTGGGATTTTCATATAGATATCTGTATCCAATTTTCCATACAAATATGCAGTAACTACGTCCATTAGATGCATGCCGAGTCCTTCATGGACTACTAGGCTAATCAAATACCTAAAGGTAATTGCATCCATTATAGGAGAATATGTTTCCTAGTAGTCAATCCCTGGTTTCTGTGAGAAACCCTGTGCCACTAGTCTCGCTTTATTGCGAACGATTTCATTTTTCTCGTTTCGCTTGCGCACAAACACCCATTTACAGCCAACCGGGCTCACATTATTTGGTGTTCGGACTGCAGTACCAAAAACATTGCGCTTAGCGAGAGAAAGTAATTCTTCTTGGATTGCCTTTTTCCATTTTGGACAATCATCCTTTTGACGACATTCCTCTATAGAGTGTGGTTCAACACCATCATCATCCAAGGCAATATCAGTAGCTACTGTAAATGAAAATATGTCGTCAACAATCATTGTACTTCGATCCCAAACTTTTCTATTGCATGCATAATTAATAGAGACTTCCTCATTTTGAGGTTCCATTGTCTCCACCAAGACATTCTCCTCGTCAGGAGATCTATTTTCAGAAAGTTTGATCCCTCTTTAATAGTGTCCTCAAGATCACTATTAGTCAATGATTGAGATTGGCATTTCTTCTTTCGAGGAGCAGAATCCTTTGACCCAACTGGCCGTCCACGCTTACGGCGTACCTCGGACGACTTGTTTGCTGCCACATCCACGGATTGTTCCATAGGAATATCAATGCGTGATGGAGCATTTTTAGCTGGCACATAAACTTTTATTATTTTTGCTGTATCTGTAAATGCGTCAGGCATTTGATTTGGAATATTTTGAAGATGCAAAATCTTCTGCACCTCAGTTTCACACTGACTTGTGCGTACATCAAGATGAGACAATTCTGGTGTATAAAAGGATAATTCACGCCGTTTTTCAGGCGGTAGTTTCCCTCCCCCTAACGGTGGGAAAACTGTTTCATCAAAATGACAATCTGCAAATCTTGCCGTAAAAACATCCCCTATTAATGGTTCAAGATATCGAATTATAGATGGTGAGTCAAATCCGACATATATCCCAAGTCGATGTTGTGGGCCAAACTTGGTGCGTTGTGGTGGTGCAATGGGAACATAAACAGCACAACCAAAAACACGCAAATGAGATATGTCCGGTGGATGACCTAACACATGTTGTAAAGGGGAATACTGATTATTCGCACAAGGTCGATAACGTACCAGTGCATCAGCGTGCAAAATAGCATGTCCCCAAGCTGAAACGGGGAGATGAGTTTTCATAAGCATAGGTCTGGCAATGAGCTGAAGATGCTTAATGAACGATTCTGCTAAACCGTTCTGTGTATGCACATGAGCAACCGGATGCTCAACCTCAATGCCTAACGACATGCAATATGCATCAAATGCCTTTGAAGAAAACTCTGCTGCGCCATCAAGTCGAATGGACTTGATAGAATAATCAGGAAAATGAGCACGTAATTTTATAGTTTGGGCAAGAAGCCGAGCAAATGCTAAATTACGTGTTGATAGTAAACAAACATGTGACCATCTAGCAGAAGCATCAATCAGAACCATAAAATATTGAAAGGGTCCACAATAGGGATGTATATGACCGCATATATCACCTTGTATTCTCTGCAAGAAGGTAGGTGATTCCAAACTACTTTTGTCAAAGACGGTTTTATAATCAGCTTTCCCAAAGAACAAGCAAGACAACCAAGTTCTTTGTTAAGCGAAGTTTCGCAAAGGATGTCCCCGACAACTCGAGAAATTCTACTCATCATAGTAGAACCTGGGTGTCCAAGTCGATTGTGCCACAACACAAATGTATTCGGGTCATAAAATTTTCGAACTATGACCGAATAAGATTCAACTTTCCGAATTTTTGTATGGTACAACCCAGAATTGAGGGATGGAAGCCTCTCAGCAATGTGCCTTCCATTAGACGATGTAATATACAAGTACTCCTTATCGTTCTCATCAACCATTTTAATGTGGTATCCATTATTGCGTATATCTTTGAAACTCAACAGATTCCTATGGGATCCGGAGGAATATAACGCATCATTGATAGTGAATATGGTACCACACGGTAATGAGACGCAAGCTTTACCAGCTCCTTCTACAAGGTTAGCTGAACCACTGATGGTAGTGATACTAGCCTTGAACCTTTTCAAGGTTATAAAGTACTTAGTACTTAGGAATATTGAATTTGTCGTCCCACTATCAACGAGACAAAATTCACCATCGGGGTTGCTATCAGTGTCCATATCCTTCCATATACATAAAGAAGGTATAAAATAATTGCACAAAATAATTTTAGCAACACATGTATATTACATACACTCATACATATTACACATACAAAACCCAAAATTAGTACAAGCCAAAAATACCGAAATAGGTAAGTACAAATAAAAACAATACACTTAAAACAGAATACTACAACTTTAATTTACACGAAAAATGACCATCAAAAACCGGTCAAAAGTAGTCTGGTATTTATTACCCTCCAAATCAAGTAGGTAGTCAGAAACCTCTAACTTTGGTGGTTCAGTGGAAATATTCAGTTCTGCAAAATTCATCTCAACGTTTGCCTCCTTTTTCTTGTGAGGCTCACGGAGATCAGCGGCAAAGATCTATACCAATGTTCTTTAGAACCACAAATGATAGCAACCCTCATCATTTTTCTTGGGGGAATTCTCAAATTTCCTTTGAGAAGTGGAAGTCGATCCCTTCCCTTTGCCTTGCTTCGCTTCCGTATTTTTGTTATACGGATGGTTGTTGGCATTTCTATGCCTATAGCCTCCGCACTTACGCTTCTTTCCACGATAACCCTGCTTACCACGATCATGTCCATGTCCAGAATATGATGCCCTATTTACTTCGGGCACCGGAGCAGAACCACAGGGACGGGACTCGTGATTTTTAATTAATAATTCGTTATTCTGCTCACCACGAGAAGACAAAGATATAAGATCAGAATACCGTGTAAAACGCCGTTCCCGATATAACTGTTGGAGTACAATATGGGAAGCATGAAAAGTACTCAGCGTCTTCTCTAGCTTGGATTCTTCTGATAACGGCTCACCGCACATCTCAAATTGAGCAGCGATCTTGTGCAATTCGAAAATTGTAAGTTTCGACACGGATTTAAAATCCTAAAATCTCAGATGAATCCATTGGTCACGAATTTTTGGCGGGGTGACCACCTTAAAATGGTCATATTTCCCTTTTATGGTATTCCATAACCTTTGAGGTTCTCTACAGTGTGCTACCTCATGTTTCAGGGTTGGGGAGAGGTGACGGCGCAAGTAAGCTACAGCTCTGGCGCGCTCGTCTGATGTACAGTCTCCCCCTATGATCGTATGACCAAGTTTATTCGCTTCCAAATGCAACTCAGCATCGAGCGCCCATGAGAGGTAGTTCTCACCGGAGTCCTCAAGTGGCATAAAATCCAGACTAACTAAATTTGCTGACATTTTAAAAATTAAAAAGATGTAACAGAAAAATCAAACCTGCAGATGTCCACTTCTTTAGTTTGATGAACTAGCTGGAAAACCATGAACACGCCGAGCTAATTCGTGCTGATAACGTATTATAATTTGTGTGACTTATTTAATACAAGTTACTAGTTTAAGCATTAAGATACTAATGCTTTTCATGCATAAACTTCTATGTTGAAATGAGCTAACTAATTAATTAAATGCTTATGATAAACACTAGTAACATTAACTAAGAAGTAGAAAATTCTTTTCTTATGTTTCTTTCAATCACTTATAGTAAAACTCTATGTTTATGCCACTAAATTATTCTTCATGTGACACATTTCATTTTTCTAGAAATTCTTAGGACAATTCATAGGACATGACATTGTTTTATAAATATTGGGACACATGTATATACAATAAAGATAAAATAAAAAGTAGTTAATTTTGTGGATTTTATGGTAAAAGGTTAATTTTATCGAGAAAAAAAAATTACGACTAAACCATCATGTCCCGAAGTGTCTAAAAGTATCGCTATTTTCTGGGACGTACGAATGATGCTTCCACCAGCACAGATTCCATGGCTGATCAAGCTGTCGGTACGGCGACCAGCATGGCTGATTCAGTTGGCTTCCAAGCTGCTGCTCAAACAGTTTCGCCTTTTCACTGTAGGGATCCAACCCTGCAATCATAACTACAAGATACACCAAACCCACCCTTCATGATTCCTTGGTAGAAATTGTTTGTTTTAACGTTCGTAGTATTTTTATTTTTTTTGAATAAGCGTTCGTAGTATTATCTTTACTGAAGTCTAGCGAGCCAATTAAATGCCAGAAAATTGAGCTTAGCTTACAGGAATACCCACGAGAGAAAGTTCAAGTTCGTCTAGCACATGAATCACTCAAATAAAAGGCCTTGGTCAGAAATATAAGTTTTAATAACAAGAACAAGGAAATGAATCATCAAATTCCCAACTTCAATTGGCAAATTAACACTATTTCGCACAGCAAGACTCGGATATATATATACAGTATATCAAAAACTGGGTGATACCTAAGAAAGAGGTCAATGCTATGTCAAACTAATGTAGATTAGTTGTATAAATAGACCAGTCTCTGCTAACTACAAGTTCACACAGCACAAATGTTGTGACAAAACACCTACAACCTATGACAAAAAGGCCCCAAATTGTTTTTGTGCCAAATCAATCCTAGTCCACAACTCTGTAGGCATTAAAGTTGTTAACGTTTCTTGAATTGGGAACTAGGTTTTCATGTACTTTACGGACTTATAACTGTACAAACATGGTAAGCAAGGGAGTTTATATATCTACCTTTTCAAAAACATTGAACGCTTGTTGAGCAAAGCTAGCAAACTTAGTTGACAAAATTTTCTGTCCTGTGCACAACTAAAATTTGATTTGGGTCTTCTTGGAGTAAAATTGGCACAAACGATATTCGAGAAAAGATGAGCCATTTGGATCACCACTCCATTCTTCATGATATTTCTGGTTGTTTCACAATTTTTATTCTGTGAGGCCTCTCTACAACTACTTGCATATCTTCTTGTTATTTAGACCAGCATTACTACAGTAGCAGGCTAATATACATCTATGTTTCCGAAACAGTGAAAGTCTATCATTGTGTAGCTAGTAAGAAAGTGTCAAAAGCATTTTCACCTGAGAGCTGACTATATATAAAAAACAAGCAAAGCATGGACAACTGAGCTAAGGATTCTTCACTCGATGCTGAAGATAGGAAAAATAAAAATGGTAACAAGGACAAGGAACGAGATATCCATAACACTTTTGGCAGTAGTGACCGTATACAGAGCTAATGCAACTGAATAAAGCTTAGATACATATTGATGCAATTGTTAGCAGACTCAGATATCCCCCATAAATTCGAGTCTTAAGAAATGGTGTAACTTGAGATCTAACTAAACCAGAGTTAAGCAAATGTAAAATCGATACACAAATGGAAGTAAGCATAAGGTGTGCGAAAAACCACAATTTATGGGCAAACTCATCCATTCAGATGAAGATGTCTCGCTGCCAACGCAATCATTGTTCTAAACCATACATGGTTGTAGCTTGCATGGTACATTAATTGTCATTCCCGACGAGATGCAAAAGTAGCATATTGATGACAAACAATGTGGATGGTTCTAGTCAGAGACAGAATGGAAACGCGTTACCACAGAAAACTGTGCGTGGTTGACTCTAATGTTCTTTTGAAATTTATATATTGATGGCTGAAAATAAAACTTCAAAGCAAATTCCTATTCAAGTTTATGATTTTGCCTTCATATGCTTATTCGACTCCCATGTATTGTCAAAATAAGTCATTACAGTGTACAAACGAAATGGAAATAGGATTGAGCGAGTAACAAAATGTACAATTTACAAAATAGTACGGCTAAACCCAAAATAAAGAGCACGCCCATACAGTTGGATCGATGATAAAATGATAAAACAAAAGATGATAAAATGATATAATAAAAGTGATCTTCATATATGTTACTCACTAATACATGATGCGTGTCGTGAGTGCTCTCAAATTAAATTACTTATTTCCACACAATTAACTGGTAATATAATGGAAGTAAGGATCGTTCCCACGAAGAGCATGGAGATTTAGTTGTCAAAAAGTGTTACAATGGGGGGTTTGTTTAGATTCAAAGTAAAATCAAAGCAATTAAAATAATTAAGTTGCAAGCAATGGAGAGAAATATGATCAGGGAATACTTCTTCGTTACTAAACCGTCATCAAGTTATTATATTCATCCATTAATACAATTAATCACATATTATTACCAACCGTGGAATTACAGCTAGCTCAGTGTTATCCCCTAAATTCCTTATATCACTGAGTACGGAAGCTCTCCAATACCAGATTCTATTCGTCTAAACCACCTAGTAGTAGCTCACTCAAGGTGTAATTTCTCCGAATGCTTTATCTTTTGTGAATTATAGATTGATCCTAGTAGTTAGACTCTTAGCTCAAGGTCCACTTTCTAGTGTTGTTTATACACAGAATCCTTCTGCAAGGTCTTGTGTTCTCTACTTTTGTATGAATTATTCGACTATTACTTATCTCCTAATTCAATACTAGCATTTGATTGAATCAACAAATTAATTCAGTTGGCCACCTAAACAATCTATCAATTAATCATAAATATTCTAATTAGTAAAAACAAACAATAATCATGTGAAGAACTTCAAAATAGATTTATATAATAACTCAAATCATGTCTAGAACTTAGAATTCATCCCCAATCACTAAGAAGTTTAGCTACCCATGGTACTAACAAAACCCATGAGTTTCATATAATAAAATGGTAAAGAAATAGTTACGGTGATGAAGAATGCTCCAAAACCCTAGCTTTTATCCCTTGTGTTCTTCTCTCCAAAACTTGATTAAAGATTATAAGATTGATGTCCCAAAAATATTAGAAGTTCTCTTATATAGGTGTCTCAATTGTAGTTGTGTCCGTGCTCGAATCCCGGTTGAATGGTGTGCCAAACTATCCAAAAACTAGCCAAAATCAAGCCTAATTCGTGCAAATTCCTGTAGCCCACATCAAAACACTCTTAATGGGATCGGTTATGAACAGTAAGCCCAGCCCAACTCAAAATTTCAACTTCCATTTTGCTTGTCAGTTTTCCAAAACTGACAGCCTCTTTTCTTATTTGAATTACGGATGGGATATCCCAACCGAAAGTTCTCCTGGATGTTTTACGTAATTTCTTGCTTTCTATCACGGCTGGGTTTCCATCCGTAAACTCTCTGTATGTTTTTACTCGAATTCAAACTCACTACCGTGGTTTGCTCTCCCGGAAACTCGAACTCATGTTCTCATACTCCACCAGTCAACATCTCCGATAGCAACCAAAATCAGTCCCGATCACATCTAACTCTCTCCACTGCATTATCGTCTCAGCAAAGCTCAGCTTCCATGTCCGAGTAACAAATGCTACAGCTCAAGCTCCAACTCTGCTCTATCATCATCGATGCATCAATGGCACGGAGTTTCATAGCACCACAGACTCGAGCTCCACCAACTTCAGTCTGTATACTCCCATGCCAGTCAAGCCCTCTTCTCTGAGATATTTAACGAACCCCATTCTTCTATCACTGCCAGCAGACAGTCTCATCACTACCATGGTATGAACATACTTTCCACTATCATTACAGTAGAACCATGACATTCGCAAGCTACTCTTTGATAGATTCATGATAATCCTACATTTCTACTGAATACGATTGAATCAATATATTGATATAAAAGAAGATGTTTTGTTTACAGGACAGAGGTGAGTTTATATACTCGACTGAATTCTTATCAACTCTCAACACTCTCACACGTGCATAGAACACTACTCTCACATGAATTGTACATGGACAGTTCACACACTCACATGACTATGCTATTACCCTCCCTCAAGCTCTAGTGGGCTGCAAGAAGACCACTTGAGATTGGACTCTCACATGACTTGTACATGGACAGTACACACACTCACAGTCACAGTACCGTAGTCAGACATTAAGCTTCAGTAGATGGAGCAAGAGAGTAGCATAGTGCATAAAGTAGCAAAAACATGAGGTGCAGGCGTCATAGTAGTAGGTGTTAACTGAACCAATACCATCTTTACCTGACTGAAACATATGAAGTTTCAACAGTTGAAGTAATGTAAGTTGGAGATAGGAGGTTGATAGTCTTTAATGTGTTTTCCGCAGACGAGATATGGCTGGAGGAGATGTAGGAGTACCAAGTTTGCGCATATCAAATGTGAGGAGGACAACTACTAACAGCCGTAAGCACTCAAGTCGCAGGTGTAGAGTAAGTTATGCTTGCAGTAAAGAAGTATAAGAAGTAGTGGCAGCAGAGAACGCCATATTATGCCAGGAATATGAGTAGCAAAACAGATAGTAAGTGGATGCCCTGAATTCAGATTTGGAGGTAAATCTGGTAGAGTATGGTGGACTAAAAAATGTACCTTGGAGTGTAAGAATGCCCTGAGAAGATTGTAGTAGTAATTTGAGCACATAGAAGTGAAATTGCTAACCAAGTCTGACTCCATTGGACGAGTTGTTGGCGTCACTTACGCATTCTGCAATATAGCTTGTATGTATGCATTCCCAAACACCAATATCAAAGCTACTAACACAAATGTTATACCAGCCACATATAACATTCTACCTCCCAGATTTCTGCACACTAGAACTTGTATACCAAATGTGTACTTCAAACACTGCTGACAGTAAGTCCATATCTCCACAATAGAACAGAGAACCCAACAATAAGTCCACAAAGCACTCACATAAGCAGCAAGTAAGGAGAGGTGAAGTAATAACAACATTCTGGTGCGAAGCTTGAGAACCAACAAGAAATTACACTAGTTATTCGATCAGGTACCATCGCCAGTAAAAAGTTAGCTGAAGTGGATGATATAAAATGAAACCAAATGAAGAATCTGAGCACCACTATCAACCAGCCTACTGAACTCCACAAGGCTAAGCAACCAGCAAGCACGTTTATCATTAACACCTTGAGCAGCTAGTGTAATAAGATGAATCTGACATGAAGAGCTTGGACAAGGAGCCGACAAAACATCTCGCACCAATACATAATATTCATCCACAGTGGACACAGTTGGAGCAATCCCATTTGCGCAGAGGAAAGAACATTGGCACCAGCATCACAAGTGAATAAAGAAGCATTCACAATATAACACATCAATGAAATATGAGCCACTTCATAAGGAGAGACACAAGGATGACTAATAAAAAACAGTCAGCTGTAGAGAATTGCAAGGAAAGCAGCATACCAACACACACTCTCATAACCTGACAGCTGAAGTATATTATGAACTAGCATTTGACTTGGCTCCATATGATAAAATTGGATGCAATAACTGACAAATCTCTCCAACTGTAAGCCTTTGCCTCTTGAAACAACATTATTATTGATATACTCACAACATTATCTAAGCTGGACTTTGATTATTCAAGCACACAAAATAACAAACATGAAAGTAAAGATAACTATACCAGGCTACATCTGAATTGAATGTAGACTCATCAAAAAGAACTCCAACTTGTATACCAGTACCACACCAATTTCGATTCCGAAACAGCATCCCCAGCTTCATCATTAACATACACAAGATTCGCAACACCGCAGTGAGGACCATACCAAGCAATATTGAGGTTGCAAAACTCAATATCCTACTGAATTTAAGGAGAAATTATCTCCACTACCCGGTGGAACAAAATTAAGCTTCTTCCTAACTAACAATAGTAGCAGAAATAGGCATGCTCAGACCAACTAGATTCAGGAATCAGTATTAGTAGATCTTGATAAAAAAATTAGAGAAAAATCATCTAATTATGATGAAAGAACAGTTGATGAAGATGAAACCGAACATTGTTGAGATAGTGATGTAGAAATTGAACACATGAGATCAAATCTAAAGTAATCTAAAGATAAAGATGGAGATTACCAGCAGAGATTCGAGTTTTAGCTGTTGAGGTAGAGAAGTTTCAGATCCAAACAACCAACTGGAAATCCAAAATCACCAAGAGCTCAAGTTCTAAAAACGAATTTTAGATACAATATACACGCTTAATCCAATTTGACGACGTTGCAGTAAAGCATCAGGATCAAACCCTAATTCGCACTAAGAAATCACCAGTATCAAGTCTTCTTACAAACTCCTTGAATCTTGAAATCAATCTTTCATAAACCCTAACTGAAGATGATGAAGAACAGCAGCAGCAGAAGAAATTGGTAAAGAATTTAAGACTTAAAAGCGGAATAGGATCGATACCCTCAGAAATTCATGATTTCTGAGTCTGATACCATGATAGATTCATGATAATCCTACATTTCTACTGAATACGATTGAATCAATATATTGATATAAAAGAAGATGTTTTGTTTACAGGACAGAGGTGAGTTTATATACTCGACTGAATTCTTATCAACTCTCAACACTCTCACACGTGCATAGAACACTACTCTCACATGAATTGTACATGGACAGTACACACACTCACATGACTATGCTATTACTCTTCATCCCTGTTTTGCTTCTCGAGCTCACCATTCAATATCAGAAGCATCAACACTGGAAGCTTCATCTCTTAACTGAAATATAGCCACACCCATCAAACTCGAGATGTTCATTATCACAACGTTGTCACAGCTAGGACCTTTTCCTTCTCTACAGACTCAGTCTATCTCTAGCGACATCACCTCAACACCACTGCCAACCTCCATCGTCACCGTAGCCATTAAGAACAGCTCTGTTCGACTTCTACCTATGCCATCATCTCCAACTTAGCTTCGTCGACAAACACAGTTCAACTCCTCCTTCGAGTTCGTCTTGAGATCCAACTGATATCTCTCTTCTCCGTTTTTAGGTCGATCAATCACTGCCAATGCAGCGATTACCAAACTCCAATCCAGTCTTCCAACTCCGACAGAAACCCAATGATCTTCCCAAGATCACTTCTCATCATTCCCGTCACCACTGACCATCACTTTCTTTCAACGAAACCCATTTGAACTCCAGAAGCAATCATCCTTCATTTGTTTTCAACCGGATTCTCGCCTGAAAATTTAACCCAAAACTCAAGTTTTCCTGTGAATCGGAGAAGATAAATGCAGCCCGTAGTAGATTATCCGGGTGCCTTTAGTGATCCTCCTTAGCCTGTCAGTTTCGGAAGACTGAAAGTGCAATTTCTATTCCTTGCCTTTCAAATGCCCATAAAATCTTCGTACAATGTCGGAATGACTTCGTTCTTTCTCCGTTGAATTCTTCTTCTCGTCCTCTTCAAGATGATATCAATAACTCCTCGATTTTGATGAGTTCTACTTGGTCTTTGTCCCTTCTCCGCTTGTATCTAACTTCTTTTGTTGCACAATAAAGTGCAAATTCGCTTCTTTAGGATGATTCAACTAGCAAAACACAAAAAGAGAAAAAATAAACGTAATATAAAATAATTTTGCAAGAAACTAAGCAATTACTAGCATGGATTCGACACTAAATATATGCAAAATATGCACTTAACAAATTCCCCCACACTTGGTTTTGCTAGTCCTCGAGCAAACTATCTAAAATACAACAACTCCATGTCGCCGAGGATACGGTTACTCTTAACATGAATAACAGGCCTTTAAACCCCTAGGTGTCCCTAGTGGACGAGTTTTAGTCTCGTGAGGGCTTACGAGAGATATACCCACAAAACCTACTCCAACTTCAAAGCGTTCCAGCTTCCCAAGCATCCAAAGAGCTATGCAGACATAAAATTTCTGCATGCAAGTAATAAGAAGTTAGAAATACCAAAGAACATATTCATTCTTTAATCTTGAGTGAGAAATAACCACACCATAATGAGAGAAATGCGTGTTTGAGAACGATCAATAAGCATTTCGCCTCGACTTCTGCCTCACATAAAAGGATTTTATGATAATTGCACTCAATAAGAGGGCTTTTTTATGTGTCTCACCTATGTGTAGGTAGGAATGAAGAGAGAATCCTACACACGTTGAATGGTGGGAAGGAAACCTCCGAATAATTTCTGGAGACTCCACAAAATCGTGGAAAACAAAAAATATTTTTCTGATGATCTCTAAGAAAGGAAATCAACCACTATAGCAAGGATGGGAGTACTTACCACCTTCACATCTGATTGAAATGATGAAAGCACCACTCTCACATCATATAATAGAAACGTCTTCCTTCAGATCGTCTTCTTCATCTTGGTCTTCGGTCTTCAACTGTTGATGATAAACTCTTGAACTTGTAGAACTTCGACAATTTTTACTATTTTCCTCAATTTCCTTGTTGCTTGAAACTTCTTTATATATTTTTTTCTTCCACATGGCCTTATTAAACAAATAACAACCTAATGCAAATCTCTTTATATATATATATATATATTTTGTTTTTTTTTGTTTTTTGTATTTTGTATATATATATATATATATATATGTTTGAAGAGAGATTGCAACTAAAACAATAAAAGTGAAATAAAATTAACATGGCCATGAGAGAAGTACTTTACCACTTTGATCTTCACAACTTGTATTATCTTCGTATCATAAACTTCAATAACTCTCATCTTTTGATTTTCTTCACTCTTGTAAATAAGTCTTCATACTTTGATATAAAATTCTGCTCCTTATATGTAAGTCTTCAACATGTATATAAAAATCTTCTCATTGTATGTTGCTTTACTTGGATATGAAACTTTTGCTCTTCCTTGAATTGTTTCTTGTAAACCTCAAACGTCTTCAACTTCCTTGTAGATTTTTGATGTCGCTCCATTATTGATGATGATGTGTTTCTATGGACCTGTTGTTGGCGAGAGAGAGAATGGTGCTAACTGCAAATCAAACTACAAGAAAGTGGTTTTCATCTATAGACGTCACCCTCATGATTGACAAAATTAGCACTCAAGATATCAAAAATAGTGCTGAAAATGGTGTGAAGTTGGGTAACTCACCATTCTACCCGGAATTAACATACGGTGACACACACTTAAAAGAAAGCTCTTTAGTCAGCTACAAAGAAAATTTGGTCTGGTGCCTTGGTTGATATGAAAATGGGTAGTCTCCACTAATGATTGATCAGCAACTCTAATAATTCATTTCTCTCTGATCCTAATTTGCATCACCGGCATGATTAAATCCATTATTTAACACTCCAATTCGTAAGAATATTCCGAATGTAGTTCTCTAACACTTCCAAGTTCAGTTATGTTGGTCAGAATCTCTATGTAAACATACCTAGAAGTATGCTAGTGACTCTAAAATCTCTACAAGTTGAAGGTTTTTTTATGCAAAATTTTGAAAAATATATATGCAAAATACTCCCCCACACTTAAACTTCACATTGTCCTCAATGTGTAAAACCGAAAATTCTGAATTCTAACGTAACAGAATATAAAATGCAAAAACTGTGAAAATTGGTAAGGAATTCGGAAACACTCCATTTCACAAAAGTTGTTCATCTACGTGTTTTCTACAAAGTGTCAAAATGGCACAGTATTTCGAAAAACGGTCTGATAAGTATGGTCTCTGAACTGAATTACGCGCAGTCTAAATTTTTCTGACAAAAAGGTATTCGTCATAATTTTCTTATAAATTAGATTATGGACTCAATGAAATTAAACATGGGGATGCAAATATGATATGAAAACAATAAAAACAAAAAATAGAAGGGTTTAAGATACAAAACCTATGGGTTGCCTCCCATTTAGCGCTTGGTTTAAAGTCGTTAGCCCGACGTGGCATTCTCCTTATTACTCCTCCAGAGGGAGTAAATATTTAAGCTCCATCTCATCCACATTCACATAAGCGATGTTTTCATAATATGGCTTCAATCTATGGCCGTTGACCTTAGAAGTAATCCCATCTCTAAGAATAGTGATACAGTAAAAATTCTATATATTGATACTCCATATATTAATAAACTCTATATATTAATAAAAAATCATGGTCCCAATTTGGGCCAGTTATAAATAGTGATAAACTCTACATTTTAATATTAATTGATTTTTCTAGTCCCACCATAAGGAATTTACCCCCATATATTAATATAATAGACATAATCGGAAAATTATAGATCATGTTACATCAATATTTAAGACAAAGAAAAATATGTATCTATAGTTGTTTGAGAAAAATGATGTAATTTTTTAGATTGTTATCGTGTCTTTTGATTTGCATATGCGTAAGACCACGTTACTATGTGCACCTTCTTGTTGAAGACAAAATATTTCCAACTTGTCAAGCATGTTTAAAGCTTCTTGTCGAGCAATTTTTTTCGTTGTATACCTCCCTATATTAATAAACTCCATATATTAATAATTTTGTGAAGTACCAAGTCTATTAATATATGGAGTTTTTACTGTATCAACTGCACCATGAGAATAAACATTAGTAACAACATATGGTCCAATCCATCTGAACCTTAGCTTACCAGGAAATAACTTAAGACGAGAATGAAATAAAAGAACTTTTTGTCCTACAACAAAATTCTTTCGAGAAATCATCTTGTCATGGAAAAGCTTAGTCTTTTCCTTATATATACGAGAACTCTCGTAAGCATCATTACGTATATCCTCTAGCTCATTTATTTGTAGTTGCCTATGTTTCCCCGTTTTATCATACTCCATGTTGCACATCAGTGGCGGAACCAGAAAACGAATGTTGGGGTGGCTTGAAAATAAATTGGCTTGACTTGGGCTAGCTTAAGCTTATTGTTTAGGCTTGATTTTTTGTAACCAAATATAATTGCACTACAAAATGTTATCTTTTTTTGGACCTTGGGCTTGCTTAAGCCAGCCCAAGTCTTTACATAAATCTGCCACTGTTGCACATCTTTACCGCCCAATAATCCTTATGCTCAAATTCAACTGGAAGATGAAAAGCTTTTCCATAAACCAACCGATATGGAGACATACCAATCGGTGTCTTATATGTTGTTCTATACGCCCAAAGTGCATCGTTGAGTCTATAACTCTAATCCTTCCATGTAGTGTTAACGGTTTTCTCAAGGATGGACTTAATCTCACAATTTGAAATTTCATCTTGCCCATTAGTTTGTGGGAGATACGGCGTACCAATCTTGTGTATAATGTTGTACTTCTTGAGAAGAGCATGGAAGGATTTCTTGAAGTGCGAGCCTCCATCACTGATAACCATTCTTGGTGTACCATGTCTAGAGAAAATATATTCCTTCACAAACTCACAAATAACTTGAGAATTATTAGTTGGGGTGGCTTTAGCTTACACCCATTTTGAAACATAATCCATAGCAAGAAGTATATAAAATTTTCCATTAGAATTAACAAAAGGACCCATAAAATCAATGCTTCACATATCAAAAATCTCGACAGTGAGAATAAGATTAAGTGGAATTTGATTTTGAGCACCTAGATTGCCCGTTCGTGGACATCTATCAAAAGATTTGCAAAAAGCATATACATCCTCAAATAGGGTAGGCCAATAAACGCCACTCTCAAGGACTTTGAGAGCGGTACGTGATGGTATTTATCAATGATATTGTAGTAAAAGGTTCATTGAGACTTGTGAAGGAAGATTTTTTTAGACTTTATAAAGAAAAATATTAAAACTAGCAAAAATATGCAAACGAAGGTAACAAGATTGAGAGTTACTAGGACTCAGGATTCCACCAAACTCATGTTCTTATGGTTCAATTATTAATTCTTTGACAATTATAGCTCCGAAAATAATAACTATTGACTCTAAATTTTTTCCAAGGTAGATTTTATAAAACATTAATTGTAAATGATAAGCATGGGTTATCAAAACACCTAAGCTAAGCATAACCCATCAAACTAAATCACAACTAATTAATTTAAAATCATAAATCAAATTATATTAATGCAAAAGTCGTGAAAAGAATTTAATAAAATTACCATAGTGTTGAGAATTGGCTTCCTCCGTCATCCCAGTGATGGGGTTTAGCTCCTCATGTCGAAAACACACCCGAAAGATAGAAACATGGCTCAAAATGTGTTTTTATTGGAAAATAATATAATACAGCGAGTTTGTAACAGAGATAATTGTCACAAAACCCACTATTACAGAGAAACCCTAGCAGAAGTGTTGTGAATTGAAATTTAATTGTTACAAAACTTCTATCGCAAACACTATTCAACATCGACAGTTATTTTTTGTTTGTTCTTCGTGTTCTTCAGAACGACAGTTCTGAAGCGTCAGTTCTTCGTGTTCTTCGCCTGCTGCTGCGTATTCTTCCTGCAACTTCTCTTCTTTGATTCTGTAGCCTCCAATCGACTCCCAAACTCCCCGTTTTTCTTCTATGACCCACGAACACCCTTTATATACACAAGTGCACCAATAATCTCCCGTAATAAATTCGAAAATCTCTGTCATAACTCAAATGCAGTCGCGGGAAATAATTTTCCAAATTAATCCCTTCACGCGTTTTCCAGCTGTCTCCACACTCCAAGCATGCAAGAATATAGTCTATAATTGATTCAAACTTTCTCCAGCAGACGAAATCTTCCAAAAATATCTCCAATGACTCGTGAAAGTGCGAGGAATATCCGTGACCCCTGTTATTCTTCAACTCAGTGAAATCTCCTCTTTTTATTCGAACTAATCCACGTAACTTTCCTGTTTTAACGAAACATGATCATTATAAGCAAATCCAACGAAAATATCTCCCAAAATCTCGATCGAAATCAAGTTAGAAATTCTGCAGTGAACAACCAACTTTCCCGTCGAATTTCATTTTTGAACGATGAATAAGGGTGCCCCTAACGAAACTGGGGGTGCGAATAGCAGCTGGCTCCCTGGGGATGCCCTTATCCAAAGTGAGGGTGCCTTTAGTACTTTTCTCCGAGGGCCCGAATATCACTTTTTGAGCAACATTTTCCACACAAGTGTATCTCTCCAAAAACACCTAAACAAACATAAAAAAACCATAATAAGTACAAAATCAAGCACTAACAATAGAGACATTGAGGACAATTCAGACACAAAAATGTGTCTATCAAATACCCCCAAACTTATTATTTGCTAGTCTTCGAGAAAAACTAATTTAGAAAATAAAATGACGACACTTAGCACGTGCAGCAAGCCGTTAAAACGCTAGGTGTCCCTAGTGGCGGAGTGTTGTCTCCGGAGGGTTTACCAGAGGTGTACCCACAAAACCTTTACTTCAGACCCTAGCTATCTACGCAGAACCTTGGAAGGCACTAAAGAATCTCCTTGGTTGGCATACTTATTGAATACATGAGGAAGTACCCTGATGCGAAATTCCAATTGATGTACACGAGTTTGTACTCAAGCATAGTAAAATTCATATAAAGTGACAGAGTTCTACTCAGATAGTTTCTGGACATCATAAACCGGAGTCAACCAATAACATGGATAGATTAAGAAGATGGATGTAGAGAAAAACGTAGATGATGTTGACTATGGTGAACCTATCCTAATGGACTGAGATACTGGTCTGGACTAATATCAACACATATGGCATATACAAGGGGACCAGTGGTCGATAATCCTAACTTTAGGTCAACCCAGCTGGCATATACAAGGCTACCAGTGTTCGAGTTTATTGTATTTATTCCGGTTGGTCTAGTGGTCTAGTCTCAAATTTTTATTTTTATTTTTATCTCAGTCACTCTATTTCACCCTAGCAATGGTAAAAATAAAAAAATAAAAGAAGTGATCAAGATTCTTTCGATGTTTCCATCACGAGGATATGGCGAAACTACCATGTTTTCTTTCTAACATCTGAGATCTGTGCTTTTATGAATAGACTCTTCTAGATGTTTCCATCTAATCAGATTGGTTCCTCAACTCCTACAACCAAAATGTTTTCATCCACTTAGATTGGTTAGTGCCGACCTTAATAAGCATAAATTTCTAGGCTCTGGAGTTTATTTATTTATACTGCAACTAAAAGGTTTCTCCCATACCCCCAAACTTAAATCTAACATTGTCCTCAATGTTCTAAAGATGAAATTAAAAACATGAACAAGGAGAAACTGTTACCATTTGAAGCAAAAGAGATAAGGAAAGATATTACCATGTCGCATGAATATTGGGTGCCTCCCAAGAAGTGCTAAGTTTAAAGTCTTTAGCTAGACATCAAATACCTCAAAAAGGATTGTCACCTTCCAAAGTCATATACCAATAGCCGAAATAGCTGTGGGTCCTCAGAACCAAATAGAACATACACAAATGAAAGGCTTCCATCTTGGATTAGAAAAATGATTAGACGGAACATAACTTGATCTAGAGCTTTTATCAAGGCAACTAGATTTATCTGGGGTGTCTCTTTGGGCTCTATATAAGTGTCTAGGGAAATAGGTTCAACCTAATGACATGTCTCTAAGATCTGGTTTTCTTCATGGACAGTGTCCGGAGGATCGGGTAGCAGAGTTTGAAAAAACTCAAGTAGTATCTTAGACGCACAAAGCTTGAGTCCCAAGTTAGGGACTTCAATTAGGAATACATGATGATCACTAGAGTCATCATTACCCCCAAATTTAGGGTGAACAGTATCCTCAAATGGACCAAAATCTATGTGATGGATTCTAGGGTCCATAAAGCCATCACAATAACTAGCTTCTTTGGGACACTGGTCATCTAAACGAACAACATCATCATATAAGGGATTATCAAAGAAAATCTCTAATATAGGCTCATCAACTAAGGTGTTCGTCCTGGTTACCTCATCCGAATCACTGAAAGGATCATCAAACAATGAATTATGAAACATAGTGCAGGCTAAAGGATCGGGAACTAGAGTGCTAATCATGTTCACCACTTCTAAATCATCTATCTCAGAAGACTTAATGACATTAAATATATTTAGCTCAGTAGTCATATTACCAAAAGATATGTTCATAAGTCTGGTTCTACAATTGATGACAACATTAGATCTGACTAAGAATGGATGACCTAAAATCACCGGGATTTGAGCACTTGGGTCCTGAACAGGATGGGTATCTAGTACAAAAAAATCCACTGGGTATATGAACCTATCAACCTCAATAAGAACATCTTCTATGACACCACGAGGCACTTTAACATACCTATCAGCTAATTGAAGTGTCATTTTGGTCGGTTTCAACTTACCAAGACCTAGCTGGGTGTACACATGATACGGAAATAAGTTAACACTAGCTCCTAAGTCAAGCAAAGCCTTATCGACCATGTGATTACCGATTGCAGAAGGTATGGTGGGGCATCCAGGGTCTTTATACTTAGGGGGTGTTTGGTTCAGAAGAATTGAACTTACTTGACCAACTAAAAAGGCTTTCTTATGGACATTAAGCTTACGCTTTCGTGTACAAAGATATTTAAGGAACTTGGCATAAGCAGGCATTTGCCTAATTTCTTCTAATAACAGAATGTTGATGTTCACCTGCTTAAATGTTTCAATTATCTCGTTGAAAATCGACTCCGTCTTTATTGGGGTTAACAATTGTGGATATGGGCCTCTAGGCACAAAGGTAGTCTTATCAGTAATTTATTGGGACTGCTTAGGAATTGTTTCAGTTTCCTCAGCTACGGGTTCCTCTTGTGGAGTAGAAGGTGGAACTACAGTATGTCCACTAGGCATGGCTACCTTATTATCTACTCTTTTACCGCTCATAAGGGTTGTTATAGAATTCACATGGTTTGATGACTCACCAACTAAATATATTTGATGGACTCCTCTAGGATTGGGCTGTGGCTGACTAGGGAACTTGCTTTTTTCTATTAAAGTCTCATTTATCTGACTAACTTGGATTTTTAACTCGGAAGTATCCCGAGAGTTAGCCTGGACCATCTTTTTGTTTTCATATAGACCTTGTGCAACCGTTTGCTGAAGTTCTATAGTGTTCCGAGTTAACAAGGCGAGAGACTCATCTAAACTCATGATTTTCTTATCCGAAGGGGTTTGAAACTGTGTTGGTCCTGAAGGATTCTTAGCATAGCTAAAACCTGGGGGAATAACCTGAGAGTTACTAGACTTACCTTGACTCTGTCCGTAGACCAGAAAAGGTTTGGATGGCTTCTCCAACCAGGGTTATAGGTTTCTGAATATGGGTCAAACTTTTGATGGTTCTCAAATCTAGTGTTATTATAAAGAGCATGTGCTTGCTCTTCAGTATTATGTCCTTCCCAAAAACGCTCTACTCTACCACTAGTATGACTCAATTCTAAGACTTCTAACCTTTTTGCTATGGCAGCTATTTTGGCATCTGATTCAAAAGATCCTTCACCCCTATTAACAGTTCCTATACTTAGAAGAATGGTTTTCTTGGGCTCCCTATTATTTTCCCATTGGTAGGTCTTTTCGGCTGTTTCATTCAAAAATGTCATCGCTTCATCAACAGTTTTATTTTCAAACCCACCTTTGCATAAAGACTCAACCATGGTTGTTGTCGAATAATCTAAACCCTCATAAAGGATTTGAACTAGCCTAACCTTCTCTAAACCATGGTGAGGACATTGAGATATTAAGTCATTGAACCTTTCCAAATACCTATATAAAGATTCTCCCTCTTGTTGAGAAAAAGTACAGATCTACGTCCTAATAGACGATGTTTTATGCATAGGGAAAAACTTTTGTAAAAAGGCAGCTGTAAGTTGGTCATAGGTTTCAATTGACTCAGAAGGAAAACTATATAGCCAAGCTTTAGATTTATGTTTCAGGGAAAATGGGAATAACCTAAGTTTTAACGCAGCATCATCTAGGTTTTTAATTTTCAGAGAACTACAAACTTCCTCAAATTCCCTAATATGAAAATAGGGGTTTTCACTTTCTTTCCCTAAAAAGATTGGGAGCATCTGCAGGGTCCCAGGTTTCAGTTCATAATTTGCCTCAGTTTCATCTAACTTGATACATGACGGACGAGAGGTCCTAGTTGGGTTTAACAAAGCTTTCAAAGTTGCCATTTCTGGCACTACCAAAGGACTAGGAGTACTTTCTTCACTAATTGTCAAGTTTTCAAAGCTGAAGTTTCCAAAAACAGGGCTCTCAAAAGAAGAGTCTTCGAGCTCCCCTCCTTCACAAGAAGAATTACTAGGTTTTTCACTAATCAAACGACCTAGAGTGTTTCTTTTCCAAGCACGTTCTCTAATTACCTCGGGCATACACTAGAAAAACAAAATTAAAAAGAAAAATCCTAAAAGGAAGGGAAGTTCTATGCAAACACAAACAAGGCTGACTCAACCACAACAAACCTACTGATTTCTAGCAAAAAAAAAGCATGATGGCTCCACTTAGATTTTTTTCTAGACCAGCTTCTAATCCTTCGAAAGGGAATTCGTTACAATCTGAGAAAACCCTTCTAGAATCAATCTGAGTTTAAGTATGTTGATTAGAGGCGAGGGAAGCTGCGAGGAGCTTTGATACCCAAGGCCTCACCGCGTTACAATGCGACGCAGTCACGTATTCAACTTTCAGAAACCATCATGAACTTATAAGCATGCTCAAAAGAGTAACCAATATTTTTCGAACGACTTTCCTATTAAGCTCATTACCCTATCGGTCTCGTTCTATTCCAAATTTTAAGGCTTAGGTTCGCGTTAAGTATCGTTTTCCTAAGGCGGGAAAGAATAGAACGATGATGAAATCCGAACCCTCATCTTATATGGCCAGTCCTTGCCCTTTACTAGGAAATTAAAACAGCCTTATTCAGTTCCTCGACATATATGCACACGAAGGAATACAATAACTCGCTGACTGGGGATTCGCGAGTGTTTCGACAAACTTACCTCCCGTACCAGATGCGATATGAACCGTTGTAGTCGACTCAGGCCACGACTCCTATGTCATGTACGAACCCGAGGGGCTGAGGTGATATCGTAATCACCGTCCTTCTCTGCAAATAATTTAATATTTAATACTACCCTTCCGTAGGGTTTAAAAATAAAAGAATGTCCAAATGTCCAAGTCCAAAGTCCAAAGAGTAAAGTGCAAAAGAAAAATAAAATAAAATTACAAGATTAGAGAAATCCTAATAAAATCTAAAAAATAATCTCTTTTTTTTTCTCTCTTTTTTATAAAAAAAAAATTCTTCTTCTTTCGCTCTTTTCGCTTTGCCTTTTACTCCAAGTCTTTTAAAGTATTCACCAAAAGCTTTGGCACAATTTTCTTTCTCTCCAAATTCTGTAAGGAAAAGACAAAAACCCAAAAACGTAAAGAAGAACAAATAAAATAAAAATAAATAAAAACCTAAAAAAGAAAAGAAAAAATCTAAAAACTCTAGCCTAAAGACAAGTCCGTGTGGACGGCGTCAAAAATTGATGGTATTTATCAATGATGTTGTAGTAAAAGGTTCGTTGAGACTTGTGAAGGAAGATTTTTTTAGACTTTATAAAGGAAAATATTAAAACTAGCAAAAATATGCAAACGAAGGTAACAAGATTGAGAGTTACTAGGACTCAGGATTCCACCAAACTCATGTTCTTATGGTTCAATTATTAATTCTTTGACAATTATAGCTCCGAAAATAATAACTATTGACTCTAAATTTTTGCCAAGGTAGATTTTATAAAACATTAATTGTAAATGATAAGCATGGGTTATCAAAACACCTAAGCTAAGCATAACCCATCAAACTAAATCACAACTATTTAATTTAAAATCATAAATAAAATTATATTAATGCAAAAGTCGTGAAAAGAATTTAATAAAATTACCATAGTGTTGAGAATTGGCTTCCTCCGTCATTCCAGTGATGGGATTTAGCTCCTCATGTCGAAAACACACCCGAAAGATAGAAACATGGCTCAAAAGGTGTTTTTATTGGAAAATAATATAATACAGCGAGTTTCTAACAGAGATAATTGTCACAAAACCCATTATTACAGAGAAACCCTAGCAGAAGTGTTGCGAATTGAAACTTAATTGTTACAAAACTTTTATCGCAAACACTATTCAACATCGACAGTTATTTTTTGTTTGTTCTTCGTGTTCTTCAGAACGACAGTTCTGAAGCGTCAGTTCTTCGTGTTCTTCGAACAGATTCTTCGTCGTTCTTTCGCTTCTTCGCTGCGTATTCTTCCTGCAACTTCTCTTCTTTGATTCTGTAGCCTCCAATCGACTCCCAAACTCCCCGTTTTTCTTCTATGACCCACGAACAGCCTTTATATACACAAGTGCACCAATAACCTCCCGTAATAAATTCAAAAATATCTGTCATAACTCTAATGCAGTCGCGGGAAATAATTTTTCAAATTTATCCCTTCACGCGTTTTCCAGCTGTCTCCACACTCCAAGCATGCAAGAATATAGTCTATAATTGATTCAAACTTTCTCCAGCAGACGAAATCTTCCAAAAATATCTCGACTGACTCGTGAAAGTGCGAGGAATATCCGTGACCTCTGTTATTCTTCAACTCGGTGAAATCTCCTCTTTTTATTCGAACTAATCCACGTAACTTTCCTGTTTTAACGAAACATGATCATTATAAGCAAATCCAACGAAAATATCTCCCAAAATCTCGATCGAAATCAAGTTAGAAATTCTGCAGTGAACAACCAACTTTCCCGTCAAATTTCATTTTTGAACGATGAAGAAGGGTGCCCCTAACGAAACTGAGGGTGCGAATAGCAGCTAGTTCCCTTGGGGTGCCCTTATCCTAAGTGAGGGTGCCTTTACTACTTTTCTCCGAGGGTCCGAATATCACTTTTTGAGCAACATTTTCCACACAAGTGTATCTCTCCAAAAACACCTAAACAAACATAAAAAAAACCATAATAAGTACAAAATCAAGCACTAACAATAGAGACATTGAGGACAATTCAGACACAAAAATGTGTCTATCAAATACCCCCAAACTTATTATTTGCTAGTCCTCGAGAAAAACTAATTTAGAAAATAAAATGACGACACTTAGCACGTGCAGCAAGCCGTTAAACCGCTAGGTGTCCCTAGTGGCGGAGTGTTGTCTCCGGAGGGTTTACCAGAGGTGTACCCACAAAACCTTTACTTCAGACCCTAGTTATCTACGCAGAACCTTGGAAGGCACTAAAGAATCTCCTTGGTTGGCATACTTATTGAATACATGAGGAAGTACCCTGATGCGAAATTCCAATTGATGTACACGAGTTTGTACTCAAGCATAGTAAAATTCATATAAAGTGACAGAGTTCTACTCAGATAGTTTCTGGACATCATAAACCGGAGTCAACCAATAACATGGATAGATTAAGAAGATGGATGTAGAGAAAAACGTAGATGATGTTGACTATGGTGAACCTATCCTAATGGACTGACATACTGGTCTGGACTAATATCAACACAGCTGGCATATACAAGGGGACCAGTGGTCGATAATCCTAACTTTAGGTCAACCCAGCTGGCATATACAAGGGTACCAGTGTTCGAGTTTATTGTATTTATTCCGGTTGGTCTAGTGGTCTAGTCTCAAAAAAAAAAAATTTTTATCTCAGTCACTCTATTTCACCCTAGCAATGGTAAAAATAAAAAAATAAAAGAAGTGATCAAGATTCTTTCGATGTTTCCATCACGAGGATATGGCGAAACTACCATGTTTTCTTTCTAACATCTGAGATCTGTGCTTTTATGAATAGACTCTTCTAGATGTTTCCATCTAATCAGATTGGTTCCTCAACTCCTACAACCAAAATGTTTTCATCCACTTAGATTGGTTAGTGCCGACCTTAATAAGCATAAATTTCTAGGCTCTGGAGTTTATTTATTTATACTGCAACTAAAAGGTTTCTCCCATACCCCCAAACTTAAATCTAACATTGTACTCAATGTTCTAAAGATGAAATTAAAAACATGAACAATGAGAAACTGTTACCATTTGAAGCAAAAGAGATAAGGAAAGATATTACCGTGTCGCATGAATATTGGGTGCCTCCCAAGAAGTGCTAAGTTTAAAGTCTTTAGCTAAACATCAAATACCTCAAAATGGATTGTCACCTTCCAAAGTCATATAACAATAGCCGAAATAGTTGTGGGTCCTCAGAACCAAATAGAGCAGACACAAATGAAAGGCTTCCATCTTGGATTAGAAAAATGATTAGACGGAACATAACTTGATCTAGAGCTTTTATCAAGGCAACTAGATTTATCTGGGGTGTCTCTTTGGGCTCTATATAAGTGTCTAGGGAATAGGTTCAACCTAATGACATGTCTCTAAGATCTGGGTTTCTTCATGGACAGTGTCCGGAGGATCGGGTAGCAGAGTTTGAAGAAACTCAAGTAGTATCTTAGACGCACAAAGCTCGAGTCCCAAGTTAGGGACTTCAATTAGGAATACATGATGATCACTAGATTCATCATTACCCCCAAATTTAGGGTGAACAGTATCCTCAAATGGACCAAAATCTATGTGATGGATTCTAGGGTCCATAAAGCCATCACAATAACTAGCTTCTTTGGGACACTGGTCATCTAAACGAACAACATCATCATATAAGGGATTATCAAAGAAAATCTCTAATATAGGCTCATCAACTAAGGTGTTCGTCCTGGTTACCTCCTCCGAATCACTGAAAGGATCATCAAACAATGGATTATGAAACATAGTGCAGGCTAAAGGATCGGGAACTAGAGTTCTAATCATTTTCACCACTTCTAAAACATCTATATCATAAGACTTAATGACATTAAATAAATTTAGCTCAGTAGTCATATTACCAAAAGATATGTTCATAAGTCCGGTTCTACAATTGATGACAACATTAGATGTGGCTAAGAATGGATGACCTAAAATCACCAGGATTTGAGCACTTGGGTCCTGAACAGGATGGATATATAGTACAACAAAATCCACTGGGTATATGAACCTATCAACCTCAATAAGAACATCTTCTATGACACCAAGAGGCACTTTAACAGACCTATCAGCTAATTGAAGTGTCATTTTGGTCGGTTTCAACTTACCAAGACCTAGATGGGTGTACACATGATACAGAAGTAAGTTAACACTAGCTCCTAAGTCAAGTAAAGCCTTATCGACCATGTGATTACCGATTGAAGAAGGTATGGTAGGGCATCCAGGGTCTTTATACTTAGGGGGTGTTTGGTTCAGAAGAATTGAACTTACTTGACCAACTAAAAAGGCTTTCTTATGGACATTAAGCTTACGCTTTCGTGTACAAAGATCTTTAAGGAACTTGGCATAAGCAGACATTTGCCTAATTTCTTCTAATAACGGAATGTTGATGTTCACCAGCTTAAATGTTTCAATTATCTCGTTGAAAATCGACTCCTTCTTTGTTGGGGTTAACAATTGTGGATATGGGCCTCTAGGCACAATGGTAGTCCTATTAGGAATTTATTGGGACTGCTTAGGAATTGTTTCAGTTTCCTCAGCTATGGGTTCCTCTTGTGGAGTAGAAGGTGGAACTAAAGTATGTCCACTAGGCATGGCTACCTTATTATCTACTCTTTTACCGCTCCTAATGGTTGTTATAGAATTCACATGGTTTGATGACTCACCAGCTAAATATATTTGATGGACTCCTCTAGGATTGGGCTGTGGCTGACTAGGGAACTTGCTTTTTTCTCTTAAAGTCTCATTTATCTGACTAACTTGGATTTTTAACTCGGAAATATCCCGAGAGTTAGCCTGCACCATCTTTTTGTTTTCATCTAGACCTTGTGCAACCGTTTGCTGAAGTTCTATAGTTTTCCGAGTTAACAAGGCGAGAGATTTGTCTAAACTCATGATTTTATTATCCGAAGGGGTTTGAAACTGTGTTGGTCCTGAAGGATTCTTAGCATAGCTAAAACCTAGGGGAATAACCTGAGAGTTACTAGACTTACCTTGACTCTGGCCATAGACCAGAAAAGGTTTAGATGGATTCTCCAACCAGGGTTATAGGTTTCTGAATATGGGTCAAACTTTAGATGGTTCTCAAATCTAGTGTTATTATAAAGAGCATGTGCTTTCTCTTCAGTATTATGTCCTTCCCAAAAAGGCTCTACTCTACCACTAGTATGACTCAATTCTAAGACTTCTAACCTTTTTTCTATGGCAGCTATTTTGGCATCTGATTCAAAAGATCCTTCACCCCTATTAACAGTTCCTCTACTTAGAAGAATGGTTTTCTTGGGCTCCCTACTATTTTCCCATTGGTAGGTCTTTTCGGCGGTTTCATTCAAAAATGTCATCGCTTCATCAACAGTTTTATTTTCAAACCCACCTTTGCATAAATACCCAACCATGGTTGTTGTCGAATAATATAAACCCTCATAAAGGATTTGAACTAGCCTAACCTTCTCTAAACCATGGTGAGGACATTGAGATATTAAGTCATTGAACCTTTCCAAATACCTATATAAATATTATCCCTCTTGTTGAGAAAAAGTACAGATCTGCGTCCTAATAGACGATGTTTTATGCCTAGGGAAAAACTTTTGTAAAAAGGAAGATGTAAGTTGGTCATAGGTTTCAATTGACTCAGAAGGCAAACTATATAGCCAAGCTTTAGATTTATGTTTCAGGGAAAATGGGAATAACCTAAGTTTCAACGCAGCATCATCTAGGTTTTTAATTTTCAGAGAACTACAAACTTCCTCAAATTCCCTAATATGAAAATAGGGGTTTTCACTTTCTTTCCCTAAAAATATTGGGAGCATCTGCAGGGTCCCAGGTTTCAGTTCATAATTTGCCTCAGTTTCAGCTAACTTGATACATGACGGATGAGAGGTCCTAGTTGGGTTTAACAAAGCTTTCAAAGTTGCCATTTCTGGCACTACCAAAGGACTAGGAGTACTTTCTTCACTAATTGTCAAGTTTTCAAAGCTGAAGTTTCCAAAAACAGGGCTCTCAAAAGAAGAGTCTTCGAGCTCCCCTCCTTCACAAGAAGAATTACTAGGTTTTTCACTAATCAAACGACCTAGAGTGTTTATTTTCCAAGCACGTTCTCTAATTACCTCAGGCATACACTAGAAAAACAAAATTAAAAAGAAAAATCCTAAAAGGAAGGGATGTTCTATGCAAACACAAACAAGGATGACTCAACCACAACAAACCTATTGATTTCTAGCAAAAAAAAAAGCATGATGGCTCCACTTAGATTTTTTTCTAGACCAGCTTCTAATCCTTCGAAAGGGAATTCGTTACAATCTGAGAAAACCCCTATGGAATCAATCTGAGTTTAAGTATGTTGATTAGAGGCGAGGGAAGCTGCGAGGAGCTTTGATACCCAAGGCCTCACCGCGTTACAATGCGACGCAGTCACGTATTCAACTTTCAGAAACCATCATGAACTTATAAGCATGCTCAAAAGAGTAACCAATATTTTTCGAACGACTTTCCTATTAAGCTCGTTACCCTATCGGTCTCGTTCTATTCCAAATTTTAAGGCTTAGGTTCGCGTTAAGTATCGTTTTCCTAAGGCGGGCAAGAAGAGAACGGTGATGAAATCCGAACCCTTATCTTATATGGACAGTCCTTGCCCTTTACTAGGAAATTAAAACAGCCTTATTCAGTTCCTCGACATATATGCACACGAAGGAATACAATAACTCGCTGACAGGGGATTCGCGAGTGTTTCGACAAACTTACCTCCCGTACCATATGCGGGATGAACCGTTGTAGTTGAATCGGGCCACGACTCCTATGTCATGTACGAACCCGAGGGGCTGAGGTGATATCGTAATCACCGTCCTTCTCTGCAAATAATTTAATATTTAATACTACCCTTCCGTAGGGTTTAAAAATAAAAGAATGTCCAAATGTCCAAGTCCAAAGTCCAAAGAGTAAAGTGCAAAAGAAAAATAAAATAAAATTACAAGAATAGAGAAATCCTAATACAATCTAAAAAATAATCTCTTTTTTTTTCTCTCTTTTTTATATAAAAAAAAAATCTTCTTCTTTCGCTCTTTTCGCTTTGCCTTTTACTCCAAGTCTTTTAAAGTATTCACCAAAAGCTTTGGCACAATTTTCTTTCTCTCCAAATTCTGTAAGGAAAAGACAAAAACCCAAAAACGTAAAGAAGAACAAATAAAATAAAAACAAATAAAAACCTAAAAAAGAAAAGAAAAAATCTAAAAACTCTAGCCTAAAGACAAGTCCGTGTCGACGGTGTCAAAAATTGATGGTATTTATCAATGATGTTGTAGTAAAAGGTTCGTTGAGACTTGTGAAGGAAGATTTTTTTAGATTTTATAAAGGAAAATATTAAAACTAGCAAAAATATGCAAACGAAGGTAACAAGTTTGAGAGTTACTAGGACTCAGGATTCCACCAAACTCATGTTCTTATGGTTCAATTATTAATTCTTTGACAATTATAGCTCCGAAAATAATAACTATTGACTCTAAATTTTTGCCAAGGTAGATTTTATAAAACATTAATTGTAAATGATAAGCATGGGTTATCAAAACACCTAAGCTAAGCATAACCCATCAAACTAAATCACAACTAATTAATTTAAAATCATAAATCAAATTATATTAATGCAAAAGTCGTGAAAAGAATTTAATAAAATTACCATAGTGTTGAGAATTGGCTTCCTTCGTCATCCCAGTGATGGGGTTTAGCTCCTCATGTCGAAAACACACCCGAAAGATAGAAACATGGCTCAAAATGTGTTTTTATTGGAAAATAATATAATACAACGAGTTTGTAACAGAGATAATTGTTACAAAACCCACTGTTACAGAGAAACCCTAGTAGAAGTGTTGCGAATTGAAACTTAATTGATACGAAACTGTTACAAAGCTTCTATCGCAAACACTATTCAACAACGACAGTTATTTTTTGTTTGTTCTTCGTGTTCTTTAGAACGGCAGTTCTGAAACGTCAGTTCTTCGTGTTCTTCGCCTGCTGCTGCGTATTGTTCCTGCAACTTCTCTTCTTTGATTTTGCAGCCTCCAATCAACTCCCAAACTCCCCGTTTTTCTTCTATGACCCACGAACACCCTTTATTTACACAAGTGCACCAATAATCTCCCGTAATAAATTCGAAAATCTATATCATAACTCTAATGCAATCACGTGAAATAATTTCCCAAATTAATCCCTTCACGTGTTTTCCAGCTGACTCCACATTCCAAGCATGCAAGAATATAGTCTATAATTGATTCAAACTTTCTCCAGCAGACGAAATCTTCCAAAAATATCTTGACTGACTCGTGAAAGTGCGAGGAATATCCGTGACCTCTGTTATTCTTCAACTCGGTAAAATCTCCCCTTTTTATTCGAACTAATCCACGTAACTTTCCTGTTTTAACGAAACAGTATCATTATAAGCAAATCCAACGAAAATATCTCCCAAAATCTCGATCGAAATCAAGTTAGAAATTCTGCAGTGAACAACCAAATTTCCCGCCCAATTTCATTTTTGAACGATGAAGAAGGGTGCCCCTAACGAAACTGGGGGTGCGAATAGCAGCTGGCTCCCTAGGGGTGCCCTTATCCAAAGTGAGTGTGCCTTTAGTACTTTTCTCCGAGGGTCCAAATATCACTTTTTTGAGCAACATTTTCCACACAAGTGTATCTCTCCAAAAAACACCTACACAAACATAAAAACACCATAATAAGTAAAAAAATCAAGCATTAACAATAGAGACACTGAGCAAACGGTGTCGTGAGTGCACTCCGTAGTGCTGCATGATCAGAATATACAATCACATTGGCACCCACCAAATAAGCTCTAAATTTTTCTAATGCAAATACTATAGCCAAAAACTCCTTCTCAGTAGTAGAATAGTTGATTGGAGCATAGTTTAGGGTCCTTGATGCATAATAAATCACATGTGACCTCTTGTCTACTTTTTGACCCAAAACAGCTCTGACTGCATAATCACTTGCATCACACATTAACTCGAACGGAAAATTCCAGTCAGGTGATTTAATAATTAGTGCAGTAGTCAACAATTCCTTCAATTTATTAAAGGCATCCTTGCACTCCTGGTCGAAGTTAAAGGCAACCTCCTTTTGCAACAATTTGCACATCGGCATTGAGATTTTGGAGAAATCTTTGATAAACCTCCTATAAAAACCTGCATGACCAAGAAACGAGCGAATTTCCCTCACCGAAGTGGGATATTATAAGTTCCTAATCAAGTCTATTTTTGTCTTGTCCACTTCGATCCCTTTAGAGGAAACGACGTGGCCAAGTACAATTCCATGGTCTACCATAAAGTGACATTTCTCCCAATTTAAAACCAAATTAGTGTCTATGCATCTTTTAAGCACAAGTTCAAGATTATTTAAACAAATATCAAATGAATCGCCATAAACACTAAAGTCGTCCATAAATATCAAATGGATAGAGACACTAACAATAGAGACCCTGAGGATACAAAATCAAGCACTAACATAAAAACACCATATTAAGTACAAAAATGCGTGTCGTGAGTGCACTCAAACTAAATTACTTATTTCCACACAATTAACTGGTAATATAATGGAAGTAAGGATCGTTCCCACGAAGAGCAGGGAGATTTAGTTGTCAAAAAGTGTTACAATGTGGGGTTTGTTTAGATTCAAAGTAAAATCAAAGCAATTAAAATAATTAAGTTGCAAGCAATGGAGAGAAATATGATCAGGGAATACTTCTTCGTTACTAAACCGTCATCAAGTTATTATATTCATCCATTAATACAATTAATCACATATTATTACCAACCGTGGAATAACAGCTAGCTCAGTGTTATCCCCTAAATTCCTTATATCACTGAGTACGGAAGCTCTCCAATACCAGATTCTATTCGTCTAAACCACCTAGTAGTAGCTCACTCAAGGTGTAATTTCTCTGAATGCTTTATCTTTTGTGAATTATAGATTGATCCTAGTAGTTAGACTCCTAGCTCAAGGTCCACTTTCTAGTGTTGTTTATACACAGAATCCCTCTGCAAGGTCTTGTGTTCTCTACTTTTGTATGAATTATTCGACTATTACTTATCTCCTAATTCAATACTAGCATTTGATTGAATCAAAAAATTAATTCAGTTGGCCACCTAAACAATCTATCAATTAATCATAAATATTCTAATTAGTAAAAACAAACAATAATCATGTGAAGAACTTCAAAATAGATTTATATAATAACTCAAATCATGTCTAGAACTTAGAATTCATCCCCAACCACTAAGAAGTTTAGCTACTCATGGTACTAACAAAACCCATGAGTTTCATATAATAAAATGGTAAAGAAATAGTTACGGTGATGAAGAATGCTCCAAAACCCCACTACACCATTTTAAGGGATTAGCAACCCAGATTAGCAACCGCACTAGTGTCGTTGCTAATTTTCCGTTGCTAATTTCTGTTGCTAATTTTTCGCAACGGCAGATTGTTGTTGCTAATTTTGCAACAACAAAATGTAGGTTGCGAATAGCAACTGCTGGGTGTTCAAGCATGTGAAGTGCGCGTGTGGTCGGGAACACTAGGACTAGTATTTACGCCCAAGTCAAACTTCAGTCAAGTATTCTTATTTATTTTTCCACCCTTCAGCACGTTAGCTGCTTTATCTTTCCCTTCTCGATTTTTCCATCTCATTTCTGAGCCATTGAAGGTTTTTCACTCTCTTTCATCTCTTCTCGATCTGCTCTGAAGAAGAACTTGTGTTCTAGTTAAGATGAATTTAGGTGATAGGTTATAGTTGTTATTATCGTTTGATTTTCGTTCTTTGTTCTGCGTATGTTTTCTAATGGATTTCATATGTTCTGAGTAATATCTCGATATTCAGTTGGAAGCATCGATCTAAGATTTTAGGTCATCTGAGATATTTGGAAGCATCGATTCTTCTTTTGTTCGAATTTTTGGGCTAAGTTTTTCTTTGTTTGAATTAAGTTTGAATTTTTGAATCTGAATTAGAAAATTTGGGGTTTTCAAATTGGGTTTTTGAACTGATCATGATGAGTTCGATTTGGAATCTGTGGTTAAATTGATATTAGATTTTCTGGAATTGATAGGGTTCCAATTGATGAGACAGGTGAAGATTGTGGTGGTGTTTTATTGGGTATTGGTTATGGTTATGATTTAGGAATTTAGGGATTCTTGAATGGGGATCTGAAAAATTATGGGTTTAGTTTCTGAGACACCAATAAATAACTGATATGGTACTTGTGTGTAGTTTTTATAGGTGAAGTTGTTGATTCTGTTAACGATGGTTGATTTCACAAGTAGAAATTGTTCTTTCTTTCCCCTATTTCCCACTATGGGAGATATATTGCGGTAATCATTCTTTTTATCATTTGAATGCATGTTTGAATGTGAAATTTCTTGTAATTTCTTTCTTGAATTGAAGTTGTCAAAAAAAACAGAAAATTAGTGTTCATGGCAATTTGGGGTTTTCCCCCAAAATCTGTTAGCAATAGGTGATTCGTGTTAAATGTCTAAACAGGGCTGCATGAACTTACTAGGTTTTACTTATGTAGTAGTGTTGAAATAAATTTCTCATTGGTCTAAAAATATGGCTTGGTTAAACTTGACTCTGGTATATAGTGATATGGTACTTATGTGTATTTCTTATAGAAAATGTTAAGTACAATGTATACTGTTTTGAAGAATTATTGAATTGGAAATTTATATTTGTTCTTGAAGATCTTGGAAATGTTGTGGTTGAGGTAGTTGAGAAATTTCCCCTGACCTTTTGTGAAAACCATGCTTTATGTATATTGTATGCATTTGTTGTTTTAAGAATTGAAATACTATGTTTCATATTCTCTTTCAAGTGATGTATGTGAAATGATATTAATTTTCATTTGGGTATGAATCAGTTGAGGGCTTGTGTTAATTTTGGACTCGAAAAAATCAGCAAGAAGCAACGTCGAAGGTGAGCTACTTCCGTTGATTTTAGGTGATATGCAACTTGTATATTGATTGTTTTAGCGCCTTGAAATATTAAGTAAACTTGGGTTCTTTTTAGAAAATGAATTTGCAGGGTGTATATGTATAAAAGGGTGAAGAAATGCAATAGGCTACCACCAGGAAATGCACATAAGATGTACGACACAAGTTCCACAAGGAAAAACAAATTCAGGTGAGATTTGATGAGTCGGTCGCGTCCTTTAACCACTTGAGGTAGGATATTTACCGTTATTTTTAGTAACATTCCATTTCTATGCTTTATGTGCGAGCTCCTTATTTAGTGTACTATCATGGCATGTTGGTCTTGTTAGTTTCATTTTTGTGCCACATGAAACACCCATTTCGAAATTAAGAATGACACCTACAGTGAAGGTGGTGGATGAATGGATTTTGGTTGCTTATTAGAAGGCTGAATTTGGACCAAATTTGTAATTGTAAAGGAGTAGTATATAAATATGGTTTGTGTGTTAAGTTTACACTATTAAACCTCATTCTTGTGTACTATTCACAACCTATGTTTAGCACATATCTACCAGCCAAAGATTTGAATTAATAGTTAAAAATGTCCAATTCAGAGTATCCATAATTGGTCACAATCTAATATCTAGATAGTGACTGTTTGATTTTTCTGAGATTCTTTATGGGATTGCTTATTGATATTAGGCAGTTTACAGTATGAATATTGAATTGTGATTCTGCTTGGTACTGTCGTTGCTACGGCCACTAAACTCATCTAGATCGTTTAATCTTAAATTCCATTTCGGGAGTATTAACTTGGGAACTGATGGCTTACCTTTTTGGTCCCCTTACAGGTCCAAGCATTATTTCGTCTAACCAGTTTAGTGATTACAACATCTATTATGTTTCTACAACGTGAGGGAATCAATAAAGTAATTAATATTAAGTGTGATTGCGTCGTACTGGACCATACATCAATTTGCATCTATTATTTCAAAATAATAAGAACCCTATTTTTATTAAATTATTTTTTGTAATCAAGTGCAGTAGTGGTGTGACGTTCTATGCTATTATGGTTGGACTTAATTAAATGAGTCTTGTTAAGTGCCTTGAAATTCATTTTTCCCTCTAGTTCACGGGAGTTGTTCAGTGCTTTATGCCTACCCATTTTCTATATTATTATCTCAAGTCTATTGATAACTCTTTAGATTTGATATGCATTTGAATGTTTTTGTATTGGAATATCTAATGATGGTGTTGTGGCACTGAAGTGGAAGAAATAAAATGCTAAAGAACTTGGGGCATGTGGAGACAATGAACAAGGCTCCTTATTTGTTAGTCACATGAGCTTGAGCGGCGTAAATCTTTCAAGGCTAAGGTTGATGAAAGGGTCAACTGAGCAGGTAACTTCATGTTATGGACATTGAGTTGTTTACTGTGGGCAAAGTAAAAAGCTGAGAATATATGAATTTGAAACATGTTGACACTTTCTTAATCAACTTTTTACATGTGTGTGTACTTGTTTGACGATGTGATAATCGTACTATACGGCCTTTCCTCTCACATGCTGTTAGGCTTCAGGTTTATTCATTTCTTTGTCGTATTTCTTATTTTTTTTTTATACTTAATTGCTTGCGCAGGGATGTTGAAAACAACAAATTTAGTGGTATTGTCCTGAAATATTTGAAGGATATCACTGGGTGAGTTTCCCTTAGTACGTCTTTTTTGATAGGTGTTGATATTTTTAGTTTGATGAGGTTGATGTTGTTGTTTGATGGTTTGTTAGCATGGATATTTTACTTTTGTGAGAACTGGTAGAATTCTTGGAAATCTGGTGCTGGTGGGCATGGCAATGGAAGTTCAGGTGGTGTTGTGGCTCTCCAAGGTAGGACTTTTCCTCCTCCATCTCTTTTGCTTCACATTTTTCTCTGGAGGAGGTACAAGAATTCTTTGGTCATAATCTGATAAAGACATTGTTGAATTTGAAAATTATATCATATTAAAACATTAACAACTTCAAATTTTGGTGCTTATGCAAGTATTTAGGGTTTTGGTGCAAAGCAGTACTCTGCTGGTGATCCTTGAGCATCAGCTGAATCTACTTATGATTTTGATGGGAAATTGGTTAAGCACAATCTCGTCATTCTTCTGGTGGAGTTACTACTTACTCTTAGATTTTTTTTGTCAATATGTTGTCATATTTTTATGTGATGTATGAGTTATTTTAACACTCTTAAAGTTTTGCAGGAATCATTTCAAATATAATTATGTCATGTGCTGTTTGGGTCCCCATTCTGCACCGACCTGTGCATTTCAAATTCCCTTTGTTTTCCTTCAACATGATGTAGCTAATGCACTCGGAGCAGCAGTTGTTTCGGAATGTTCATGATCAAAAACTACACTGAAACAAAGGTAAACAAACTTCTTTTGAAAGTTTTCGTCTATAAGTCGTAAGATTATAATGCTAGACCTTGCAAACTAGAGAATTAGTTGATTGAACAATCATTTCAGTCACTAGTGTATATCCTTAGTGTTTGGATTTGCTTCTACATACATCTCCATTTAGTTCACTTATAGCAGAGTTTGTTGATTTTACATGGTTTTGACTTGTCTCTGCAGATGATACAAAATCTATGGTTAGTATTTTATTTTTGACCTTGGTACTGAAACATAAAATTGGTTATTTTGCAGGTATTTGGGCTCAAGTTAAAAAGCAGTACTCTACTGATATTTTAGCAGCAGTTGAAATCTTTGTTGAGGAAATTGGATAAGCAAGCAGAGTCTGGTGATACTTCTGGTGATATTTAGTCTTTCTTTCCCTATTTTTCAATGCCTCTATCAGTTGACAAAAGATAGGTTACCCATCCATTTAGAAACATCAACATAGATCAAATATTTTATGTCAGTCACAACATACATAAGTTGCTTGTGTACATTTGTATCAACTGAAGAATCCTATATTTGATAATAAAATTATCTAGTGGTGATTCTCAACTACATTTGTATCTGTTTTGTATTGCCATTGTAGTTTGTATATCTGTTTGGATGTTTAATATGGGGAACTGGGTAATTGCAGGGGGAAATTTGGGGTAATGAATTTTGACTAGGTCAATAGAATGGGACTTGACCCTTTTTTTTTGAGGTTGCAAAAGATTAGCAACATCAAGGCTCTGTTGCTAAATTAGAACCGGAACCAATACAGTAGAACCCAGAACCAACGAAGATCTCAGGTTCTGGGTAGTGGTATTCCTGTAATTAGCAACATATTAGCAACAATATCCTGCTGTTGCTAATAAAAAATTTCGCAACGGCAACTGCGGTTGCGAATGTCCGTTGCTGACCAAGATTCGCAACAAAGCTTATGTCGTTGCTAAAAATTGCGACATCGTGTTTAGCAACAGCGAAGTCCCGTTGCGACCCGGTTTAGCAACAACTATTGTATGTTGTTATATCCTTAAAATGGTGTAGTGCCCTAGCTTTTCTCCCTTGTGTTCTTCTCTCCAAAACTTGATTAAAGATTATAAGATTGATGTCCCAAAAATATTAGAAGTTCTCTTATATAGGTGTCCCAATTGTAGTTGTGTCCGTGCTCGAATCCCGGTCGAATGGTGTGCCAAACTAGCCAAAAACTAGCCAAAACCAAGCCAAATTCGTGCGAATTCCCGTAGCCCACATCAAAACACTCTTAATGGGCTCGGTTATGAACAGTAAGCCCAACCCAACTCAAAATTTCAACTTCCATTTGGCTTGTCAGTTTTCCAAAACTGACAGCCTATTTTCTTCTTTGAATTACGGATGGGATATCCCAACCGAAAGTTCTCCTGGATGTTTTACGGAATTTCTTGCTTTCTATCACGGCTGGGTTTCCATCCGTAAACTCTCTGTATATTTTTACTCGAATTCAAACTCACTACCGTGGTTTGCTCTCCCGGAAACTCGAACTCATGTTCTCATACTCCACCAGTCAACATCTCCGATAGCAACCAACATCAGTCCCGATCACATCCAACTCTCTCCACTGCATTATCGTATCAGCAAAGCTCAGCTTCCATGTTCGACCAACAAATGCTACAGCTCAAGCTCCAACTCTGCTCTATCATCATCGATGCATCAATGGCACGGAGTTTCATAGCACCACAGACTCGAGCTCCACCAACTTCAGTCCGTATACTCCCATGCCAATCTAGCCCTCTTCTCTGAGATATTTAACGAACCCCATTCTTCTATCACTGCCAGCAGACAGTCTCATCACTGCCATGGTATGAACAGACTTTCCACTATCATTACAGCAGAACCATGACATTCGCAAGTTACTCTTCATCCCTGTTTTGCTTCTCGATCTCACTATTCAATATCAGAAGCATCAACACTGGAAGCTTCATCTCTTAACTGAAATATAGCCACACCCATCAAACTCGAGATGTTCATTATCACAACGTTGTCACAGATCGGACCTTTTCCTTCTCTACAGACTCAGTCTCTCTCCAGCGACATTACCTCAACACCACTGCCAACCTCCATCGTCATCGTAGCCATTAAGAACCGCTCTGTTCGACTTCTATCTATGCCATCAGCTCCAACTTAGCTTCGTCGACAAACACAGTTCAACTCTTCCTTCGAGTTCGTCTTGAGATCCAACTGATATCTCTCTTCTCCGTCATTAGGTCGATCAATCACTGCCAATGCAGCGATTACCAAACTCCAATCCAGTCTTCCAACTCCGACAGAAACCCAATGATCTTCCCAAGATCACTTCTCATCATTCCCGTCACCACTGACCATCACTTTCTTTCAAAGAAACCCATTTGAACTCCAGAAGCAATCATCCTTCATTTGTTTTCAATCGGATTCTCGCCTGAAAATTTAACCAAAAACTCAAGTTTTCCTGTGAGTCGGAGAAGATAATGGCAGCCCGTAGTAGATTATCCGGGTGCCTTTAGTGACCCTCCTTAGCCTGTCAGTTTCGGAAGACTGACAGTGCAATTTCTATTCCTTGCCTTTCAAATGCCCATAAAATCTTCGTACAATGTCGGAATGACTTCGTTCTTTCGCCGTTGACTTCTTATTCTCGTCCTCTTCAAGATGATATCAAGAACTCCTCGATTTGGATGAGTTCTACTTGGTCTTTGGCCCTTTTCCGCTTGTAGCTAACTTCTTTTGTTGCACAATAAAGTGAAAATTCGCTTCTTTTGGATGATTCACCTAGCAAAACACAAAAAGAGAAAAAACAAACGTAATATACAATAATTTTGCAAGAAACTAAGCAATTGCTAGCATGGATTCGACACTAAATATATGCACTTAACGATACAATGTTAACAACATTTAGGTTCACAAAAAAGTAAATTGTTATCCAATTTCAAAATAAAACTCATATAAATATATATCACGATATTACTTCCAAAATTTAACAGAGATTACCAGTTAAAAAGTAGATATCCAGACTCGCATCCTTTTAAAGCTGATTGAAAGGCTAACCATAGTTTTAGTGGTCCTCAGCGACGGAACCAGGAATTTGTGTCCGGGTGGGCTAAATTTTTGTTTCTGTACACCCAGATTATGGCAATCTAAATTCCTTAAATTTAAATACAGTGATAAAAGCACTGCATGCTGCTTGTCATTTTCTATATAGTAAGGTTCAGCTCAGTGACAATATTAAATTGTGAAGACAACATATATAATAAAAATAAATATTATTATCTGAAATGCGGCCGAAGACCGCCCGAATTTTTGAATTTTTAAAATATTACTTTTATATCTTTGTATGGTTTTCAAATCGGTTCATGAAATTAAAAATCGATACATCAGAACATTTAAATGTCAAAATTTTGTCATTGTTTATGAAAAGAAAAGAAAATGGGGAAAATATTATGTAATATAGATTTTGATATTAGGGTTAATTTAGTTTACGTACGCATGGACCAAGTTTTAGTAAATATTTGGAAACAATATGGGCTAGATAGATCAAATTGTGATGGAGTGGGAGTAAATTTTACAGTTGAATTTAATTTCTAAGCACTAACCGAAAAAGAAAGGGACACAAAAGTTTAAAAGAAGTAAAAAACGTAACATAACAATCAAATTGGGAAGAAGTCATATGAATATGTCATACTAATGGGCTAATGAAAAGTTTTACCTTGGGCTAATCTATAGTCATATGAATCTGTTGACCCTCATCTCCGTCACTGGTGCTTTAGATCCAAGTTTTAACCTAGAAACTAAAAAGAACCGAAAGATGAGAAGAAAAAAAAGGTTGGAGGGAGTCAACAGGAGACTAGTTTTCTTATATGTTTATATAGATAGAAAGTTATTAGTGGGATACGTGGCGTGTGGTTTCTCATTTTTGTATAGATAGAGACTTTATTTTGGGCTAACTATAATTTTGACCAGGGCTTTTTCATTTTCTTCTTACGAATAGGCTGGCTAAAAAGGAGTTTCTCGTTGTTTTTTTTTTTTTTTTTTTTTTTTTGGTGGGGGGACCCCAATACCGCTGTCCCAGGGTGTCCTCAATTTCAACTGACTCCATTATCTCTGTATCTTCTTCCCCTAATTCCTCCAATGAAACTAAGGTGTTCTTGTGAGGTATTACTTGAAGCAACGATTCTGTAAATTCCACAAGCATGTTTGAGGTAGAAGCTTTTCGGTCGTAAATGTTGAGATATCTCTGAATAGAAGTTAAAACACCACCACTCTTAGTTATGGCTAGTAATTTACAATCGTCAACCCTAAACTCTCTACACCAAACCAGTGACTTATGTTCATCTCCCTCATTCATGTCATAATTGTCATATTTTTTTTTAATAGCCGTATGTCATAACATCTAGCTCCTCCATCATCTGGATTAACATCAACAAACAAAGACCCATCCAGGACCCCTATTCTTGCATATACCCATTCACTCTCTGGCGGCGAAGGAGGTGGAAAAAGATCTTCACAAAACTTTTCCTCGGCCAAATCGAAGGTAACGATCCTATCTAAATAAGTGTCTAGCCAATAAACATTTCCATTGGCAAAGATACCTTATCCCATATAAAGTGGCATAAACTCAAACTTAAAATTGATATTTCCGAGGTTTCTCCAACCATTTCCACTACCTAGAGTATACATGTGGACTTCGACAGACTTTCTCCTCAACATAAGCACTCATATTACTTTGTACTCATTGGTTGCAGCAACGTAACCGAACCCGGTAGTCCAATATTGAACAACACGATAATCTATCTTGATTCCTGGAAGAACAATATATTCTCCGGTGACCGGGTTACAAATATAAACACATGAATGTACAACAATACATGTCAGACCATTATACTAACCAATAAAGTGATTGATAGATCTACTAAACGGAGGGGTGATATTAAGCCTTCTAACTCTCTCAATCGGTGTTGTTGACTCATGATTCTCATTATATTCAAAATAATGAAATTTTACAATTTCCCCAAACTCAGTACGAGCAAAAACAAGAAAACCCAACTTACCAGAATTCTCAACAGTCGAAATATGATGTAAATACATCTTATAGAACAATGGATGATGAGAAACCGGGTGATTCCAAGCTTTGCATACTGATTTGCATTCGAGAATTGATTCGATAGGTACTCTACTCAGTATATCCAATATAATCTCTTCGGGAAGAAAATTAAAATACTCCATGAAAGAATGATGAAACCCCTGTAGACTGAATTAGGATATCTAGGGTTTATAAAATAGTGATGAAGATTGGGTTTTCAGGGTTTGGAAAGAGTAAAGGTAAGGAGATAAATGAAATCGGTTTGTGAGAGGAAGGATATGCTATTTTATAAAGTGGAACAAAAATATCCAGCACCGATTAAAATAACTAGATGACCGCTGTCACGGTGGGATGGCCGATCGAAAAAATTGACACAAAACTAAATTTTGTACCCACAATTTAGTTCCACTATAATGCGGACTTGTAAATTTGTAAAGCGAAATTGTAAAGCTTGCCTGGTTTACTGTTTTAACTCACCGGAATCGAAACCCGACCGAGTTTACAGGGGAAAAAAAAAAGAACTTTGTAGAGAGAGGTCTCTGCTCTTATACTCTTGCCAAGTTCTAAATTTAGCTCACCGCAGACGACCCATGAGTCAAGCCCAGTAAAAATAAGTCCAAGTACATCTGAGTATGGATCGGCGGGTCAACTCGCCAGAATAGGAACACGTCCGAGTTATGGTTGTTTTTGTTAAGTTTCCGGCCCAACTTTCTGGCCATTCTTTCATTCATTCCCTGCACATTCTTTTCCTAACATTCATCTAGCAACCAATCACTCATTCAGATAAACTCAGGCCATACTCCCTCAAACTATTTCATGACTGATTCAGTTCATATAGAGCTCTTAGAACACCACCACAACCTGTAGCTTGTCTCATAGCAACAGCGACTGGCTCTTGCAATTTCTGAATCTTCTCTGCACCAGCTCCTCTAAACCCATTCATACTGTAGCTGCAAATTATTCAATCATCACCGCCTGTTCAGGCACCTGCAACTCACTGCACAGCACCACTTCTCAACCAATCCAGCCACTGCATTTCCGTCACCAGTCTGTAACCCCATTCTGCAGCTCCAGTCTCTTCTAACCATCTAATCTTTACTGCAATAGCAAGACCAACTAATCTCAGCTGCAAATCACCAACACAGACAACCATTTCCTCCATACTGCAATAACCCTGAATCTCCTTTCTAATTAACCACCAGTATTCACTGAAACTACACCAATGATTTTCAGTAAAATGTTTTCGTTCGATACAACTAATAGGACAGTCTCGTGGATGAAATGGGCCTGTGAGTTACCACCTCCTAGTAATTAATTCGGATTCAAGCTTAAAGTCCGAATGTTAAAATGAAACAAATCAATTGAATTTAGCAACGTTGTAAGTTAATTACATGGCTTTTCTCCTATCTAAAACAGGGATTCTTTTTACAAACAGAGTACAAGAAACTTGAGGTTAAAGATCTCTGTTTGCAACTTTATTTCAATCATTCTGACCTCTTTGTACGTATTAACCAACAAAACATCTGAAGTTGATCACTTGCACAGATAGAAATTTTAGCAAAGAATTAAGAACATTTGAACAATCAATCATAGAACTTTAATAAATGCTAAAAGCAACAAAAAAAAGTCTAGTAATAAAATTTGCAAGTACCCATACTCATTCCTCCAATCATATACCGTCCGGATGCTACAACATTAATACATGTTCAAAGAAAATATGAGAAGACATATATGACGAGGTCTAACCGAGTTCCAACAGATGGAAAAGTGCACCAGAAACATAAGTAATCAGACTACAGTAGGGCACACTAGAGAGATCTGATGAAGTATATCAAAATATTTGTGTACCTATCAAGCTTCCATTGTCCTCATCTGAAAGAAATCCCCATTTCTTTATCTAATAGCTGCATCACTAATTGCTGCAGCAGCCTAGAACCTTGCATAAGTCACTTGAGAGTTTTCAGAACAAGTTCAAAATTTAAATTTGTGGTCTTATTGCAGATCTATATTAAGACTCAAGAAAGTATGAGCTGCAGAGATTGGTCAAAGCAAACATTAAGGCATGACCATCTTTTTTTTGGATTCGGAAAAGTGCCAAGATATAAACGATAATTAGTACAAAAATACTTATTAATAGTTGCACTAGCAGTTTGCTTACTTGCTTTATTAATCGAGTTTTCAGTCAGTTCCACAGGACTTACTTCAGTATAATCGAGCGAGAGATTTTTGCCGTCTTAACTATACATTCAACAAACCTGGTTTCAAGCTAAATGTTTTAGTCCTGCAGCACTTATTTTGCCTGGTAATAATTCGTATCATGTCCTTCCCGATTACAAATCAAAATTTCGGAAAGTAACATGATTTGAATGCACTATTAATTCATTTGCACGTGGGCTCGGGTTCATTAATAAAGCCTCTGTGGTATGCATCATATGTGCCCAATCTCTAACAACTCCATGTTTAGTATGCTATTAAGCTTCTGTTCCCAAAATGACTACGGAACAATTATTAGATGGTGTTTTTTTTTTAAATGCAGCTAGAGTAACCATTGTTTGTAGTTTATATCGTATACCACATAAATTTGTATTTGGATTACATGTCAAACACAGACATTAGATCTTCAATTTGATTAACTAATCATAATCAACAAAAACTCAATTACACAACTGTAGGTATACAATTCAACCCTAGCATAATATATGTACTACACTTGTTCATATAAAATTTGCCCTACTTTCAATTTTCTATCCACAAAATCAAAAACTACACAACTGTAAAAATACAATTAAACCCTAGCATCATATATGCACTCTGAATGTACCTTTCAATTAAAAACCCTAAGATTGAAGAAAACCAAAGAGAAAAAGAGATGAATTTGTACCTTGAATTCTTCTTCGTCTGGATCAATTCGAATTGGGTGAAACTAGGACTGTGAGATTAATCGAGAGAGAGAGAGAGAGAGAGAGAGAGATAGAGGCAGTGAAGAATCCATAACACGAGGGGTGGTGATGGTGGTAGCAGAAGAAGGTTAATTGTACATGAAAATGATTTCTGAGTAAAATTTAGTCTAGGGGTTTTGATTCGTATCATTAAATTGTTCAGGGTTTATGTGAATCGATCAATCTATTTTCTCTGTTCGGAAACGGAGGTAATCAGAGATGATTTTAATGGAGAAGAGATTGGGGTTTAAATCGTCGATTTGTGTTTCTGGGAAGGAATATCTCGCGTTTATCTTCTGGGAAGAAAGAATGAAAGAAAGGAGAAAAATATACTAAAATTTAGGAAGGGGTCGGATTCGACCCTCTAACCTTCACCTCAAGTTTTAATAAACTGCCCTCAACAATAAAAAGATTTCCGGTCTCCGCCTCCTTTTTTCAGTCCACTAAATTTATGCAATCACCCTTCATTTTTCATCTTATCTATCAAAATATCTAAAAGAAAGGAAAAAGTAAATTACGTCTGCGTCCTTTTTGAGGATATTTTCGGATTTTCACTAATAGACAGACACCAAATGCAATCTTTTTGTGTCAAATTGAAAAAACAAATCATATCCCACATTAACACAAAGTCATCATATATAGAGTCCTCCCTCGCTTCACTCAGTCGGCCTAATAACCGTATCTAGTGGGATCCATAATTTTGGTTTTTGTCAAAAGATTTTGTAAATCTTCGAGATTTGCATTTGATGACGACATTTCAGTTGTTGGATGATTCTCGAATTTCATGGAGACGCGTTTTTGATAGAAGTTGTGATTTTTGATGATAAGATATGAATCGTTGGATGACTCACTAAGTCTAAAGTATTTCTCGTGATGCGTTCATGATGGATAAGAATTTTCATACTGCTTGATAAATCAGCTCCCCTAAAACTTTGGCTCTCCAAGAATTGTTGATGAACGAAATGGTACTGCAAGGACAGGATACTCTGATGAATCAATGAGTAAGAGATCTACTGCAGATTTTTATGAGGAACGGAGGATTAGAAATATACCTTTCCGGTTAGAATTCCACTTTTATTTATAGGTTGTAGAGGAATTGTATTTAGTATAATATTTAGCTGGATACATTTTGACTATGTATGTGGACCAAATGCTCTCCAGGGTCATCATGGTCCAAACCAGTTCACCTTTTTCTAGGGATCTCTAACCTCCATGTTTGACTATTTACCTGGTCTTACCAGTAAGTGAATCACCTTTATTTAAGGATCTGGAACTTCCAGGTTTGAATGTCTATCTGGTCTTACCAACAAACTAATTCACTCCCTTTTTAGGGGGGGATTCAACTGGTCATTTGGTGTAAAAGGATAATTTCCGACTGGATTATGATTATCCTTCCAACCCAAGGACCAATTGGGTAGCATTATTGGGCTGAGGCACTTGGACCCATATACCAAACTATATGCTACAAACATCTCCCCCTCTTAATCCTCAAATTGTTGATTCGGAACCAAAGATCCAACCTATATAATCATTGCAACCTATCTAGTAACCAAATAGACAGGTTGAATGGTTTTGTTTGGTTTATTTGAAACGAAACTAAAACTATGAACACAACTACAAATTACATAGGTGTTAGGATCATAAAAAATTCCAATCATTTCTCAGGGTTTTCAATAACAAGGTAAGTAACTAAACTACAGTACCAAAGATCAACGGAATCTGGTTCAGAATCTTGGGCCTCTAACTGATAATTGTTGTTGTTGACGTAGCTGATGATACTGATGTTGTTGAAATGTCGTAGTTGCTTCTGAAAAATCTTTTTCTGTTTTAATTTGATCAAAATCCATCGTTAAAGATAGAAAAACAGAAGTTGCAGAAAACAGGACAAATAAACTTAAACCGATCTAAAAAGATAACTAGTAAATGTAAACCTATAACAAATATCTTAGTCTGAAAGTGATAACGAAAAAGTGATTAGGAGATTGTAGAGGTGATTTTATGCTGACATCCTCTCCAAAGATTATACCTGAGCATGTGAGAAAACTATGCGGCTAGGGTTTGAATGGTTTCTTTTTGGATGGAGAAAGTTTTTGGAGTTAACCTTTAATTCTTGTTTTCCTTTCTAATCTAAATATAATATTGTAAGAGCATCCACAGCGGACGACTAAAACTAAAATTTTGGTCCAAAAAGCAGACGCATTCCAACGGAGTAAAGACCAAAAATTAGAGTAAAACCAAAAACCAAACCATATTTGGTCTTTAGTTTGGTTTTAGTCTGGCGTAATTTAAAAGTACGTCTAACACCGGGCATAGATCTAATTTACGTTTGAGGTGTGGCGTAAGTATAAAGTGCGCCTGATGGTGGGGAGGAAATTAAAGTTACATCTGACCAAAGTGGGCGAGATTTAAAGTTGCGCCTGATTTGGGCTCACTTTAAAGTTGCGCCTGACCAAATTTTTCTCGTGCACCATACGTCGCAGCACGGAGTAAACCAATTTTTTTTTGGTTTTTACTCTTTGGTTATACTCACTCCACTGCAGTTTTCTAAAGTCATACATATTACTTTATAAGTAGTATTGTGAAGTCATACCTGATTTTTACCTATACACCTATTCCTCAATTACCTATTTTTTATTATTCATTTTATCCTTCTGAACCTGCTATTTTTCTTAATCTTTTACTGTCAAAGAAAAATGAGGTTGATCTTCATTTACATAAAATTTAAAACAAAATGGATTTACACCAATTTGTGACGCTCATACTATTATTTTTGATTTACTGATCGCAATTGCCTTTTGTAATGAACCAAACAAAAGTTTACTATTAGACTTCGATTTTTTGTTTTTGTAATATGTTCATCGATTGTCCTTATCACATATTTTCTGTCTAATACCTTTTGGAGTCGTACCCTTTCAATTTTAGCCATCTTCATTTTTAGTACAAGCCTTTGACTATATATAGCACTTAGCCGACAGAAAGTCTTATTTCAATAGTTTAACAACCTAGTGTTTAGCCATCTGTTATTTTATTTTTATCAGCATTATTGTAAGTTTGGATACGGTATACATCGACTGTTGTTGTTGGTTTTATAAACGCATATTTGTCTAATATTATGTATACAACATAAAAATGCATTGTTGTTGAGTTTAAGCTTTGAATGTGAATTATTACATTTTATAACGGGATTTTCGATACATTTGTGAGTATGATTTAAATGTATTTGTAAACGGACCTACTTTTTGTTAAGTACGTAGCTTAGAGCTTGGAAAAAAAAAAGTTGAACTGTCAGATAGTCCTGGACAGCTGGCACTCTCTCGAAGGTCGTTCTGGGAGGGTTGGGTGGTATTCGAAACAACCCTGACAACTATATTAAGGGGTTGGGTGGTATTTTCTTGACCATTACATGCAGTTATGTGGGTCTTTATCCCAAACTTTCAGTGACGTCGACATACTTCGAAGTTGTTAAGAAGGAAATACTCACCAAATACCGCATGACTGAACGAGATTAGTCTTATGGAAATGTAACAAGATTAAGCATGCACAAGGATGTCTATTGGCTATTCTTATTAGTGGGCTTAACTAACGTATCATACCACGTCAATTTAGTTCCTTCCTTTATTACCGTCTAGGAATCCCACTTTTCGCAGAAGGTAGTTTATGCTCCAGTTGCAACAAAGAAATGGATATTTTTGGTTTATGCTTTGCATTGTTCCAATGATGTCGGTTTTAAATTTCAGCATGACCTTGTACGTGACACTCTAGTTGATTCTTGTGTTCCGGGCAGGGATTCCTGCGAGAAAAGAAGTGGCCTTAGGTCTTTTGCCGATAATGGTGTTGTTTTGATGCTATCTAATATCCTTGTCTACAACTGGGATAATGGTAAGGATACTTGTTTCGATATTACTGGTATTTTACCTTTCACTGGGGGAGGAATTCCTGCTTTCAAACTGGGTCATGCTATCTCTAATGATATCATCCGCAAACATAATAAATACTTGGACAAATCCAGCGCTCATGGATATGGTTTTGGTGTTTTATCCTTTTCCACCATCGGAGAACTTGGACAGGAAATTATTGCTTTCCTAAACCGATTGAAGAACTGCATCTCTTGTCATGACTTCAATGTTTAAATAGGCAATTATTTGTTACATATGATTGGACTTGTTATTCAAAAATGGGTTGGAGCCCAACTTGTTGCAAGGCTACCAACCACCTCCCTTAAAGACCCACCGATTGATTGAGAAAAATATCTAATTAAAGGTTATTTTAGGGGGGAAAGATTTAAAGTTGAATATTATGAATAAGAAAATGTAAATTTTGTAGTTGAAAATGACAAAAATATTATTGTATGCATGGTTTTAATTATTATCTCGGTTGCATGTGTTTGATTTTTCGATGCATTCTATTATTTTTGAAAACTTCCTACTGTGTTGTTCTTGCTCACCCCTTTTCCAAGGAGAATGGAAAAAGACTAGCCATAAAAGAAATTATTATGTAGCATGGGGATTTGGGTATTGCTTTTTGAATTTCAACGAAGTGTTCATATGTTTCAGTGTGTACTTTTGTTTGAATAATTATTTCATAGTTTTGTAATGTTAAAATTAAGATTACATTTCCTTTAATAAAAATTTATTTGAGTTTGAATTTAAGATTTTATTTATTTAATATGTTTTAGAACGATAATTTTGGTCCTACATGAGTGGCAGTCCGGAAATTCGGAATTGCTAGCTGGATCGAACATGGCTGAATCTGTTTCCACTAGAAGTCTGAAAATTAGGGTTGTCACAATTAGTATCAGAGCTAGCTTCCGTTTTACTTGGACTGTGCGTATGGATTTACCTGTTTTTGAAAGTTTTGTTTACAATAAAAAGAAAAAATTACTACAGGATAATTTCATTTTTGACATTTAAGTAATTGAAATGATTCTAAATGTTTCGATCTGTGTGCTTTCTCATCTATTTTCTCTTTGTATGAAAAAGTTCTCGCGTAGATTTCATTTTTGATTTATATTTTTGGAATGGGTTAAATGAGTAAAACTCTTGACATAAAATTGCTTGTCATGTGGAATTTCGGTTTTGATTATTATTTTTTTAACTTTAATAATGTTAGAGCATTTCTCGGTTGAACCCACAAGTTTTTTTATCTCAAGCTTGTTGTCAATGTTAGGTAATCAAAACTATATCTTGATTTCTAGTCTACTAAGTCAAGTTTCAGATTGGTTAGCAGTGTAGTTGAGTATCAGAGATCACCTTTGAAGACTGGAGATCGACGAAGACATGTAAAGAATTTCCGTATCCAGTATGTGAAGACTAGACCATTCTATTTATTGAAAATACGTCATATGACTTTTGATGTTTCGATTCAAGCTTGTCTTGTGAAAAATCTCGAAATATGATTTATCAATTAGATGTTCAAGCTCCTTACCATATTAGTTCTATGAATTAATTTGTGGATCAATTGAAAATTGGTCATGCAAATGATTATATCATTAAGGAGTGTTTCAAATATCATAAGAGAGAAATATGAACTTACTAAAATTTCTACTCAGGATAGGTTGGGGAACCAGTTCGCAAACCACAAGTTCTGTTGGGAACAGTTCACAAAACTTCTTGGCTAACCATAATGAACTGGATTTTTATAAGTTGGATAAATTGGCTAGAAGTTGTGAATCCTGTTCACGAACTGTGGTCAATTGAGTTCGGAAGTCTAGTAAGGTTGGCGAACTCGGTTCACGAACCATAGAACCCTGACTCGATAACAAGCCCTACGGATGGAAAACAGTTGTACAAATTGTCCTAACAATGTTTAGAAAATGCTCAAGGACTTATTATTTTAATATGTTTAGCATTGCTAGAATTCTCTTAAACACTTCTAAGACTTCATTGATTACTTAAAAACTTATGTATTTGTATCATGATTAATTTCTTAGGTTTTAAAATGAACATCAAGTAACTTTTAGTTCTTTTGATAACTTTTCAAATCGAACAATCATTATACACGGTTCAGTAACCGAACCTATGTGTATAGTCTTTTATTTTAGCTTGAAGACCTAATTTGTTTGCTTGATTCTCAAGTTATTTTAGCTTAAATTTTAAGCTAATCCCGGTCTTTGAAAATTATAAATAGAGCATCTCTCTCAACTGGAGAAATCAATCCCTGACACTTTGTGTCCTAGTTGATTCTAGAGTCGCCTTTATTGACCTTTTAGGTGTATGACTAAAAATACTTCACTTGGGGATTCGTGAAGCCAGGTTCGACTATCTTTACCTTAATCTCTTTCAGGAAAGTTAGATAATAATCACAAAGTTCTCTTCGTCTCGTACTTTGTGATTCCTCAAGATAGATATCTAAAGATACATCCATCTAATTGTGATGGATTACGAGACTCGTTTCTTGTAGAATTTTTTATCTTGAAAGATAGATAACAAATTTTATTACTGGTTAGAATTCCGATTGGATTATTTGGATACGACTTGATTGATCTTGAATATTGATTTTTGAGACCGTCCAAGTATTATTCTTAACAATCAGGTTGACAGATTCTTTGCCTATACACATACTAATTAAGAAGAGGTGGATATATAAACTTGATATATATATATATATATATATTCAAGGATCATTCAGTCGGTCTACTTTCAATTGTATTGATTTTTTTCCCATATAGGTTGCCGAACGAAAAAGTTGGTGGTGTACTTGGTACCCTCTCCTTTTCACTATATGTGACTCAACTAGTTATATTATCGCTTATATTTAATCCAAATCATTTAATTTACAAATCAAATCATATAAATATTGATAAAATTATTCTTATTAGCCAACTATAACTATTTACATTGGCCGTCTTCGTGATGTATAAACAAGCCTGTGCCAATTTGATATTTCTGTATAAATCATTCATTAGGATCTTCAGGATTGGTGCCCCAAAAATTTCAATAATATTTATCAAACAGAATTGGAAAAATCCATGTTGAATGATGCACCCCGGAAGAGATAAACCTAAAAATTCATCCCTTGTACCATATAAGATCGTTTTAGGAGTTTTTTTTGTATATTTATTGGAATATAAAATTAATATAACTGGCCAGATTGGGGTATATACATATACCAAAATTTAAGTGGACCTAGAAGCAAGGTTAAGGGGTGATCAAAAGGGAGCAAAGTTACGAAAATACCCTTTACAATTATAATTAAAACTTAACATATTCATCTTCTCATCTTCCTCCGCTCAACCTAATGACCAGTTGGTCCCTCTTCTCCCTCTCCATCATTCAAACGAAAAAAAATTCGTTGATTAAATGATGATATTGAGAAAAACTGATTACATAAACTCATTTAAGTACTTCAATTTGTTGTTTGCATGTTAAATTAGGTCAAAAAATTCGAAAATCCGAAGTTGCAGTTTTGTGGTCGTTAGGGTATGTGTTCGACGACCCTGACGACTTTTCATGTTTTGCTTTAGTCATTATCTTCCTAAGTTGAATAACATGAATACTTTTAATTTCTTGAAATGACATTTTACAGGGTCGTCATGATATTCAACCTAATACCTTGACGACTACTGATGTTGGTTATTGGTCGTCATGGTTTAAAAATCCTAACTTGCCGACTAATCACTTTCAGAAGTAATTTTTCTCGTGTACTATTCGGTTATTGGTCGTCAACTTATTGGAATAATACCTTGACGACTAAGTGTTGGTCGTCTATATGTATATTATCGACCATGCTAACTAATAACTCACTAAAACATGGTTTTCCTATGTGTATAATGGGTTTTAGTTGGTATGATTTGTTTACCCTAAGTTGACGACTAAAATTTGGCCGTCCCCTGATACAATTTTCGATCCTAACAACTAAGACCATAAGATATTAGTCGTATCTTCCTGTTTTATTGAGCATGCCGACTTTTCATACTTTCAGTTCTGAAAGTGCTGATTTTTTCTCAAAAATTTGGAGAATGAAACCATTAAACAGCTTTGCAATCCCCTTTTTAGAAGTGTTTGGATAGCGTGGTTATATTTTCGTTATAAAAGAAAATCAAAACAAAAAACAATTCTAAAAAATCTACCCACTTAATCCATATATGAGTTCAATCTAACTAAAACGTAATTTCATAACTTTTAATTCAACTAATTAAGCTAAACAAATATATTAGTGCTAATTAAATAAGGGTAATTTAGTCATTTTAAAAATAGATGGCTAAGGGTTTTGATTTTTACTTCCAAATGACCATATTTTGTTTTATTGGGTATACTTCAATTAATCTGGGTATACCCCAATCTCGCCAGTTTAAACATGCAATTGGGGGATACATAAATTATTTGGCGGATATTTTTATTATTGCTGGCGGCATGATTTTTCAATGAAATCGGCATGGTTGATGAATTGCTGGCATTGAAAAACCATGCCGACGGCTACAGTGAAATATCCTCTATGTATCCCCCAATTAATAAGAATCCTATTATTGTGGATGTAGGGGGCTGGGACTTTGGGGGATTAAAATACTAATTGCAACCAAAACATGATAGGGGAAGACCTCATCCATGTATAATATAAAAAATACCCTTACCATTAAATCAATCAAAATCTAACTCTTTTAATCAATTATCTTCTCCTTCTTCTCCTCTTCTTAATCATATATCATGATGAACATGATAATCATAATATCATCATGATGAAGATGATAATCATAAAAAAACTTAGATATATTACTCTTTATCCTCTTTTTTCTTCTCCATCGCATCACGATGTCATAAAAACAAAAAACTAAGAAAACCCACCTTTTATCTTTGCTTTTGATTGCCAAAATGCTTCGATTCAATTAAATTAGAGTTTAGAAAAATAAATTTCTGAAACTGTTTACGGTTGGGAGTTCTTAATTTCCCAACCATTAATCATATTTTACGTCTTAGAAAATAGGATTTCCTAGCCGTAATTTGGTTTACGGTTTGGACAACTAAAATTCACGGCCGTAAAATGTTGTTTACGGTTAGGATTTACTAACCGTAAGCAATTCTGATAATTATGAAAAGAAAAAAAACAAAGGTTAGGTTTTTGGTAAGGATTTCTTAACCTTAAATCAGAAATACAGTTGGGAAAATTAAAATTCCTAGTCGTAGATGTCGTTTATGGTTAAAATTTCCTAACCGTAAGTTGACAAAAAATTCCCGAAATGAAAATATTAGCATTTTAATTTTATACTCGATCTTGGAATGAGTACTAGTTTATTAATGAGTAACCTTATATTAGATTTCTAAAAGAATATCAGATCATACTCGATAGATCATGCTCGATTCTAGAATTTTATATTCGATTTCAAAAAGAGTATAAGTTCATACCCGATTTCAAAATGTGTATAACTTTATACGCTATTTCAAAATGAGTATAACTTTATACTCGATTCCAGTATGAGTATAACTTTATACTCGATTCCGAAAAGAGTATAACTTCATACTCGAGTTAGGACCGAGTATGAAGTGATAAAATGACTAAGTCCATTCTCTGTGAGTGCAAGTATATATTCAATCTAAAAATAGTTCAACTATATACTCATTTCATATGGAGTAGAGCTCATTACGGCTGAGAATTGTTAAAGCCTTAGCCGTAAATCAGGTACACGGTTGGGAAACTAGGAAATCCTAGTCGTAAATGTATGTTTACATACGGTAAGGATATTCTAGCCGAATGTACCACACCACCTATAGGTTTTTTGTGTTACGGCTTGGTCGACCTATAAATTTCCTAGACGTAGTTGGAAAGCGGTTAGGAAACCCATACGTATATGATTACGGTTGGGAAGTACCTAGCCGTTTATTACTATGATAACCAAAAAAACAATGGACTCCTAGTCAAGTCTAGGTATTATTATGTCACCCAGCCGTAATAGACTCGGGTGATTCTGGGCAATATAACGACCAGAAGTTCTTCACTTCCCATCCGTTATTTGTATTCACGGCTGGGATTTTCTTAATTTTCAACCGTGGTTATCTAGTTACGGCTGGTTCGACACATTTTCCTAGCCGTAACAGGTAAAAAGCTCAGATTTTGATTTGATTTTTAACGGATTTGAATCGATAAAATTGCTACTGGGAGTTGATTATAAGGTTTCCATGAGTATTGTGACGAAGGGTTTCATCATTTTTCTTCAAAGTTTTTTATAAAAAAATCACCTAAATCACCCTTTTTCCTTCTTCAAAATCCAAGAAAAATAAATTTTGATTTACAAAAGATTAATGATTTGATTAGTTTAATCCATTCACTAAATCTAATTAGTTAGCTTAATCATTTTAATTAGCATTAATCAATTGAGGGTAGAGTAGGCATTACAAAAAATATAAGATAAGGGGCTCTATGAATTGTTATTTCATGACCCCATAAGCTTCCAAAATTCCCTCCTTTTTAAAGCCCCAATAATAAGATTCATTAATAAGGGAATACAAGTCTTTTATAACACAATATTTTCTGGGTGATATAAGTCTTTTATGTCGCTTTTTGATCCGTGATTTTTGCGATAATGATAAAAAAGATATATATATATATATATCAAAATCAAAATCAAAATCAAAATTTTGGTTGACTGTTAGATTTGCATGATACATGGGAAATTGAAGCCCACTACAACAACTACACATACCAAGTAAAACAGTGGCATTTTAAACATGCAGTAAACTATGTAATCAATAATAGCAGTATTAACTTTTTTTTTCAATAATAACAGTACTTATTAATTTCCTCCTTTTTAAAGCCCCAATAATAGGATTCATTAATAAGGGAATACAAGTCTTTTATAACACAATATTTTCTGGGGTGATATAAGTCTTTTATGTCGCTTTTTGATCCGTGATTTTTGCGATAATGATAAAAAAAATATATATATATCAAAATCAAAATTTTGGTTGACTGTTAGATTTGCATGATACATGGGCAATTGAAGCCCACTACAACAACTACACATACCAAGTAAAACAGTGGCATTTTAAACATGCAGTAAACTATGTAATCAATAATAGCAGTATTAACTTTTTTTTTTAATAATAGCAGTACTTATTTTTGAACCAACAGGCTGGTATATTTTGTCCATAGACTCCATACACAATCAGAATCAGATTGGGCACCTTTTACCACATGCGACATTGCTATTACTTTAATCATAAAAAGAAGAAATGATTTTTTCTCATTTGGTTCAGAAAAACACCCTACCAAAACTCTGCTCAACTGGCTAAAAAATGGAAAATTTGGGAACTGATTCCGTTTGCTATTTGGTGGACTATATGGCTTGAAAGAAATAGAAGATACTACCAAGGAGTTTATCATTCTATAGAGAGGTTGATTGATGATACTAAGATTTTTCTTTTCAATTGGGTATCAAAAGATGGAGTTTTTTTGAACTACTCGCTGGATATGGTACTTCAAAACTGGCATGCTGTCATAATGTAACATGGTTGCTTCCTTTTCAGTTTTTCATCAGGTTCTCTGGCCTGCTTTTTGTTGTCTCTCCTCAGTGGCTTCATGTTCTCCATGACTGCCTACTGTTTGTTTTAATGAAATTTGCCCTTCTTTGTGTCAAAAAAAAAAAACTCTGCTCAACTGAAAGTCAAGCAAGAGAGCCGGATTGTTTTCGGACCTTTGTGGCTACGAGTTTAGAAAGGTCCGAGTATTTTTATTTATTTATTTTTTGCCTAATTTATTTTTTTAAATATTATTATTGGATAAAGAGTATTACATTAACAAGTTGGAAGCCTAATAAGTTAAGCTCCAACAACATACTATTACATTAATTGAACATGTTGTTGTGCTAACTTACCAGCGAGCCTCATACGTAACCTAGCCAAGGGAGCCGAAGCGGATGGGGGCTGAAATTGTGTCACAAGGTGGGAAAACTAACACTACCTTTCATGTTAATTCCTGTAATATTATGTCAAGACGAAGCTCTCATGGACATATACAGAGTACAGCCTAGAGCTAAAGTACTACGATGCTGCTGAATGCTCCCTTTTAGCCGGGGTAATTTAGTAAAATTGATAATGTTCATTTCTAATACTAGTTTGTGTGAAGGATAATAGTCCCACATTACTAATGTCTTTAGAATACTCATTATATAATATGGAATGACCATTCTATCCGTTGTCAACTAGTTTTTAGTTAGATACTCACATACTCTTAACTGTTTTGATTTGGATTTAGTTTTCGTTAATGTGAAAAGAACTAATCTGGCCGGAAATTAACTTACTCAGTGAAATGGCATGGTCTGTGGGTTATTTTGGCTGTATCATATTTTATATGGCATGACTTGTGTTTGTCTACTGTCTAGATATCCATATAGCTTAAAGATTTAACGGTCAACGAAAATCAACATTAATCTAATATTCGAAGAATATTAATTAGAATTGGCAAATTGGATCAATTAGATACTGCATCATTCTGCTATTAATATTGCAACATATGAATATTTGCCCACCCAAGAGGACATGCATGAAATTCAGCAAGATGTAAATATAGATTTGTCCCATATTTTACTAGGGGTGGGACTTGGGTTGGTTGGTCGGGTTGGAAGGCTTGGCCGAGGAAGAACCGAGATAGAAATCATTTGCCCAGATTGCCCAAGGAACCCATGAAACCCGTGGAGGTGCTGCCCAAGTCCCGCCCAAGTTATAGTCCTCGGGTTTCCCGGGTTCCTCGGGTTGACCCATGCTAATACTTTACAACACAAAAATTGTGAATAGTTGCAAGGGTTCAGTTAACTATGCACCAACGATGTTTTCATTTTCACTTTTTGTGTACAGTAGCACTCAAACTCTTTGGTATTTTTATTCATTCAAACTAATAAGGGGACATGATGTTTCGTAATGACCTTAATTTAAGTCTTAAAATTTATTTTTTATTAATGTGATAATAACAAATTTTAGTAATTATAAGATTTAATTATTGTATTTATCTTAAATTTCCAAATAACTTTTTATTATTGACAATAATACAAAAAAAATTGATATTGAATTAATAATGAGATAGATATGATTTATATTTTCATTATTAGGTTTGAAGATAATGGCTAAAATTGCTCTTAATAGATAATACTACCAATTATAAAAATAGTTTATATAATTATATTATAGTTCCTCGGGTTGGGTGGGTTGCTCGGGTTAGAAATATTTGTGTCCATACTTACCCAAATTTAACTCAGGTTTATTAAAATTGTACCCGAGCTTGCCCAAACTTTTAAAATACATTGCCCATGCCCGCCCAACGTTCGGATTGGGCATGGGTTGGGTGGGTTGACCCAACCCAAGTCCCACCCCTATATTTTACCTATACCAGATGGTTCTGATCCTGCTTAAATGCAACTCGCATCATCTGACAGTGACACTATTAAATTTTGTGAAGATCGAAAATTTTCTTGGGCAAGAAAAAAAAAGAACTAATCTGTAAAAAAAAAAAAATTACCATTGCTAGCTATCCTTTTCACTGTTTATGGTAAAAGGGTTAAATGTTCTCTCTATATATAGAATTCTTGATTCATATTCCAATATCATTATCATCTCTTCTCTTCTCTTCTCTTCTCTATATATACAAGTCCTCGTTCATATTCCAATATCATTATCATCTCCTCTATATATGTACAACTCTTCATTTATATTCCAACTTGTTAGAATACTAAGATCAATGGCTTATAATCTACTACAGTCAGCATTACAATGGTTTCAAGTTCAACAACAAGGTCCACTCTTCCTTCCAATCACTGTTTCCATCATCATTTCTCTTTTCATTTTTCGTTGGTTCATTGGTGGAGATAAGCGTAAACTACCACCATCTCCACCGAAACTTCCAATCATTGGAAACTTTCATCAATTAGGAACACTTCCACATCGAACTCTCCGAGATCTTTCAAACAAATATGGTCCGTTGATGATCATGAACTTGGGTACTGCTAAAACCCTTGTGGTTTATTCTCCAGAAATGGCTAAGGAAATCACCAAGACCCATGATCTTGTTTTCGCGAAGAGACCAGCAACTAAAGGTGCTAAGAAGCTTCTTTATAACTGTACTGATGTGGGTTTTGCACCTTATGGTGAGTACTGGAAAGAAGTCAGAAAGGTATGTGTTAGTGAGCTCTTAAGTGCCAAAAGAGTTCAATCTTTCGAAGTTGTAAGAAAAGAAGAAATCGGAATTTTGATCGAGAAGATAAAGGTATTGAGTTTGAAGCCTGACACGGTTGTTAATCTAACCGAACTGTTGTTAAATCTTGCTAATAATTTGATCTCAAGAGTTGCTTTTGGAAAGTCGTATGATGAAACAGACGGTACGAGCAGACTCGGGCACTTGACAAGGGACGTACTAACGCTTATGGGAGCATTCAGTGTGGGGGATTACTTTCCAGCGTTTGGTTGGGTTGATAGACTCACTGGCCTAACTGGAAGGATGAACAAGACACATGCAGACATGGATGCGTTCTTTGATCAAGTCATTGAAGATCATTTGAATAACAAACTAGGAAGTTCAAATCATGATCATGAAACCATTATAGATACGTGGCTTCGTGTTCAGAAAGACAAAACCCTCAGCATCACTCTAGTTCGTGACAATATCAAAGCTATTGTCCTGGTAAGTACTAATTAATTAATTCATCTGATGTATATTCTCTATTGTTCATGTCTAATGAGCATATGTACATGCAACAGGACTTGTTCGTCGCGGGAACAGATACCGTCTCAGTTGTAGTCGAGTGGGCAATGGTTGAACTCGTAAGGAAGCCAGAGATGATGAAGAAAGCTCAAGAAGAGGTACGTCGAGTAGTTGGAGATAAATCAAGGGTTGACGAAGACGATATCCATCACATGGTTTACGTAAAACGCGTTGTGAAAGAGATTCTTAGACTACATCCACCAGTCCCATTATTGGTTCCAAGAGAATCAAGTGAAGAAACTTCTATCAATGGATTTCATATTCCAGCAAAAACGAGAGTGTTTGTCAATTCATGGGAAATTCAAAGAGATCCAAACTCATGGAAAAACCCCGAAGAATTTAACCCGGAGAGATTCTTTAACAATCCTGTCGATTACAAAGGACAGCATTTTGAATACCTACCATTTGGTGCTGGAAGAAGGGGTTGTCCTGGAATGCAGTTTGGTTTAATAGCTTCTGAATTACTTCTTGCTAATCTCTTGTTTTGGTTTGACTGGAAACTACCTTTGGATGGTTCAGGTATGCAAATCAATCTTGAGATGGATGAATCTTTTGGACTTACTGTTTACAAGAAAAATCCAACCTATATCATTCCAAGCTTGCACTGAAATGACTGAAGGTGGAATTCGCATCCAATGATTTATATGCTGATTTCTTAGTTCGGTTTGCTATTATTATTGTTTTAATTTTGATTTGATTGTGTGTTCAATAAGCTTTATTCTGTTTTTCTATTTGGTTGTAAAACGTTTGTGTGTGCAATAAAAATGTCCGGCGAGTTTCAATGCCGTCTTGAGTTTTAGAACCGAACAACCCTAACATGCATCTCAATTGTGCATCTACTCTTACTTGAACACTGCAAGAGCTATTTTCTCTTAGAAAAATGCTTGCTATGATCCCCTAAGCAGTTTCCCATTTGGAAATTCACAGGGGCGTCCTGGCTTCCTAGATACGTTCCGCCCAGAACCTCACCAGAGTAAGTCACTAAAATGTAAAATCACATTCACACAATCATTGGGCCGATTTGAATCATATATGTACTTCAAACCTAAGAAATCATTTTGATTTTGGGGTATGTGGAACTGGTTTTAAGAAATGAGGACCTTTATATGGCCACTTATTAGTAAATCTTAAGTCATTAATTGATACAAAAAGATTGGATTTGGTGTCCATGGTTGGTCTTTTTCACTTGACACAATTATCCTTCCATTTTAGTCCAATTACTATAACTCTTTATGTATCCTATTTTTTTAGGGGTATAATTGGAAAACAAACTTTAATATAACATATCTAAAAATCCGTGCCTTGGAATTTTACAAATTTTATCTCCTTAGAAAGTTAATAAAAAAAAGCTATGCAATGAGTACAAACAACAATATCAAATTTAGAGTTTTTTACGAAAAATTCGGAGGTATTTATCATTTTAGGCACAATTTTAGAAAATTAAATGTACATCAATTATGCAAACCACCACAAAGGATACAAAATACTTTATGTAGCCATATTTTGGTTTATGCATCAACTAATTTTCCGTTGCAACTAATAAAACTACTCCCTCCGTTTCAAGAAAAGTGATACTTTCATTTTAGGTGCAATTCACGAAAATTGAATGCATGTCATTATGCAAACCATCACACAGGCTGCAAACACATAATGCAACCTGTTTGTAAGTGAAAATGGTTTCTGCTGATTTCGGTAATTGCGGGTGTGCAGGTGAGAAACAATTTAAACCCTAAACAATGTACTGCAAGGGATACTTTAGATTCGAGAGATCAATCTGTACAAGTCCGGCCTAAACCAAGAAATGGTCGTTCCAGACTTACTTCGGTCACAAAGTGGAGGAGAATGGGTTGGTCTTGGGGAGGGAAGCAAGGAAAGTGGTGAGACCAGAATAGTTGATTCTGGAAGAGTAGTTGGGTTACTACGACTTGTTATCAGAAAAGTGAGAGAGATAGCAAGTAAGTATTTCTGAGTGTTGTATCTCCCGTATGAACTTGTTGTTCAATGGAAATAAGTAAGACCTATTTATACAAGTTAGAGTAAAAACCTACCCTGGTGTCATTAAGGAGTGGGGAAGTAAATGGGAGAAGGTGGTAACCGTATGCATGGAATTGATGTTCCATAAAGTGGTTAACGCATGAAACTGGTTTTCATGAAACTGCTAACGTTATGGAATTGATGTCCCATAAAATTGTTAACGCATGTGTTTTATGTCCCATGAACGTTTCACACATAACTTCCCGTATTTACTAACCGCCTCACTCTTATGACACTTCCTTATGACGGGCATAGTGTACGTCGCACGCTGTAAACCACCAAACTAATACCCAAAGAGGATCCCCCATTTTGTGTTGATGTCTCGAATGTTTTTGGAAAAGATGTATCATGTTGTTGTGGATTGGCAAGTCAAGCTCGGGTAACTTGCTAGCCTGGTGACCTTCGACGGTCGAGATTTTGCATCTTGAGAGGAGGGGTAATCGTTGATCGTTGCACGCCTTCGTTTTGGTAGCCGCGTAGTCAGGGCCAACGTGGTGGTGCGGCTAGGTTGGCATGGCATGGTTTGACGTGGCCAAACTTAGGTTTTCGGGCCAAAGATTACCATGTGTCATCTGGTAACCTTGGATGGCTAGGATTTGCTCCTGGGATTGAAGGGCAACCGTTGATTGTTGCACGCTTTCGTTTTGGTGGCCGCGAAGGGAAGGCCAACATGTGGCGCGGTTAGGTTGGCATGCTGTTGGCATGGCCAAACTTAGGTTTTTGGGCCAAAGGTTACCATGTGTCGTCTGGTAACCTTGGATGGCTAGGATTTGATCCTGGGATTGAACGGAAACCGTTGATTGTTGCACGCCTTCGTTTTGGTGGCCGCATAGAGAAGGCCAGCAGGGTGGCGCGGCTAGGGTGTGGTTAGGCTTGGCATGTGAGGCCAAGGGTTCGCCTTGGGCGTGGCTAGATTTGGCTAGGTGCGATTTTGGCTTGGCATGTGGGGCCAAGGGTTTGTCATGGGCGTATAGCATGGCTAGGGCCAAGGTAAGGGTGTTTGGCTTGGCATGATGTGACTAGCATGGATAAGGCCAAGGCGAAGTGCGTTTGGCATGGCACGGCTAGCTTGGCTAGGTTTGGTTTGGCTTGGCATGTGGGGCCAAGGGTTTTCCATGGGCGCATGGCGTGGCTAGGGCCAAGGCAAGGGCGTTTGTCTTGGCATGGTGTGACTAGCATAGCTAGGGCCAAGGGAGAGTGTGTTTGGCATATCGCGGCTAGCTTGGGATAGGTGCGATTTTGGCTTGGAATGTGGGGCCAAGGGGTTTCCATAGGCGCATGGCATGACTATCTTGGGCTAGGTGCGGTTTTGGCTTGGCAGGTGGGGCCAAGGGTTTTCCATGGGCGCATGGCGTGACTAGCTTGGGCTAGGTACGGTTTTGGCTTAGAATGTGGGGCCAAGGGTTGGCCATGGGCGTATGGCGTGGCTAGGGCCAAGGCAAGGGCGTTTGTCTTGACATGATGTGACTAGCATGGCTAGGGCCTAGGAGAAGTGCATTTGGAATAACACGGCTAGCTTGGCTACGTTTGGTTTGGCTTGGCATGTGGGACCAAGGGATTTCCATGGCCGCATGGCGTGGCTAGGGTCAAGGCAAGGGCGTTTGGCTTGGAATGGTGTTACTAGCATAGATAGGGCCAATGTGACGGGCCGGAAAATTACGCCCTAGGCGCGTCGCCCCGCAGGCCGTAACTCCCCCGGTGTGCCATGATGATGAAGATACGATCCGGGCATCATCCCCAGGCAAATGCATACTCATTTGCCCTTGCAAGCATGCTCGTGGAGCATAATGCAACTAACTTAGCTTCCACACCTTTCCAACTTACCCTTGTTCTGCAAAAGGGTTTATTAAGGAAACCAAAAACTTTCTTAAAACTGCAAGAACGACCTTTTAAGGCCTTAAACGATGGAATTTGGCTAAATTCTGGTGACCATGTGGATCTATAGAGCAACATGTCTTCATCTTTGGGCCGTTTCCCATGATAAAAGACTCCTCTTGAGATAAATTAACCTCAAAATGGGATATAACTTGCTCTTTATAACTTGATAGGAAGTATGAGCATCCACTTACTGGCATGCAACTAAGCCTCATCAAGTTTGGCCACAATCATCTCTTGCGTCGAGCTCTGAGAGCTTAGATGATATGAGGGCCAACGTCTTTGGACCGTAATCTTTGCAACTCATTTCGGCTGCCTACCTATCCTTCCATACTCTAAAGGAATCAAGCACAGACCGTAGTTCATCCTCGAAGGGACAAGCGACTTATTCCAACTCGTTTTCTAGGCCGTGGTCAAGCAATAATGGTAATGGCCTATTCCGTGTAGGTTGTTCCATCAAAATACATGCAAGTGATGCATGTTTGGTCCGCAACATGGCATAACGATGCCTAAGCATCAAATTCCCTCTTCGCGAGGCTACGCAACTATAAATGAGCCCTAGGCATCATTTATACTCTTCCGGATAAGCTATGAAGCTTACTTGGTACATAGTCCGGATATGCACCTTCAACCAACTACCCCTCCCTATATATGTTAATTTGACATTTTTAGAACTTTGATTAGGGGAGGAAAAATCTTTCATCAACTCCCCGCAATCATTGTGTTTCACTGTTCATCGCAATGATTACATACAATGATTGTGTTTCACTTTTCATCGCAATGATTGCACTTGCGCAACATTCGTTCGGCCAGCCCTCTGGCCTGATGCACAATAATTGTGCACCACTCGGCGCAATGATTGTGCTGCAAGCTCAAGGCCACCACCCAACTGGCCTGACCCTCAGCCGAATTCCAAGCATAATGCGCCATTTTGGCACGGTATTGGCCTTAGGCCAATCTACCTCTTACCAACCAACGAAAGCTTTGGATGAAGCTTCATCTCATCCCATGGCGCATCTTTCAGCATGCTCCATGCTAAAAAAACGGGATGTTGCACTCTTCACCCCTTTAAAGAATTTCGTCCCCGAAATTCCAAACAAAACTATTGTGGACAAAATTCAAACCGAAGAGTTTGTCCACAATAGTTTTGTTTGTAATTTCGGGGACGAAATTCTTTAAAGGGGTGAAGAGTGCAACATCCCGTATTTTTAGCATGGCGCATGCTGAAAGATGCGTCATGAGTTGAGATGAAGCTTTATCCAAAGATTCTGTTGGTTGGTAAGAGGTAGATTGGCCTAAGGCCAATACCACGCCAAAATGGCGCATTATGTTTGGAATTCGGCTGAGGGTCAATATTGCATCATCATGATGCATTAGGCCAGTTGGGTGGTGGCCTTGAGCTTGCAGCGCAATCATTGCGCCGAGTGGTGCACAATCATTGTGCATCAGGCCAGAGAGGGCTGGCCGAACGAATGTTGCGCAAGCGCAATCATTGCGATGAACAGTGAAACGCAATCATTGCGATGAACAGTGAAACACAATGATTGCATGGAGTTGAAGAAAGATTTTTCCTCCCCTAATAAAAGTTCTAAAAATGTCAAATTAACATATATAAGGAGGGGTAGTTGGTTGAAGGTGGATATGCGGGACTATGTACCAAGTAAGCTTCGTAGCTTAGCCAGAAGAGTATAAATGATGCCTAAGGATCATTTATAGTTGTGTAGCCTCGCGAAGAGGGCATTTGATGCTTAGGAATCATTATGTCATATTACGGACCAAACATGCATCACTTGCATGTATTTTGTAGGAACGGCCTATACGGACTAGGCCATTACCACTATTGCTTGGCCACGACCTAGCAAACGAGTTGGAATAAGTCGGTTGTCCCTTCGAGGATGAACTACGGTCTGTGCTTGATTCCTTTAGAGTAGGGAAGGATAATTAGGCAGCCGCAATGAGTTGCATCATTTCCGGTCCAGCGCGTTGGCCCCTCATATCATCTAAGCTCGGTAGCTCGACGCAAGAGATGATTGTGTCCAAACTTGACGAGGCTTAGTTGCATGCTAGTAAGTGGATGCTCATACTTCCTATAAAGTTATAAAGAGCAAGTTATAACCTATTTTGACGCTAATTTAACTCAAGAGGAGTCTATTTTCATGGGAAACGGCCCAAAGATCAAGACATGTTGATCTATAGATCCACATGGTCACCAGAATTTAGCCAAATTCCATCGTTTAGGGCCTCAAAAGGTCGTTCTTGCAGTTTTAAGAAAGTTTTTAGTTTCCTTGATAAACCCTTTTGTAGAACAAGGGTAAGCTAGAAAGGTTTGGAAGCTAAGTTAGATGCATCATGCTCCACGGGCAGAGTGCGTTTGGCATGTCGCGACTAGCTTGGGCTAGGTGCGGTTTTGGCTTGGCATGTGGGGTCAAGGGGTTGCCATATGCGCATGGCGTGACTATCTTGGGTTAGGTGCGGTTTTGGCTTGTCATGTGGGGCCAAGGGTTTTCCCTAGGCGCATGGCATGACTAGCTTGGGCTAGGTGCGTGACCAAGCTAGGGTTTTGGGGCAAAGGTCGTTTGGTAACCTTAGACGGCCAGGATTTGCTCCTGGGATTGAAGGGCAACCGTTGATTGTTGCACGCCTTCGTTTTGATAGACGCGTAGTGAAGGCCAGTATGGTGGCGCGGCATGGGGCCATGACGAGGTGCGTTTTGCATTGCGCGGTAGGTGTGGATGGCATGATTTTCCATTGGCACGGTGGTGCGGATAGCATGCATGGTTGGCATGCTTTGGCGCGGTTCGTGTTGCTGGCATGATTTTCCATTGGCACAGAGGTGAGGCTAGCATGGTTAGCATGCTTGGCGTGGTCGGTGTGGCTGGCATGATTTTCCATTGGTACAGAGGTGCGGCTAGCATGGTTGGCATGCTTTGGCGCGGTCGGTGTGGATGGCAAGATTTTCCATTAGCACATAGGTGCGGCTAGCATGGTTGGCATGCTTTGGCGCGGTCGGTGTGGCTGGTATGATTCGCCATTGGCACAGAGGTGCGGCTAGCATGGTTAGCATGATTTGGCGCGGTCGGTGTGGTTAGCATGATTTGCCATTGGCACAGAGGTACGGCTATCATGGTTGGCATGATTTTGCGCGGTCGGTGTGGTTGGCATGATTTGGTATTGGTATACGTGGTAATTTGGGTTTGGCTTGTCGTAACCATAATTTGAAAAAGATACCCCGATAATTATTCAGAGACACATTAAAGGTTTCAGTAAATGTGCCTAGTAAATGCTTGTTACTTTAAATGTTGTGACATCATTGTATTTTGGGGTTTAGTGTTTTACGATTTTAAGCCTAAGCTAAAAACCACCATCAACATTAAGTCCCCTGCTTAGCTCGGAACATGTGCCTTGTTGCGAGGTAAGCATATGATGGTGATAAACAAGGACGGAATCGAGGTGTAAATCATTGCAAAGATGGTCAGGAGAATCCGACTAACCTTTTTGATTGGTAAAGAGAGTTTTGGCTTCCCGTGTCAGCGGCCCTGCGTAAGTTGTACTGGGAACGCAGACCGTGGAGTGGTGAGATAAAATTTACCGGCTTGGTATGGTCGTACATCTCCAAGGCAAAGGGGGCGCGGTCTTGGAAGGCGACGCAAGTGGACGGCTTGGCTCGAGGGGCCAAGAGGTGGCGTGGTCTTGGTAAGGCAAGCGCGCGTGGATGATAGGGTCGCGACAGTGGAGCAGGCGGCTTGGCATAGTGTGGCCTTGGCAAAAATAGACGTACACGGATGGCTAGGCGTGGTGGGGCCGCGACAATGGAGTGCTTTTTTTTTCTGAATCACACCATTTGTATTGATTTAAAAATAAAAAATTACAAGATAAAAGTTTAATCAGAAAAATTAAAAGACAAAGCCCAACAAAAGTTTGAGCAGGATAGACAAAGCCCAACAAAATAATTTTTTAACTGAACCTTACATATTTTACATTAGGCATTTCAACTCTTGTTAAGAAGCTTGGTTTTCCAATATAAATGCATCTTTCTCCTTCTCCCATGGCTGCTCCTCTTTTTGCTATGTTGTCAACTGAAAAGTTGACTTCCATGAAGCAATGCTTGAACTGGATGTATGTGATATGTTGAACAACTGATTTCCATCTTTCTCTGACAAAACAAGGCATTTCTCCTTTAGAAAAATCATTAACTGCAGCTTTGGAATCTGAAACAATGATTAATCTGGTTATCTTCCATAAGACTGCAAGCTCCACAGCACACACCACTGCATAAATCTCTGCTATATAATTTGTATCTATCCCAATACCACCTGAAAGAGTACGCAACGCTTGGCATTCACTATTTCTGACACAAACACCAAACCCAGCTGCACCTGGATTACCAAATGAGGTACCATCACAACAAAACATTGTGTATCCTTCTTTAGGTGGCTCCCATTGACATTCTTGTATGTACTGGAACTTAGATTTCCTAATTCCAAGATGGAACATTTCAATTATTTTCCTATCATAATCTTGATTCCACTTATTTCCAGTAATTCTTAAGCCCTCCTCAAAGACAACTTTCATTACTCTACACTTTATATCATGCTCTGTTGTAGAAATTCCTTCAAAGAATTTTTTGTTCTTCTGAAACCAAATTTCTTTCAGAATACTGCAAGCTGCCACAATCCATACCTGTTTAACAAGTGGGATTTTATTTTTAGAGCACCTCCATATCTCATCAAAAGATTTTGGAATTGGGAATTGAAAAATTGCACGAAACCAGCTCCAAATGCTAATGCTGCTTTTACAGTTCCATAAGACATGAGACATATTGTCCTGATCATTTTCACACACACAGTATCTAGAAACCATTTCATACCCATTTTCTACCATGATTTTGTCATCCATGTACACTCCTTGTACAAGTTTCCACACATTACCAGCAATGTTAGGATGAAGAAATGAATTCCATATGTATCTGGGCCATTGTAAGATTGGCATCTTTTCTCTGAGTTTATTGACTGCTGATGGAATGGAGAGATTACCTTTAAGAGCACCACTCCAAATTAACTTGTCCTCCCATCCACCAACATCTGGCAGACTCATATGACCAAGTTCTGAAGTTATATTCCACTTGCCATCTACTAAAATATCAGAAATCTTCATTTTGTCATTCTCAGTCAAATAAGCAGACTCACCAAAATTATCAACAAGAGGGCAATTACATATCCATGTATCAAACCAAACTGACACTTTTCTCCCATTACCAATACACCATCTTATATCTTCTTTTAATGAATTCCAGGCCCATTTAAGTCCTGGCCAAATAGAGGAAAGTTGCCAATTGGTAGTCCATTGATTTTGCTAGTTCTTGTATTTTGCCTTTATAAACAAAGCCCAATCTTCTTCAGAATTTATAATCCTCCACATCATCTTTATTAGGAAAGCATGGTTAACAGTTTCTAATCTTTGAATCCACAAACCACCTTCTTTAAATGGAGTACACACCTTCTTCCATGAAAAATTGGTATATTTTCTGATTTCACTGTCCCCTGACCATAGAAAGTTTCTTATAACCCTTTCACATATCTTGATTACTGTCTTTGGACATTTGTATATTGCCATATTATACACTGGAATACTACAGAGAACTGATTTAATCAAAACTAATCTATCTTGAAAGGACAACAGCTTACCCTTCCAAGTTGCTAACTTTTTCTGCATCATTTCAACCATTGGCCACACGGTAGAAATTTTAACTTTACCAGCATGAAGAATGATTCCAAGATATTTATCTGGAGAATTTCCGAGCTCCATTTGCAACATTTCCTTGATCTGTGACTTCCTTATATCAGATGTTCCATCAATGAAGCATTTGCTCTTACTTTTATTGATAACTTTCCCTGAGTATTTTTGATATACTTCAAGTAGCTTCAAGATGTTTATAATGATTTCTTTTTCTCCATTACAAAAAATAAAGACATCATCAGCAAAAAGTAGATGAGTAGGATGAATACCCTTCCTAACTACCATAGGAATAATTTTACCATTATCAACAAGATCAGTAATACCTCCACTTAAAGCTTCTTCCATTAAAATAAAAAGCAAATGAGATAATGGGTCTCCCTGCCTTAAGCCTCTCCCAATTGAGAAAAAACCTCTAGACCCTCCATTAACCATGACAGATATTTTGGCAGATTATAACAATGTATGAATCCACTCATACCATTCATATGAGAAACCAAATTTGAGAAGTACCTGAAATAAAAAGTGCCAGCTGACAGAGTCATAAGCTTGTGAAATGTCAAGCTTTAAACCAATATTACCACATCTCCTCTTTTTCTTCATCTCATTTACCAATTCAGAGGCAAGTAAAATTTGTTCTTGTATACTTATACCCTTGACATAAGCTGCTTGTTGAGGAGATACAAGTTTATGAATTAAAGAACTCATTCTTGTTGCTAGGATTTTGGTGAAGATTTTGAAGCTTACATAACTCGGTCCTATTGGCCTAAAATGACTTGGATTCTTTGCACCATCTATTTTTGGAATGAGAACCAAGAAACTTGAATTTAAGCCCTTAGGAATGAACTTTCTTTTCCATCAAAATTGGAAAGCTTGTGTTACATCTACTTGTATTATCTCCCAACAAGATATGTAAAACCAACCTGAGAATCCATCAGGACCAGGAGAACTATCAGGATCCATAGAGAAAATTGTATACTTAATTTCTTCAGAATCTGGAACAACATTTAACATATATTGGTCCTCCTCTGATAGAACCTTAGGAATTGTGTTAAGTAAAGATTCATCCATGGAGACTTTCTGAAATTTGAATTTTTGCTCAAAATGATTGACCAGCTCCTCAGCAATTTTTTCTTGGTCTGTTATTATTTCTCCAGCATTATTTTCCAATTCATTTATATAATTTCTTGCATGTCTTATCTTCATATTACTGTGAAAGAAACCAGTATTTTGTCATGTACTTGGATGTACAATGACAATATTTGGATAGTAACCACTTGATTCAGAGAATCAAGTTTCTCTGGTTCTTACGAACAAAGCCTAAAATCGATTGAACGATTAATTTGATTAAAATTTTGATAAGAGTTTCATTACAGGATCAGTTGCTTATAAAACCCTCACTCATTATCCTAGCATCCAACGGCTTAACATCCCCCATTTGGTTACATTTGATCCACTATCATAATTACTAAAGACACCCAATAATAAGCTACTTACTACTAATAAGCCTAATACTAAGTATTGACACTGAATGTGATAAGGGACACCCTCTTCTCATCATATCGGGTACATGACATTCCCCACTCCTTGGAAACATCCTTGTCCTCAAGGATGTGAACCGAGTTGCCAAGTCCGCTTCTCATCATATCGGGTACAACATGGTAGCCAGACGTGATTTTATCTCCAAAATACGCAATGGATGACAAAGTATAGCGCCGTGTCACGAAGCTGCATAAGTAGTAGTTCTGTAGAGGACCAATATTCGTAATGCAACTAATGTACTTGTAAGAATCTCCATGTCTGGTAGAAAAATAATGTACCATAGCCATAGGTGTTATCCTAAAGAGATTGGAGTTGCCCTGAGCTTTTCTTCGGTCTAAACTGAAGACTGTGAATTGAACTGTCATTTTAACACCTCTCACACTCCAGAACCTAGGCGGAACAAATCTAAATTTCCACCTGAAGTATCCATAACCTCCATTATATAAAGACGGTAAATTACTGACGTATAAGAATTTCTGTGTACTGTCCATCAGCCATATAATAATTTCTGACGAGCCATGACACTTTCCTGGCAGGTACATAGGAGCCTGGAACCCAAAAGAGCGATGCTTGTAGAGTGGCATCACTACACTGTCAAGTATTTTACCTCTATCAAACAACAAACGACCATATCCCATATATATAGGTATTTTAGGTAACTCAGTCAAAAGCCATATAGTACTCTACAGAAACATATTGCTCCTCCGAAGAGTTGGTGCAATTCGATTATGGACCGTGCCTTCGCAGAACCAATTGCTCTTATGTTTCCGATTGATGTCAAGGCACCCCACTGAGATAAAAATATTATCAACGCTAACATTTATCACACTGCACAACTTGGTTAAAAACAACTTGAATTTCCACTTCAAAAATTCAAGCCACGCCAACACATGTAGAATTTGAGCTACCATGAGGAAATAGTTAGCCCCAAAGAGAAATATTTTCCCTCGGAAGCCTTTAAGTACATCAACTCCCAACCCAGAGGTCAACTGACCAATTTCCTGCACAGTTTTATGCTCACACATGGTTGTGTTTCCTCCCTTAAAATTAACTAGTGAACCTGACATCTCAGTACATTTTGTTGTAACCCATATGTGAGCTTCTAACTGCTCACATACTCCATTACAGATCAGCATCACATATGAGCATACTTTTAAAAGTATGAAAACTGGAACTGCAGTGACAATTGAACTTGATGTAAACCAATTTAAAGTCCCATCCTGACCAAGTATACCCACCAAAACAAAACCAAGTTGAGCACCATGAGAACCATAATTGAAGTCACTGCCCACTTCGAAGTGACCACCAATATCCATCTTTTTGGAATTATAATTACAGTAAGCATGAGATGAGTTCCCACTAGATACATAAGGGCCTTCACTTGGCTGACACAAGAAGGAAAATACCAAGCACAATGAGACGTGTGTAGACAACTCCAACTGAAATGCCTAACTATCATAATAACTCCCTCTTGAACCATAGATTTCCCATAAACATCAGATATGAGCAATGGAGAGTGCTGAAAGGAGCCTATTTGCAAGAGATAAAAATAAGTCGTAGCTACGATGGTGACTGAGTAATTAAACACCATAAAAAATTTAAACTCCCTCGAAAGAATCTGCAGCATCTCACATTTTTGTCCATCAAATATAACTGTGAATGTCTCAATGCAGTTAAATTCAATGCCAACAGGTAAGTGACATTTAAGTTGTAACAGTATACTATTTGTACATCTATGAAAATCCCAAATTCTAAGATCAGATAATTCCACAATTAACATGTGTGCATCACCAATGGCGTTATCCTTAACCAACACCAAGGCAGTCGAATGCATAAGCAACAAATTTAATCTAGACCCATGATGAAGAACTAGCGCACGAGCAGAATTTTCATTGTATTCAGCCAGTAAAATGGAACATATAGTGAAAACCAATAAACCAGGAGCAGTTATGACCACATTGACTTCATAAACACCAGCAATATAAGAAAACTAGTTAATAGCTGTGAACTTCTTTCCACGATCGAATAAGGAACATGTATAAACAAAAGAAAAATAAAAACAAACACCACCGCTCAAACGACTAATTCCATGATCAGGCAGTTTACCAAATGGTTCTAGAAGTAGCTTACTTACAAAATCACCATTGTATGCAGCAATTAAAATTGACCCAAGAAGAATAATCATACAAGAAGTACTGGGATGAAAATAACCTTCATAATCACCAACCGAATAGAAATAGTCCTCAATAAGTTGAATCTCTTTTCCCTGATCATATACTTTATCAATAAAGTTGAAACAAGGTTGAGAAAATTTCTCTGTAAGCAATTTGTGGTTGATACAATTTATGCTCTCACAATCCACCATATTCATTAGAAGAATTTTAACAAATATTTGCCAAGCAGGACTAAAAACTCTACCATTAGATAACATACGTGAAAATTTATCTCTAAACCATGTAAATGACCAGTACCCATGTTCAAAAATCAACTCCTGAACATTTTCCTCAAAGAATTTATCCAAGATAACCCATAACAAAGAATCACACATAGAAAAATGAGAAGTCCCTATCATAAGTTTAAACTCTTTTCCACAATCGAATATGCTATGAGAAGAATTAAGAATAATTTTTAAACACTCACCCAATTTCATCTGATTCTTACTTTCAAAATCTTTCCCTTCAGCTTTGACGATTTTGTTAAACTGAAAACTCGCAGATCTGGTTGCAATTGAGTAGATTACAACAGTGGTTGAATCTTTATTTGCTTCATCGAAAAAAAATGAAGGAGTCAAATCCTAGAGAGAGTCAACTTCTTCATTATCGACAAAGAAAAAAGGAGGAATCAATTCCAACTCAAGCGAATCATCTGCTTCTTCATCAATACCCATAGGAATTGGTATTGCCTCTTCCGATTCCACAACCTTGAAATCTCTAATCGGTGCAGTAGATTCTCCAATTTTTTATTCTGAATCTAAAAACTAAATTGAAGCATCAGTGTTGTTGGGGTTAGGGTTGGGAATGTTGAGGAACTTACAAATCAGATCCAAATTGCGGTGTATACTTTGCAAGGTTTGTTGAAATTCCGCCATTGAGAAATTTAACCCAGGAAAGTGAAGCTGATACCAATTGTCATGTACCTGGATGTACAATCACAAGATTTGGATAGTAACCACTTATTCAGAGAATCAAGTTTCTCTGGTTCTTGCGAACACAGCCTAAAATCGATTGAACGATTAATTTGATTAAAATTTTGATAAGAGTTTAATTACAGGATCAGTAGCTTATAAAACCCTCACTCACTATCCTAGCATCCAACGGCTTAACATCCCCCATGTGGTTACATTTGATCCACTATCATAATTACTAAAGACACACAATAATAAGCTACTTACTACTAATAAGCCTAATACTAAGTACTGACACTGAATGTGATAAGGGACACCCTCTTCTCATCATATCTGGTCCATGACATATTTGCTTCTCCTTCCTTTATCCATTTGATTCTTGCTTTTTTCTTAAGCATTGTACTCAACTGCACTTCTTTAGAATTGTATATATTTTGAGTTGCAACAAGATTTTTAAGTTTTGTTTCATCAAAAGGATTTTTATCTGAATTTTCCATAGCTTCTTGAACTTTGATCTTAGCTTATTTAACTTGAGTATTAATGTCTCCAAAGACCTCCCAATTCCATATTTTGAGTATTTGTTTTAATCTTTTCAAATTTCCTTGAAAAATAAAAGCTGGATCACCTTCTATTGCAACTGACCAAGATTGCTGAAATACTTCAAGAAATTTTGGATGAGAAATCCACATCTTTTGAAACTTCATTGGAATATTTTTTGGCTTAGGTATTGTGACATTCCCACCCAATAATGGAGCATGATCAGATGCAATTCTTAGCCCAACTTTATAACTCCAGTCTTCATATTTTTGAAACCACAAATGATTAAATATTGCTCTATCAAGATTGCACAAAAATCTTTTACTGCCATGTTGACAATTAGACCAAGAATGTTGAGTTCCAGTTTTGGGTGCTTGTATTAGCTCACAAATGTTAAGACAATCCAGAAAATCCATCATTGCTTTTTTGTTAGGGCTTCTACCACTAATATTTTCATCTACTGAAGTAATAACATTAAAATCACATATAATCATCCAAGGCTTCTTTAAACCACTTATAACTTCCATTTCTGACCAAAGAAATTTTCTTTGGTTAACTCCAACATGAGCATGAACTCCAGAAACAAGAATATCACCCACACTGATTGTTATAATTTGACTTGACATTGAGACTACAGAAGGAGTAGAAAGTGAATTATTCCAGAATAACCAAATGTTACCTTTTTGATTTGAACATGAATTATGAATAACCTGACTTTGTATTCCAGGTAAATTTATCTTGTTACAAAAAGAAGAATTGCAAAAAACTTTAGGTTCTGATATCCAAACTATTGAAGGATTGAAGTGCTTTATTAATGTTCTAAGTTTATCCTGAGACCTTGCACTTCTAAGGCCTTTGATATATTTCAATAGAGAACTCTCATGGTTTAGTTTGGAGGCATCTTGTGCCCCCTTTGCCTGGATTTTTTCTAAAATTATATTTGGTAGGAATTTGAGTAATAGATGAGGAATTAACATTACTGAACTTTTCTGGTATTTCTGCTTCACACTCTGAAGGAGCTACTGGATTTTTTATTAGTGGTTTTTGCACCACCCTAGACCATGAAGTTATAGGGACATTAGCATTTGAAATTGAACCATCCTTTCCATTGATAAACTTGACCACACTGTTCTCAATTGAGCTACCGACAATGGAGTGATGGCTTGGCCTGGCGTGACTATGACAAGGCGCGGTTTTGTGGGGTGAGACGTGCACAGATGGCCAGTAGCGGTGAGGATGAAACATGGAACGGATTGCTTGGTGATTTATCTTCAAGGCCTTGGTTGCCTCTTTCCTTATTTGACTTGACCAGGAAGTTCTTCTTCTCTTCAATCCAAAACGTTACGCCCACAAAAAGAGGAAAAGCGTTACTCTTTGTGCTTTGGTTATGTTGCCGGTTTTGCTTCCGAAGCTTAGCGTTGGCGGTGGGAAAGGAAAAACGATCTAGTGTGCCTCGAGCACGTTCTTCCACGCTTTTTCACTAACCATAATTATTTCTTACAGCCAGGCATGAGGTTTAATTAGGATCGGATATCATGCCTTAACTCACGGCTGGTATAAAAACTTTCCCTTTTGAGGTTGCGTCATCTTGTTGTACATAAAAGATGATCTTGAACTCTACATTTGCGTAGTTCGTCTTTGTCCATCCTCTTTACAGGTATCGCCTCGTGTTTCCTTCTTATTTTTATTCTATCCTCTTTCTTATGTGTGTATAGATAGGATGGAACTTGACCATTTTCCTTGTTCTTTGTAGTGTATGATGGGACCCTCCAGGGATAGCCATGTATTTAATTCTTCGGAGAAGGACTTCAGAATTGGCGGAAACCGCTACTCTTCTCATGAGGAGGAATTAGCTAGAATCGAATCTCTGTTCCATGAAGCTGGTGAAATCATCAAGGACCTCCCTTACTTCTATCTCCATGAAGTGCAGGCGCGTGTTCGGACTTTCTTGGGTTCGGTGATCATGGAGGAGGGACGAGAAAATAAGGAAGAACCTTGGCGTGTTGAGAAGTTCCAGTGTGGCAAAACCTTTCCTCGGTCCAGTTATAGGGTGGATCAAACTGTTTCTAGGTTGGAGCAACGAAAAATCGAGCATATGAAGCTTTTGGAGGCAAGCGCCATGGTTCTCGATTTTGATGCGGATGAATAAAAAAATCTTCTTCGAAGGGTCAATGAGAAAACCTCCGAGGGAGTATCTGACGGGACCGAAGTAGCCTTTGGAGTTGACGCCTGAGGTGTCGTTGGCGATATTGGAGGGGTCATGGTGGCATATGCTGAACCGTTCGTCGAAGCGGACACTGTTGCTGTTGTGGTTTCTTCAAGATGGGATGTTGAGGTTGCTGCTGCTAACACCGTTGAATGGAATCTTTATTGCCCGAGAGATTGTTGGGGGAAGTGCTTGAAGATAGCCTTGACCAAGGGGAATCGTGTTCCATCCTTCGAGGGATATTTCCTCCCTTTTGTTATTCTTGTTAGTTGCTTAGTTACCATGATGTTTTTCGTAAACTCATCTTTACCTTCTTCTTCATCAGTCAACATTTCGCTTTATATATTGTTGTTTTGAATGATTGAATGACGTATTTCTGGTTGTGTTATGATGGATTTGCAGTGGTTTTCTAGGTTAGTTTGATGTATTTTTATGATATCTAGAGAACTCGTTTGGAAAGAGATGCATTTATACTCTCTCTTTTTTTGACAAAAAATGAAATTCCAGGGAAGAATACAAACCGGTGTATTCATCTTGGAGAAATACAACTACTAAGAGGAATTGTTAAAATAAATACTAAAGGGAGAGTGGCTGGAAAAGTACAGCATTTTAGGGATTTGAGGCCTTGAGCCATCGCGAGTGAACTATCACGCCTTAAGGTGTGTCTGTGTTGATGAGCTTGCAATATCCTCCTAAAAGGACTCCACCACCAGATACGGCTCGTCTTCTCTTCCATTGGGCGAATCAATATGAATAGCCATTTTTACCGTCATCTTCCCAACTTGAAACGAGTTTACCTTAACCACTATATCTCCGATTGAAAACGGGTTCAAGCGTCGTGCAATCGTTTGAGTCTTGGCTTTATTGGTTTCGATGGAAGTTTCCAAGATTTTTGCAAAGTGTTCAAATGTTCCAGCACCCCATTCACATTTCTTGACAGCGTTCATGCCAGTAATCGCGCTGAGTCCCCATGACGGAATAGGGGAAGGAATAATTGGTTATAGAGAAGGTCGTTCGTCCAGACTTACTTGCGTTTAAAATACATGAGCTAGCACCAACAGGTCCTCTCCAGATGTATGAGTTCCATTGATAACTCGTCGATGCGATAACCAGTGGGATGATTTGTTGGAAATTCTTTCGGGCGTGGACGTCGGTAGAGGGTGCACATTTAATTTCGCTTTGTTGTCGAGTACCCATAAGTTCCCCAATATCATGTCGTGACCCAGTTCTTTGACAATGTGGAATTTCCTATGCGTTATAGCGTCTCCCATATTGATGTCGAGGTTGATGAATCCATGCGCGTTCAAAGCTTCTCCTCTCGGGTTCTTAATCACAGACGGGGAATAGGTAGTGTCTTGTTTTGTAAATCCCGCAACCTTTATTGTCTTGAAAGTAATGATGTTGAGGTCAGAGGCCGCTTCGATGAGCGTGTTGTCAAATTCGATACCTCTTAAATAGGACGTGGTCAGCAGTCCCCAGTTCTCCCCTTTGATTCCGCCCGTTTGGAAAGCTTGGGCCCCTGGTATGGTTTCTGGGAAGAGAAAAAGTCGTTTGCCGAATACAACGCGATTGAGAGCTACAAAAATATCTTGGAGCTGCACCTTGGAAAGATAGATAATTTCGCATACATGCAGCATCATGGATTGTACAGTCTCGTGCACGAAGTCCCCAGAGAACCCACAGTTTCTTATTGGGAGTGGGTCTCGATGTACTCCCTCGTCTCCTAGTTGGAGCTCTCCTGCTTCTATATTTTCTTTGAAAATATGTTTTAGTATGTTGCAATCACTGGTCGGGTGGTGAACAAATCTGTGGTAATGGCAGTACTTGGGGTTCGCCATATCATCCTCAGTTGGTGGACGTCTGGGAGGTAGCGGTCTGATAACATCATCTTGAATTCATGCCTCTAGGAGGTCAATCACCTCCTCAATGGGAAATGGGAAATCGAAGGTATTCCCTTCGGTTTCATGATGATGCATGGGAGATTTAGTGGCGGGGTTTTCCGTTGCGCCGGTGCTTCAAATTTTGGTTGGTGGCATGTAGTTGGGGCATTCCTTTTTCCTCTTTCGTTCACTATGTTCACGGAGGATGAGCCGGCATTAAATTGCTTGCTGGTGAGGCGTCTATTCCCACGAGTTTCACGCGTGTCTTCGGTTCGAGTTGGCCTAGTTCTTTCCAGTAATGATGGTGTTGTTGCGGATCGTCTAGCAGCTTCATGGAGTTCGGAGAATGTTTCTAAGTGCGAGTTTTCTAGCAAGGCATGGTAAATAGGAACCATACCATTGATACACGCGTTCACCAGCTATTGCTCAGTCACGTTTGGGTCATGACAGTCGAGTGCTTGAACCTTGAACCTTTTGAAAAAAATCATTCGGATGTTCGTTATCCCATTGGTACATTCTTCTGAGGTCTGAGAAAGTAACTTGTTCAGACACGAAGAAGTACTTCCTGTAAACGCGGTAACCATGCTACTCCAGTTGGGAATACTGTTCGGCAGGATGTTGTTGTACCATGTATACGCTCTTCCGATAAGTGATTTTGAGAACTCCCTTAGACAAAGGACGTGATTATATTCATATTCACCTAGGGATTCCAAGAAACGGGAGACATGCTCATGTGCATTCCCGGTACCATCGTACATGGTGAATTTAGAAGAGGAGTACCCCCTTGGAAGAGGGATTCTTTGCATTTCATATGGGTAAGGGGGTTGGTGTTGATGCATGTCCAATTCATCATTCTTGATTCGGTTGCGGAGAAGTTTCTCCAGATCTTTTCGCGTGACGAAGTTGGATGGTTGATTTCTTTCCAATGGGATTCTAGCGCGAATTTCCTCGTCCGCAGAGGCGTTCTTCGCCGAGGTGATAACATCGGGGTTGTTGGAGACATTTCTAAACGGCTCTGCAGGACGCGACTCACGTGGTAGCCACTCTGTCAGGGTCTTGATAAAGACGAGTACTTCCTTTTGTGTTGAAACCATATCTCTGTCTGGGCTCTGGCGAGCATTTCATGTCGTTCCATCAAATCAGCGATGGTGACATAAGGACGGTTTCCTCTAGTCCCTCCGATATCTCATCCTGTCGGTAGGGTAGTTGGAACCTTAGTTGTGGTTGGAGGTTCCATGCTAGACAAAATATTAGGAGCCGCGGCGGCAGCTCTGGCTCTGGTGACTGGTGGCGTAACGCCCGAAGAGGTGTTTTCATTATCGTGATTAGAGGGTTGTGCAGAGACATTAGAGGCGGCGGCGGCTCTAGCCCTGGTGATTTGCGGTGTTATGCTCGAGGGAGTGCATTCGAAGTTACTGTAGTCAGTAGGTGATGTAACGACGTTATTGGGAGAGATGTTGACATCAGGGACGTTCTATGTGCTAGTATTCTCGGCAGCCGCTCCAGACCTGAGTTCAACCATACTGGGATTGACGTTCGGGAAACGAAATCAGGAGTTGGAGTTGATATTGTAACCGATAGATCAATCCTCCCGCCGTGGTCGCCAATTGTTTGTAGGTGAAAATGGTTTCTGCTGATTTCGGTAATTGCGGTTGTGCAGGTGAGAAAAATTTAAACCCTAAACAATATACTGCAAGGGAGTACTTTAGATTCGAGAGATCAATCTGTACAAGTCCGGCCTAAACCAAGAAACGTTCGTTCCATACTTGCTTCGGTCACGAAGTGGAGGAGAATGAGTTGGTTTTGGGGAGGGAAGCAAGGAAAGTAGTGAGACCAGAATAGTTGATTCTGGAAGAGTAGTTGGGTTACTACGACTTGTTATCAGAAAAGTGAGAGAGCTAACAAGGTGAGATAGCAAGTAAGTATTTCTGAGTTTTGTATCTCCCGTATGAACTTGTTGTTCAAGGGAAATAGGTAAGACCTATTTATACAAGTCGGAGTAAAAACGTACCCTGGTCTCATAAAGGAGTGGGGGAGTAGATGGGAGGAGGTGGTAACCGTATGCATGGAATTGATGTTCCATAAAGTGGTTAATGCATGAAACTGCTAACTTTATGGAATTAATGTCCCATAAAATTGTTAACGCATGTGCTTTATGTCCCATGAATGTTTCACACATAACTTCCCGTATTTACTAACTGCCTCACTCTTATGACACTTCCTTATGACGGGCATAGTATACGCCGCACGTTGTAAACGGCCTTACCAATACCCAAAGAGGATCCCCCAGTTTGTGTTGATGTCTCGAATGTTTTTGGAAAACATGTATCATGTTGTTGTGGCTTGGGAAGTCAATCTCGGGAAACTTGCTAGCCTGGTGACCTTCGACGGTCGAGATTTTGCATATTGAGAGGTGGGGAAACCGTTAATCATTGCACGCCTTCGTTTTGGTAGCCGCGTAGTAAGGGCCAACGTGGTGGCGCGGCTAGGTTGGCATGTCATTGGCATGGCATGGTTTGGCATGGCCAAACTAAGGTTTTCGGGCCAAAGGTTACCATGTGTCGTCTGGTAACCTTGGATGGCTAGGATTTGCTCCTGGGATTGAAGGGAAAACGTTGATTGTTGCACGCCTTCATTTTGGTGGCCGCATAGGGAAGGCCAACATGGTGGCGCGGCTAGGGTGTGGTTATGCTTGGCATGTGGGGCCAAGGGTTCGCCTTGGGCGTGGCTAGCTTTGGATAGGTGTGATTTTGGCTTGGCATGTGGCTCCAAATGTTTTCTATGGGCGTATGGCGTGGCTAGGGCCAAGGAAAGGGCGTTTGTCTTGGCATGATGTGACTAGCATGGCTATGGCCAAGGCGAAGTGCGTTTTTCATGGCGCGGCTAGCTTGGATAGGTTTGTTTTGGCTTGGCATGTGGGGCCAAGGGTTTTCCATGGGCGCATGGCGTGGCTAGGGCTAAGGCAATGGCGTTTTTCTTGGCATGGTGTGACTAGCATAGCTAGGGCCAAGGCAGGGTGCGTTTGGCATAGCGCGGCTATCTTTGGCTAGGTGCGGTTTTGGATTGGCATGTGGGGCCGAGGGGTTTCCATAGGCGCATGGCGTGACTAGCTTGGGCTAGGTGCGGTTTTGGCTTGGCATGTGGGGCCAAGGGTTTTCCATGGCCGTATGGCGTGGCTAGGGCCAATGCAAGGGTGTTTGGATTGGTATGATGTGACTAGCATGGCTAGGGCCAAGGCGAAGTGCGTTTGGCATGGCGCGGCTAGCTTGGATTGGTTTGGTTTGGTTTGGCTTGGCATGTGGGGGCAAGGGTTTTCCATGGGAGCATGGCGTGGCTAGGTCCAAGTTTGTCTTGGCATGGTGTGACTAGCATGGCGCAACTAGCTTGGGCTAGGTGCGGTTTTGGCTTGGCATGTGGGGCCAAGGGGTTTCCATAGGCGGATGGCGTGACTAGCTTGGGCTAGGTGCGTGACCAAGCTAGGATTTTGGGGAAAAGGTCATTTGGTAACCTTATACTTCCAGGATTTTCTCCTGGGATTGAAGGGAAACCGTTGATTGTTGCACGCCTTCGTTTTGATAACCGCGTAGTGAAGGCCAGTATGGTGGCGTAGCATGGGGCCATGGCGAGGTGCATTTGGCATGGCGCGGTAGGTGTGACTGGCATGATTTTCCATTGGCACGGAGGTGCGGCTAGCATGGTTGGCATGCTTTGGCGCGGTTGGTGTGGCTGGCATGATTTTCCATTGGCACAGAGGTGCGGCTAGCATGGTTGGCATACTTTGGCGCGGTCGATATGGCTGGCATGATTTTCCATTGGCACAGAGGTGTGGATAGCATGGTTGGCATAGTTGGCGCGGTCGGTGTGGCTGACATGATTTGAAATTGGCACAGAGGTGCGGCTAGCATGGTTGGCATGCTTTGGCGCGGTCGGTGTGGCTGGCATGATTTTTCATTGTCACAGAGGTGTTGTTAACATGGTTGGCATGCTTTGGCGCGGTCGGTGTGGCTGGCATGATTTGCGATTGGCACAGAGGTGCGGCTAGCATGGTTGGCATGCTTTTGCGCGGTCGGTGTGGTTGGCATGATTTTCCATTAGCACACGTCGGAATTAGGGTTTGGCTTGTCGTAACCCTAATTTGAAAAAGATACCTCGGTAATTATTCAAAGACACATTAAAGGTTTCAGTAAATGTGCCTAGTAAATGCTTGTTACTTTAAATATTGTGACATCACTGACTGCTAGGGTTTAGTGTTTTACTATTTTAACCCTAAGCTAAAAACCACCATCAACACAACCATATTTTGGTTTATGGATCGACTAATTTTCCGTTTCATAAAGAAATAATACTTTCACATTATGTTTCAGGAAAAGTAATCATTTCTCCCCGTTTCGGGAAAAGGTGATACTTTCGCCCTGTGTCGGGAAAAGTGATACTTTCTCCCCGTTTAGGGAAAAGTGATACTTTTGCTCTGTTCCAGAAAAAAATAGCGAAAGCATCACTTTTTCTGAAACGGGGCAAAAGTATCACTTTTTCTGAGACGAGGCGAAAGTGTCACTTTTTCTAAAACGAGGTGAAAGTATTACTTTTTCTGAAACGGGGAGAAAAGATCATTTTTCTTGAAACGGAATGTGAAAGTAGTTGCAGACAAACCTCATTTTCATATTCTTCTTCGGTCGGCCCTCCCACCGTGGCAACGGTTGTGCTAGTATAAGGTCAAGTTACTAAGAAAATACACAATTAACAAATAAATTAATATAGGTTAATCCACAACAAATAACATTCCTATAGAGGTGGATGGTTGATACAAACAAAGACAAACAATAGTTTACAGTATAAAACTCACAGAAAAGCTTCATTATCAATTCCAAGATGAAACTCATATTCATATAAATAAACGATATGAAACCACTTCAGAAAATAAAACAGAGAATACCAGTTTAGAAGTATGTATCCATATGATTCAAAGGCTAATCAAAGCTTTAGTCTCTTCATTTTGATTTGACTCAATTACCTTTGTTTCTTCTTCCCCTAATTCTTTCACTGAAACTAAGGTGTTACTGTGAGGGAATACTTTATAAATCCGGTCATTGCACTCCTCCACAAGCGGTTTCGAGGTTGAAGCTTTTGGATCGTGAATGTAGAGATAATGTCTACGGAGACCACTGTAATCATAAGTTAAAACACCCCCGCTCTTCATAAGAGCGACTAATTCGTCATTATTAATCCTAAACTCTTTAGTCCAACCCAAGGACTGATGTTTCTCCTGCTCGTCATGATTGTTATTCTTTTTTGCTAATAGCCATATGTCATAAAGTTTGGCTCCCTCATCGAGTACAGAGAAACCAAAAAATAAAGTCCCATTCAAAACCCCTATAGTATTAGAAATCCAATCAACGCCTGGCGTTAAAGGAGGTGGTGAAAGACTTTCACAAAACTTTTCCTCCGCCAAGTCGAAGGTCACAATCATTTTTTTACCGCTCTCCATCCAATAGAGAGCTCCATTAGCAAAGACACTTTCGCACCAATAATATGTGTTGAACTCAAGATTTAAACTTCCGAGGTTCCTCTATCCATCACCACTGCCTAGAATGTATATATATGTGAATTTCTGCACAATGGTCCCAATTGTTCAGATACATTCCTACAAATTTGTACTTATTGGTTGAAGAAACATAACCAAATCCACTCGTCCATTCATAATACGGCCGGTGATGTCTTGATTTCTGGAAGCATAATATATTCTCTTGTGATGCGGTTACACATATAAGTTTTCTCCGAGACTCAAGAAACACAAATCAAACCATTAGACGAACCAAGAATGCGAGCATTCTTAATCGGTGGAGTGAAACTAAACCTTCTAATTCTTTCAATAGGCGTTGTTGACACATGATTCTCGTTATATATAAAATAGTGAAATTTTTCATTTTCATTTGTACAAGTAATTTTGCTCCAATCATATGTAAAAGTAATAAAACCCAACTTACCAGAATCAGCATTAGAAGGATTATTTAGATGGTGCAAATGCATTTTACAGAATAATGGATGATGACAAACAATATGGTTCCAAGTTTTGCATACTGATTTGCAATTAATGACTGATTCGGTTGGTACTTGAGTTAGAATGTCTAATATGATCTCCAAACCGAAAATCTTGAAATAATCCATAAAACTCATTCAATCTTAAAAGACAAAAACGACAATTTCTTAGAGGTTGAGAAATAGTAATGGAACCATGCCGGTAGGGGTGCCAACGGGTCCTATCGGGTCCGGGTAGTACCGGAACCGGTAACTTTAGTCAGATCCGGGTCCGGTTCCTAAATTGATGGATCCGGAACCGGACCCGTTAAAAACCATAATTACCGTTGGGTCCGGATATTTATTGGGTCATCTAAAATCACCTATATTCTTTGATAATCCATTTTCACATTTGTTTTGTTTGCTTGAATCTTATAATTTTTTATATAAAATTAATATTAAATCTATATATTTGTTCTAATTAACATTAAACATAAGAAAAAAAGAAAAGAAAAAAAAAATCATGTGAAACCATACAAAAACTTTCCATTTTGTGTAACATTAACAAGTAAAAGATAAATATTCGGGTACCCGATACCCGGCGGGACCCGAAAACTTATCGGTTCCTAACGGGTCTACCAATCGGGTAGTGATTTTGCTAACGGGCCCAATCTTAAAAACGGAACCGGACCCGATACACCCGGAATCTGGTTTGATTCCGGGTAATTGGGTACCCGTTGGCAGCCTTACAGGGAACACGGGGGTTCTGGATTTGGAAATAAAAAATAAAATAAAGGAGTAGGTTAGACTAAAAAATGATTCGTTAACTACTGAGGCACTCTTCACTGAAATCCTTGGTCACGGCTTAAACACACAGTTCTGGGGTATATTTCTTTACCAAACGTATATTTCTTTACCAAACCTCAAAGGATCAATCAAAGAATCGAAATTTCAGGGACTTAGTAATCGATGAAAACTAAACAAAATCTTAGGGACTTACATTATTGATAGGAGGTGGTTTTTGCAATTAGATCAAGCACAGATTATCAGCTGCAACAAATTCCCGGTGTGATTTTGACACATTATCGAAGGATTTCATCGAACAAAGAGAAGGATCGACGAAGATAAAACACAGGTTTACTTGCAGATGAAACTATTTAGAAGCTTAATCAACATTATTGGACAGCAAAAACATCATTTTCCTTACCATTTTCTAACATATATTGCTAAAGTCAGTGCTCCGATGTCCAATGTAGTAGCAGAAATTCTACTACCACACCTCTTGAGAGATTTAGTTAAGTAAACTAAGAAACCATAATGAAGAACATATAAAGAAATTATATTAAGTTGGGAAATAGATATAAGTATAGAGATAGAACAATCGCTTGGTAAACAATTCACTTTCTCTTTCCTAAAATTCTATCTCAATCTCTCTAAAAAGGCTCTCTCCCCTGATATAATAGTGGTTGGTCATATATATATATATGAGTTTTACATAGTGAAGGATAGCTAATGAATCCCCTATTTTCGGATCTATCGTGCGAGCTATTCACTCGCTTATATTTGGTCAGCTCTCATGAGCCCTTGGTCTTCGCATTACCCGTGATCATGTGCCATCACTGATTATGTCATATGGAATACACTACCAGCGAAATCAGCTCGCTCCTTTATGCTGTTAGTTCGCCTCGTCATTCGCATGATTTATATAAGAGCGAGATCCGGTCTCTACATCCAATCCAATGAAATTTTCATCAAACATTTTAAAATGATTTCTTTTGTTTCAAAGCCATTTCATCATAATTTTAATGATTTCTTTTGGTTTCACAAATGTTTTTGTTTCTAAAGTCGTTGCTTCGATCATCAGTACAAAAATCATATTCAAAAGGGAAAAACTCTAATAAAGTTATGGCATATGCAAGGTGATGTCGGGCTTGGGCTTATGTTAATGTTTCGGATGGTCCTTTATTTATTTGATATAAAGACTTCCATTCATTCATTGATTTATTTATTTTATTTTTGAAACAAACTACTACTTTTTATTCAAAATTAAACAATGACTATTGCTATTTAAAATGTAAAATGGTGAAAATTTTCATTTTCATTTTTATAAGTAACTGAACTCCAAGTATATGAAAAGGCAATAAAACCCAACTTACTGGAATCAACCGCAAAAGGATTATTTGGATGAATGCATTTTAGAGAATGATGGATGATGACACGCAAGATTGTTCCACGTTTTACATGCTGATTTGTAGCCAAGAACCAATTCAATTGGTACTCGAGTTAAAATGTCTAAGACTCTAATGTGATCTTCAAGTGAAGAATCTTGAAATAATTTGTTGTTTGGATGCCTTGAATACTTGTGTGTATTCGGTTGGGATTACTCCATGGACTTGGCCCATAAGTCCTTTAGTCTCTTTTGTAAACTAGGTAAAATATAGAAGGGGTATAGGGTTTATAATAGAGAGATAAACTAATGTTATCCTAGAAAGAGTGTGAGGCACACAAGAGGCTATGTTCTTGAAAGGGGATTTGGGGAAAACCTTGTAAACTTGTTTGATCATCATAGTTGAATCATTTCATCGTCTTCTCAAGTGGATGTTGATCATCTTGATCGAACCACTATAAATCCTTGTGTTGTGTGTGTGCTTGATTTCATTGATTTCATTTTTATATCTTGATTGATTGTGCTAGGTTGAGCCATTGGTTATAACAAATTGGTATCAGAGCTCTGGGTAGAAGCAATCTACAATGGCAGCAAAGTATGAGATTGAGAAGTTTGATGGAAGGAATGATTTCAATCTATGGAGGCTAAAGATGAGGGTTGTTTTGGTTCAACAAGGTTTGGTGAAAACTTTGAAAGGGAAAACGGCTCTAGCAACAACATTGACGGATGAAGCAAAGGAAGAACTTATGGAAAAAGAACATGGATTAATTTTGTTATGTTTAAGCAATGAGGTATTGAGAGAAGTTGCGTCGAAAACGACTCTGGACGGGCTATGGAACAAGTTGGAAAAAAGGTACATGACTAAATCCGTGACTTATCGTCTTTATCTTAAAAAGAAATTACATACTCTTAGAATGCATGAAGGAATGTCTATTATAGATCATATTGATGATTATAATAAAATTCTCTTGGATTTGGCAAATATTAATGTCAAAATTGAAGATGAAGACCAAGCATTGGGCTTGCTTTGTTCCTTACCACCATCTTATGATAACTTTGTTGATACCGTAATGTATGGGAAGAATACAATTTCTATGGAAGACGTTAAGGCTGCTTTGAACTCCAAGGAGTTGAAGAAGACCGGTATTGATGGTAAAAATAATTCGGGAGATGGGTTGATTGTAAGGGAAAGAGGAAAGAAAAAGGATGGTTTAGATAGAAGTAGCTCAAAGTCAAGGTCTAAATCTAAATTGGGCAAATTTAAATGCTTTCATTGTAAGCAAGTAGGGCATTTCAAGAAGGATTGCCCGGAAAGGAAGAATCTTGAGAAGAATACAAACCAAGGCACCACGACAAATATTGAAGTAGAAAGTGATGATGAAACGGTTCTCACGGTTTATACCGAAAGCTTGGATAATGGGTGGATTCTTGATTCGGGTTGTACTTTTCATATGTGTCCTCATAGAGAATGGTTTTCTACTTATCAAGCTCGAGAAGGTGGTAAAGTTCTTATTGGAAACAATGTCACTTGTAAAGTGGTGGGTATGGGTACAATTCAAATTAAGATGCATGATGGTATTGTGAGGACATTAACCAAGGTTAGGCATGTTCCGGATTTGAAAGGAAATTTGACTTCTTTGGGTACACTTGATTCAAATGGTTGCAAGTATCAAGGTGAAGGTGGAGTTATTCGTGTCTCAAGAGGAAGTATTACAATCATGAAAGGTACAAGAGTTAATGGTCTTTATACACTACAAGGTACTACTGTAACAGGTGATGCAGCTGTATGTTCTTCAATTTCAGAAGAGGATACTACCAAGTTGTGGCATATGCGGTTATGGCATATGAGTGAGATGGGGTTGGTTGTTTTGATCATGCATGGATTTCTTTGTGGTCATAAAACTGGTAAGCTTGATTTCTGTGAACATTGTGTCTTTGGGAAGCAGTGTAGAGTCGAGTTCAGTAAGCTATTCATAACACCAAGGGTATTTTGGATTACATTCATTCTAATCTTTGGGTTCCGTCTCGGGTTGAGTCACATGGTGGTGGTAGATATATGTTGACATTCATTGATGATTTCTCAAGGAAGGTATGGGTATTCATACCTAAACATAAATTTGAAACTTTTGTCAAGTTCAAGTAATGGAAGACTATGGTTGAGAAACAAACCGGAAGACAAATCAAGTGCTTGAGAACAGACAATGGTTTGGAGTTTTGTGGGAGTGAGTTCAATGATTTCTGCAAGGAGCAAGGTATTGTGAGACACCGCACAGTCATAAAAACACTACAGAAAAATGGTGTTGCAGAAATGATGAACATAACCATAATTGAGAAGGCATGGTGCATGCTCTCCAGTGCTGGGTTACCAAGGCAGTTTTGGGCAGAAGCAACAAACACATCAGCTTATTTAGTGAACATATCTCCATCGACTGCTATTGAGTGTACGACTCCAAATGAAGTTTGGACAGGTTCACATGCTAAGTATGAAAACTTAAATATTTTTGGGTGTCCAACCTATGCTCATGTGAATGAGTGGAAGCTAGAGCCTAGAGCAAAGAAGTGTATATTTCTTGGGTATGCGAAGGGTGTGAAAGGCTACAGGTTATGGTGTCCCGAATAAAGATCAAACAAGTTTCTTATTAGTAGAGATGTGACATTTGATGAGCAATCGATGTTGAAGCCAAAGAATGAAGAACTAAATAAATGAGCTGAGGAGAGTGTTGGTGATAAGGTGGATCTAGGTGACAAGCTGGAACTTGAAATACAAGTTCAAGGAAACAATAAGACTGTTGTTTCTGGTAAGGATGATCAAGAAATTGTGCAAGAGCCGTCCCAGGAATATGAAGCACAAGATCATTTGTACATTCTTTCTAGAGACAAAGTGATGAGGGAAATCAGACCACCTCAGAGATACCACGCTGATTTGGTTGAGTATGCACTTGCAGTGGGTGAGAGCATAGATATGGATGAGCCACGAACCTATGAAGAAGCAATCAATGGTGAAGAATCGGCAGAATAGGGAGCTTCTACGATTGAAGAAGTTGAGTCTCTTGACAAGAATGGCACTTGGGAGATAGTTGCAAGACCTAATGGACAAAAGCACATTGATGTCAGGTATCGTTTCATCAATGATGTCATTGAAGAAGGGTATGATATCATCAGTCTCATACCCTTCAACATTTTTTCCCTCCCTTTACTATAATCATCACTTGATTTATACTCAAACTCAAAATTATCATCTGGGTTACACTCATCTACAGCTATATTTGGGAGTTATACTGGTTGATCTTCTTCGTCATCAAGTGTAACTTCCAATTTATCTGCATGTGTAGATGTTTCACTTGCATTTACATCTACTACTCCTTGGTTATCAGCCACACTAGCCTGCATAACTTGAACTTCAACTTCATTCAGAGCTCCATCTTCGAAAAGCAGCCTTGTAGGTCTCTTTTGCTTTAACTGCTCTTGCTTCTTTGACTTCTCTTGCAGTCTTGGACTCCTCCTAGGTGTCATATTTGGGTTGGACACACGTTTCTTCTTTGGTGTTATCTTCTTTCTGAATCTAAAATCAGTTACACAACTTCTTTCCATATGAACCTCCCCACCACCATCCATATCAGCATCTTCACCACCACTTATACACAAATCTAACATAACAAATCCATCTTCATCTTGCTCATCACATTTAAACATTTCAAAGAAATCGCATATGTCAACTAGTATCTTACAGTCCCATAGTATTTCAATTTTGTAGCCCATAGACAAATTCAACCTACTCCTTAAGTGTTTAATAAACCCATCAAAGAAAATATCATTTGAAAATACATTCAACACATACAATGGTTTGCCAACTTCAATCCCGTCAATATGATTTAGAACAGTTAGCCTAAAATTCCTTTCAATCACAATCCTGAAACAATAATTAACAGTAATTCAAATTACTAAGCCTAAAATGATAATTTCAACAAAAAAGTCCCCAAATATCATAAACCCTTATTTCAAATAATAAAAATTAACAGTATGTAACAGGAATACATGTTATTAACCACAAAATTCATGTTTAACACAAAATCCCCAATTTCAAAAACCCTAAAATCGATTCTACATACACCCTGAATTGAAATTTGCAATTAAAGAAAAAATAACCTACTTAGATGTGAGATTCAACGAAATTGAAGAACCTACATGTCTACACCAAAACCCTCAATTTCAGAAACCCTAAAACGGTTTTACATAAAAACCCTAAATTCAAAATTGCAATCAAAGAAAAATTAACCTACTCTATGTTGAGATACAACAAAAACTGCAATTGGGTTTGAAGAACTTACATGTTTTGAAGCACTATAATCTGGATTTGAGAAGCCTTCGCAACTTTGAAGTAGAAAAAAGGTAACGTATGTATATTAGAGTTGTTTTTCCTTTAAAAACACATAATCATCTCTCAAAACACAGCAATAAACTGGATTTGTTCTTCCTTTTCACTCGATTTACTTTTTTATTTCTCTTGGTTCTCGATTTCTCTTTGCAAAGTTTTTTTTCGATCTCTTTTCTCTACAGAGAAGATAACCAATTTCACTAAGCTATCACTCAAAATCGTCCGATCTCAAACACGTGTAATTCTAGTTGACGTGTCACTCATCTAACGGTTGAGGGTAGAAATGTCACACATTCACATGTGTAAGCCCACACATGTGGGATATCATGCACTTAACAATTTTTCTCTCTCTCTAAGATAGATTCACTAATTTTTTTCCGTTATGGGATAGATCCCCAAACGAATTAGTGAAAATGGGACATATTCCCCATTTTCCCTTATTTCATTTGCTATTAGATATTATATTTTCATATTACACCAAATGAAATAAAAATTCCCCATGTCTAATCATCATATGTATATGCAACAAGACTTGTTCGAAGCTGGAAGAGATAATGTCTCAGTTGTTGTCGAGCGAGCAATGGTTGAACTAGTAAAGAATCCAGAGATGATGAAGAAAGCTCAAGAAGAGGTGCAACGAGTAGTTGGAGATAAATCAAGTGTCAATGAAGATGATATTCATAACATGGATTATGTTAAATGCGTTTTCAATGAGATTCTTATGGTGGGTTTGTTTGCAGAATTCACGATTTCCAGGATTTATAATCCCATGGGATTACAAATTCTGGGATTCATGTAAATCCGTTGTGCATTTGGAAACTCATTTAAAATTCATAGGATTCATACAATTATCTTGTTTGAAAGTCCATATACTATTTGATATTACTCACAGAATCTTAAAATGGTATATACATAAGATTTAAAGTTAAAAAATGTGGGTCCATAAATCCCTTGATAAGTTTCCCATCAAATCTTAGGGGGGAGGGGTCGGACTCCATATGGAGGATTTGATGGAAAACTAATTCCCATAGGAAACGTGATTCCAGGAATTTGGGCAACCAAACACACCGAAGGAAACATAATTCCACCAAATCCCATGGACCCATAAATCCCACCTTTAAATTTCTACATCCAAACCCACCATTAAATTATATCCAGCAGTCCCGTTATGGATTTCATATTCCAGCGAACACTACAGTATCTGTTAATTCATGGGCAATTCAAAGAGATCCAAACTCATGGGAAAATCCCGGAGAGATTCGTTAACAATCCTATTGATTATAAAGGACAGCATTTTGAATACTGAAATGACTGAAGGTGGAATTCGCATACATTTATATTCTGTATTCAATAAGCTTTGTCTGTTTTTCTATTTGGTTGTAAAACGTTTGTGTGTGCGATAAAAATGTCTAACAAGTTTCGATGTCGTCTTGAGTTTTAGAACCGAACAACCCTACCATGCATCTCTAACTTTACATGTACTCTTAGTTGAACTGGAAGAGCTATTTTCTGCCAAATAAATGCGTGGTATCGCTTGAGCAACTTTCTAGTAGAAATTCATCGGGTGTCCTGACGACCTAGCGCATACTGAGATAGGTTCTGCGATAAACTCAGAGTCACAGACCTCCCTTCCTAAATAGGTTAAAATGATGCAACTTAATATCTAACTGAATCATAGTCAAGGAAATGAAAAATTAATTCAACTGTGGAATTATGCAATAAGTGTTTGAATAACCAAAACTTATGTGCAAATATATAACTTAACCCAAAACAAATAACACTCCCACAAAGTTGGATTGAATGATATAAAGAGAGACTAACAATAAAGTTACAATATCAAACTCAAGACAATGCCAAGGACAATATGTTACAATAAAGTCACAATATGTTCGCAGGATGGTTCATACTAATATAAATTACGATATGAAAACCACTTCACATTACTAGTTTATATGTATGCATCTATATGGTTCAAACGCTAATCAAAGCTTCGTCTCTTCAATTTCAACCGACTCCATTACCTTTGTTTCTTCTTCCCCTAATTCTTTCAGTGAAACCAAGGTGTTCCTGTGAGGGAATACTTGATGAATCTGTTCCTTGAACTCCACAAGTGGTTTCGAGGTTGAAGCTTTTGGATCGTAAATGTTCAGATAGTAACCCCAGAGCCTACTGTAACCGTAAATTAAAACACCCCTACTCTTCATAAGAGCAACTAATTCGTCATCATCAATCCTAAACTATTTAGTCCATTCCAAGGACTGATGTTCGTCCCCCTCGTCATGACTGTCATTCTTCTTTGATAATAGCCATATGTCATAAAGTTTGGCTGCTTCAACAAGTACAGAGACACCAAAAAATAAAGTCCCATTCAAAACCCCCATAGTATTAACCACCCAATCGACATCTGGTGTTAAAGGAGGTGGTGAAAGACTTTCGCAAAACTTTTCCTCCGCCAAGTCGAAGGTCACAATCATTTCTTTAGTACTGTCCATCCAGTAAAGAGCTCTGTTAGCAAAAACACATTGGCACCAATGATATGTGTCGAACTTTTGACTCAGCTTTCCAAGGTTTCTCCATCCATCACCACTACCTAGAGTGTATATGTGGATTTCCGCATACTGGTCCCAATTAATCAGATACATTCCTACAACTTTGTACTCGTTGGTTAAGGAAACGTAACCAAATCCACTCGTCCAATCATGATACTGCCGGTCACAATCTGTCTTGATTTCTGGAAGCATAACATATTCTTTTGTGATGGGGTTACATATATAAGTTTTCTCCGGGCCTTGAGAAACACAGATCAAACCATTAGACGAACCAAGAATGCTAGCATTCTCAAAGGGCGGGGTGAAATTAAACCTTCTAATTCTCTCGATGGTACTGTTGACTCGTGATTCTGGTTGTATTCAAAATAATGAAAATTTTCATTTTCATGTATCAAAGTAGAATCCCATTTATATATAAAACACAACTTACCAGAACCAGCAGCATAAGGATTATTTAGATGATGCATGTGCATTTTAGAGAATGATGACATACAAGATGGTTACAAATTTTGCATACTAATTTGCAATCAAAAACCGATTCAGTTGGTACTCTAGTTAAAATGTCTAATATGATCTCCAAAGGGAGAATTTGGAAGTAGTCCATGAAATCCTTTAAAGACAGAAACAACAATTCCTTAAGTTTGAGAAATATTGATGGAAACCTTCAGGGAAAATGGGGTTCAATCTGGGTTTGAAAAATGAAAAACTTAAAAGAGTAAGATGAGAAAACAACAAAATTTTAGGGACTTACAGGCGATAGGAAATGGTTCTTGCAATTAGATCAAGCACATACATAAGAAGCACATATGATCAACTGCAACAGATTTCCTGTGTGATTTTGACACATTAAACTTCTTATTCTTATTGAATGATTTCATCAAACAAAGAGAAAGGATAAAGAAAGAACACAACCTTTTCTAGCAAACTAAAAGAGAATCCATAGGTCTCCTTTCATCATTTTAGAAGCTTGTTTTGTTTTTAAAAGTCATTGCTCACCAACGAACATTCATCTTACATTTTAAAATGTTTAATTATGTTTGTTGCAAAAGTCGTCTCATATTTTAAATGTTTAATTATGTTTGTGTCTAAAGTCGTTGATTCAAACCAATGAAATTCATCATCAGCGAAATAATCATTTTCAAATGGAAAACTCCAGGTAACTTCGACTAATCAATCCTGTTAAAATCTGGTTTTCAAGGTAAAACCTGGTTGTAATAAATGGTGCCAACTCCCAGGCAGGTTCATACTATTTTTCTGGTATTCCAAACAAATTCTGATTTTCAACATTCTAGATTTCTAATCATATGCAAAGATTTCCTGTACATCGGGAAATCAGGCAATATCGGGCTTGGGCTTGTGTCAGTCAGTAAGGCAATATTTGGTTTTCTGACTTCTGTTCTACTGTAGATACCTTTTAACTAGGTGCTAAAATAACAACCACATTCATCCGTAAATAAATACCGTACAATGCCAAGCAACCGGAACTCAACTCTCTACTACAGGCAGAGTCCAGTTGGTTCTGCTAAAAAAGATTGTTGCGTCTCAAAATAGCATGTTTATACATAAAAGGAGGATTACCAATATGTTTCCAAGGATAGCAGCATGCTTAACTAGCTTCTTAATTGACAATACGACCAAAATGTAATAGTATTATTAAGCAATTATGATTACTAATTAGAAATGGCGTTCATATCATCCCACCTTAAGTTTTTTGATTTGTCTTATCACTCAACTTTGATACGTCTCGGTCGGAAGGTTCAGATGGAACTCTACTTAGAAGCCAAACTAGACCTGCACCAACCAAAGCGCCAGACAGATGAGCAATGTGATTGACACTTTGCATAGCGGAACTTGCGCCTGACATTCTTGTTGAAGCTTGTGCTGCTTCCATCACCTAATTTCCAGACGACCGAAAAGTACATTTAAAAAACCCAATGGCGCAGCAGGCATGCATGATATACCCTCACAGTTTCATTCAAATTAAAAAAAATCACAACTACACGAAAAAAATAAAATCATCTGTATTATACAAAAGGAAAAATTATAACTAGTACACCGCTGCCACGGTGGGAGGGCCGACCGAAAAAAAATCGAACACCGTGGCAATGGTACTGTAAAAGAAAATTTGTGATTCTTGAATACCAATTTACCTTTTTCTCTATACTAATAAGCTTTGGTGGATAACCCTTGCCAATTGCCATTATGGCACGGCCATTTAATCTATAAGTGTTGGCAACTCAATTCTATATGGTTCTTGTAAATATGGTAAATACAAGAACAAGAATATGGTCGTGCCATAAAAAAATGGCATTATATTTTTTTACAACACTTAAGGACACGTATCCATCCATTGAAATAGAATATGGTTGCTTTGTTTTTTCCGAGAAACTACTTCCTTAACTATTACAGAGAAAACATTTTTCTCTTCTATCTTCTTTACCTGCCTCCTCCTTTATTTCTAACTCCATGGTTGAACCACCACCTTCATCTTTTCTAATTTAGTAGAGATCATATTTATCAATTTCTCTTATTATCTTAAATGATTGATTTATCGTAAATTGAGAAACCAATTTCTTGCATTTGAAAAAATTGGATGAGCTAATTCGATCAATCTGATTATGTTTGAGGAATTAGAACTTTATACTGTTGTTTTTAATCAAAAATAAATTGCTTTGATTAGCTTTATTTATTACAATTTGTTTGAAATGATCAAAAATATTGAAATATAAAAAATCTGATGGCGATGATGCTTGTGGTGGGCGATGGTGGAACTGGTTGGGCTGTGGTCTTCGTTCTGGCAGCAGACAGTGCTGGTTATGCTAGCGGTGGGCGATGGTGGAACTGGTGTGGCCATAGCTTTTTATTGGGGTATTTTCTCAAACAGTTGAAGTGCATGAAAAAGAAGTGATTTACACAACTAAACAAAATTACCAGTCAGTTCAATCAAAGGTTCGTTTCATAGAAACCATTAAATCTATACCCATTCAAAAATTGGTTGGAAATCGAATTGCGTTTGTATTATAAACTGTAATTAAAAAAGAGGATGGTTATGTACCTGGTGCTGGTAGTGATGGTGGGGATTATCGGAATCGAAATTGGCACGAACTGAAATCCAATAGGGTTCTGGTCATGAAATAGTGGTGGAGGCGGCGGAGGTGCTGGTTATGATGGTGGTGATGGGAAGGAATGATTGTTGTTTGATTATAAGGTGGTGGTGGTTCTGGTCATGATGGTGCAGGTTATGGTATTGGTGGGGAACAATGATTAGTTTTTATGGTGAATGACTGACTGATTGGTGGCGGAGGTTGGCGGTGGTGTTGGTGGCGGATGGTGGTGCTGGTTATTACGGTGGTACTGGATGGGGATGGGGTCGGCGGAGGAGGAACGAGGAATAGAGAATTAAGTACAGGTTTGGGGCAGAAAAACAAATAGAGAGGAGGACAATGATGTAAGTAATTTTTAAATGCAAGGGTATTTCGGGTTTTTCAAGTCCCAAAGACTACCTCCTAAATCAAACTTTTTATCAAATTGAGAATTTTTGTTAGATTTCATTTGACAAAAAAGTGGATATAAAAGGGACCCCTCCCTACGAGCCCTCCGGTCGGTCGGCCCAGTTATGAGTAGGGTTATCAGGCCCAGAGACTAGTATCAGTCAAGGTTCTGTTTTGTTCAATGTGGAGACTTTCAGGGTTCAATCCAGGTATGGAAACATGATATAGTTGAATTTGAGCAATATGAGTAACTTAACTAATACTACCTCCATTTCTGAAAAAAATGTATTATCACTTTTTAATTTTAGCCTAAAAAGTTATAATAACTCTTTTACAGAAACGGATGGAGTATATTCTTAAGGAATTCACTCATATGTTTTCCAAACTTAAATGTACCTTACAAGTAGGTTAAATGTTCACCCCTATAAAACTGTAAAAGGTTATTGAAATATCTATAGAGTCAAAATTAAGGTTCAATTTTTAATTCTTCTGATATCAGCATACGATTGTTACTAGATGTCAAGAGGATGATTCAATATATAACTTAGATCCTATAATTATTTTGCAGTAGAAGCACAAGATTACCTTCTCGATAACAAATTGGCCCAGTATAAGAACTTCAAGGATCTTTCTCCAGTCCCAACACATCTGCAAGAAAACATTCGTGGTAGTTAAGTAGCACAATTCTCATTCCTAAAATGACTTTGATAGGTGGCAGAAGAATTGATTAGCCTTACCTTGACAAGAACAGTAATAGCAAATAGACCGAACACAGCACCAGACGCTCCAAGAGAAACTGCATTTCTTGGAAGAACCAACCATGACACCAGGTTTGCACCAAGACCTGTTAGAATGTAATAAGTCCACAGTGCAAAGGAGAAAAGGAAGATGAAAATAAGACATCCACATGATTTGGGAGACTCAAAAAACCAAAGAGGCTCTGTCCATTAGAACTAAAATTTCACACATGTAGAGAAAGAGAGACAAATTTACCAAAAATGGTTCCTGTGATATTTTACACATGTAGAGAAATTTCACACAGATTGCTGGAGAGATGGTTCCTGTGAAATTTTATCACCACGAAGGTAGTCCAAAAGTTAGAAAACTGAGTATATGACAAATGTTTGAGGATAATACGCACAGATAAAAGATAATAGCTTTTCTGTGCGAGCATCAAGTCTTTATCATCATGCTACTTTAGATAAAGTAAGAAGCGTCAAAAAGTAGAAAAGTCTCACCAGTTAGCATGACAGAATGTTGAAGTCACAAACTGGTACCAAACTGGAAAAATGTGGTACAAGTAAAGTCCTTTGACCCCCTTATCTGAAAAAGGAAAAGAAAAGCTTAACTCTATTTAACTTAGAGAACTTTACATGTCAACATAGAAATTCCCTTTCATTTATCAAACTAATACAAAGATAAGTGTGATTGGCAAATATAGTTTGCTTTCACACATCCATAATTTATATAACAAATGAAAATATATGCACAGCCAAATGCAAGTTCAAACCATGGATCCTTCACTAGATTAGTTGATTAAACTAAGTCACCATTCAACTCCATACTTTATGACGGGAGAAGTAATTCACGAGGTATCCCTTTATAATTTGCATCTTGTTTTTGCTAGTGGTATACATTTTCAATGCTTCATGTATCCATAATCCATGTTGCAACTCTGGGTTCTCACTGGTCGTAACACAAACTTGGAGATTTTCTTAATGAAAAATTTCATTACAAATGTCTGCTTGCTCATTGCAATTTTTAAAATTAATCTTATCGACTTCGCCTATTTCTCATATCAATCCATTGATCAGTCAGTGAATAACCAAAATTCAATTATGCATAAACATTACCATCAAAATGTTACTAAAGTCTAAATAGTAAGTACATTAAAAGAACACATCTTACAGTAGATGAAACCAATGATCAGCCGCGAAAACTCCAAGATTAATAAGTAGTAAAATCCAGAATATTCCATTCACACGCTTATCCGTCTTCCGTTTATGGTCAGGCTTTCCAAGTTCCAATTGTGATATCATATTTAGTCAAACAGAAATTAAACATACATCATTATATCAAGCTCAAAATTATCTATTAAACCCTAAGCCCTAATCAGAATTATCTTCAAAATTAACTAATTCAAGGTCAATTTTTGTTCTATCCATTTGAAATACCCAAATACCTAAAAAAAATAAGGGCAAACCCATACCAAATTACTTCAAAAAGGAGAGAGATATAGGTAAATAAACCTGAGTCTTCGCTCATGTTGCAGACATGTCTAAATCGAGGAGAAGTGGGGGTTTTAAGAACCATTAACTTGTTGGTTTGGTCTCTGAAAATTCTTGTTGAATGCTTAAGGACAGAGGAAGAAATGGTAGAAAATTGGAGGTAGGAAATTGGAGTTTGCGAGGAATCCATTAGGATTGGGAGGAGGAGGAGCAGAAGTGTGGAGTGTGAGAAGACGAGCTAACTGCCCCATAGACTTTTCCCTTCTGCACTTTTTCTGGGTGCCATTAGAAAAAGAACCGCATATTATATGGCCTTTGTGAAGGGCAACCGCGTAATGTATGACTTTTCCCTTCTACACTATCTCATGTGGGCCCGATATCCAAATCTGTGGAGATGTACATACGGTGCTAGCTATCCCTTCCCTACCCCTCAAATGTAGGGAAGGGATGGCACATTGAAGGAAAGCTTGTTATGGTGCCCTCACATCCCTTCCCTATACGAAACGGGTACTCAGTATGCGTATGAATAGTGGCAAACGAGTACTCAGTACGTGTATTCGTCAACTCGTTTACTTGACCAAATACGGGTACTTAGTACGCGTTTCATAGGTTTAAGTTCACAGAACACGTTTCTGTCGCCCATTTCTTCTTCTTCCCTAAAACTCATCCTCTCAAAACCCCATTTACCCCCTTTCGATTTTCATGTCGATTAATTGTGATTCGTGAGCTTAGATTAAAAGGGTTTGATGGTTAGCACAAGGTGAAACAAATCCCTTCTTCAATTTCGAATTTCATCCAAAAAATCATTTAAGGTGAGTGATTATAATGTTTGGGTTTTTAAGTTAATTTGATTCTACTTTTGATGAAATTGTTGATAAAAGGTTGGTTGGATATGTAGTATGCAATTCAATAACGATATGAAAACATATATTAAGTGAAAAATGCATGATTATTTGTTGTGTGTCTTGATTTATGTAGGCCAAAACGAGGATGGGGGATTCGAGTATTATGGAGATTACAATAATCAAATCCCAGATGAGTTTCAACATGGAGATGAACATGTCCATGCACACGGGCATGGGGGAGAAGAATATCAACATGATAGAGATGACGATGAGGATTTTGGCGATGGGGAGGATTATGACGATGAAGAGGAGGATTCTGAGGATGACGATGAGGATGAGGGGGACGATGTTGAGGTTGACGATGACGATGATGCGGGTATGTATGATGATGATGATGATACTGAGGCATAGGATGTATTTCACTGTTCTGTTTTAAGTTTTCGAATGTTACACGCACTTGTAATAACAATTTTTAGATTATTTTTGGGATTCACTTATGTTTGCAAATTATGAATTTTTAGATTTGGTGGCATATGATTTACAATTACGATAATCCGCGAAATCGTTTACACAGTTTATGGATATGCATACATATCCGTGAAATCTATATGTACAATATATGGATTAGTATACTTATCCGGGAAATCTCGTTCAACAGTTAATGGATATGTAACCGGTGCATGTATAAAGGATTCACAATCTCTTTAGCAATGAACACATTAGTTCGACCAACTCTGTTCTCCATCTTCAAAAAAAATAATCTAAAAATTGGTCCAAGTTATTATCCACACCACTGTTATTTCTTAATTATGGTGGGTTATAATCCGGAGGAAGACGAATTGATAGTTAGTTTATGGGTTGAAGTTCATCTAGAGAATGAAGTGGAAGATAAACAACTAAATAACACCAACCTTTTGGAGTAGTTGCTGCAAAGGTTGACTGTACATAACATGAATCCGAATGACCGCACGTTTAAGTATCTGAAAACAAGGTTAACCGTTATAACTTCAGACGTGAAAGTATATGTAACGACACAGAGATCGTTATTTTTATGAAGGGCTCCAGTACCTTCGGAAATCGTAAGAAACTTACCGGTTACCTATCAAACAATCTTTTGAGTATATATACTGAATTGTTGAATAATTTTATTGTAAATTAATATTGTTTTATTTTGTTGTAGGAGCAACATGCTTTGGAAAGTTACCAAAAAAAAAGGGAAACCTTTTAGATTTTTTAACTTCTATGCCATTTTGAAAAACATCTTCTCCGAGTATGACCCTTCCCCTTTTGAAGATTCATCATCTGAATTATCAGATGAAAAGTAATGAATTAAAATGAAGCTAGGTTTTGTGGGTATATCTCTCAGTAAACCCTCATGAGACATAACTCGTCCAATAGGGTTACCTATTGGTTTAAATGTTGGTTGAACGTGCTTAATGTAATCGTTAATCTAAATAATAAAATAACTATTATTATTTATTTTAGACGCATAATGCTAAATGTTCATGACATTCAAAAACTCACACATACTAATTATAAAAATTCACATTACATTAATTGATATTCGATTCAACTAAAACAACACTTATTCAGCCCAGTCCACCGTTCCACACTCAAGGCATCTCCAGTAACGCTTTCCATATGATTTTTTTGCAACTGAACGGTGCATTTCCATAAAGAAATAACAACCCTCAGTATCACACGGGATCCCCTTGCTGCATTCAAATTCCACCTTACCTTTTAGTTTGAAGTTGTTACATAGTTCTTCAACTTTTTCTTGTTTGATTGCATCTTTCATTGCATCCTCCAAACATTGTGCTTCTCCCGGACATTTAGCATACTCACATTCCAAATACCTTATCTTCTCTGGTATCGACTCTTTTACCTTCCTAGTGCCGGTGCAACCCGGTTGTGGACATTTTGTATATAGCCATGGGCATTGAAGTAGACTATGTGTGTCCATGAAACAACATGGACAAACCTCTTTTGCTTCCAAACATACTATTTGTTTTCCATTTCTACTTGAACTGTTCGAATACATAATTTAGGTTGTTTGTATGTAAGAGTGTATTGAGATTGTTGATAGTAAGAACCAAAAAAAAAAATTGTATTTGTATAAAGAAATTGATTCGTTGGGATATAGACCCGTTGGGAAACATAGTCCTTGCGAAAAAGACCCGATGGGAAATAGAGTCGTTGGGAAAAAGATCCGTTGGGCACGAGTTGTTACAAATAGAGCCGTTGGGAATGAATCCTATATAATAAAGTTAACCCATTCTTCTTTGAAACTTCAATCTACCTATTTTTCTTTGAAACATCAAAGCTAAACATCTATCCAATGGAAAATCAATCAACAACTACCAACTCTGTCGAAGACATAATTAAAAGATGCAAGCGACCCACTCCATCAATTGCTGCAATGGAAAAAGAGATATGCAAAAGAAGTCATCAAGATACTATGAAGGCAACGACGTCTTCATCACTTACCAAATTAATTAATGTGATATATGAAGTGTTAAGCAAAGGAAAGTCCAAAAAACATACCAAATATTCATCTGGGTGCTCAACTAAATACCAGCACTAACTCAAGGAATACGAAGAAAAACACAAGGCAAAAGAATGAGGTAAACAATAATTCCAACTGAGGAAAAGGTTAAAGGATGTTGAAGAAGAGACTGAATGGATTGGAAACTGTTACCGTCTCAAGGATGATTTTCCAGAAGATCCTAAAGATCATACTATGTTCTGGACTAATGTTGGTTGGGGTTCTTTCGTTAAAGAGACGGGCAAGAAACCACGATTTAATTATTAACCTTCCTACATTTGTTCAAGGAGAAATCATGTTATGAAATTATGCATCCGGTATAATGAATTTCTCAAAAGGTACAGAGCTGACCGTTTCGCTGCACAAGATGCATATATAGCTTGGAGAAAAGAAGCGTTTTATCATTTCGAAGCGGCATTGATTGTTGAATCTGACAAGAGGGAAAATAATAACATGTAATGTCTTCAGACCTATCGAATGATATGTTGTACTTTGTTTTAAAGTTATTTATGAACATTAGTTTAATGAAGTGAAACAATGAAGTTATTAATTTGAATTTAGATTTGAATATCGAGTGGTTACAACACATTGAAAATTTAATTAATTCAAACAACAATTTCAATAAATATAGAAAACACATTTAAAATTAAGTTAACAACTATACTTACTAGAAATTTAAGACAACACTTTTAAGTTAAACATGTCCTATAAATTAAAAAAACTAAACTCAATGAAAGATAAAACAATTAGAGTTGGATTACATCTTCATCTTCTGAATCTTCAACGCTGATTATACCCTTCCCCTTCAAAATCTCCTTTTGCTTGCGTTCATAATATAGTTTTTCGTGGGGCCCTAAACGACTAAGGTACATACCCATTATTGCAATGTCATCATCTAAATGTGTTTGTTGTTTATGCATTTGATTAGCCTGTTGTTGAAGCGTTTGTAAATTTATTTGATCTTCTATTTGATAACTCGGTTGTTGAGTATACCCCAAAAAAGTTTGATAGTGGCATTCTTGTTCCATTCTCATTTTTTCCTTCCTTGATCGTGTTTCCTAAAGATACTCCAAAATACTAGAACTTTGTTCATATATCTTATCTTCTTCTATATTAACCGAAGATGTTTCATCATCATCTTCTCTATATATACCTTGCTCACGATCCTTTTTCTGTCTGGCTAATTTTTTGGCTTTCTTTGTTCCTATAGGACGTGCATTTTCCTTGTATTTCCAACGAGTTTCTCCATTGGGAAGAACTTCACTACCATCTTCGACTGATACAAAGTTACGATGATTATCAAACAACTCACTATTTTGGCTCACAGTCAGTTCGTAATTAAATCCAATGACATTTGCTCTAAACAATTCATAACATGCATCAAACTTGAATGGTTGTCCTCTTTGTTCTTGAAATTAAAGGCGACCATCTTTTGTCTGAAAAATTATATAAATAGTAGGTTTATTTCTATTGTCACCAACTATATGGAAAAACTAAAAAATTTAATAAAACTGACCAAATCTTCGTGGCTCGCACCGCTTTTGTTTTGCCGATATATAGCGTTAAGAATGGACACGAATTCTTTGGCATCTTTTTTAATATTTCTCATCTTGATTTTTAAAGCTTCCCAATCTCTTTCATATGGATTTCCGTTGCGTTGTGCAAAAATTTCATGAATACGTATCCAAAACATTGCGGTTTTTTGCGCGGAACCAGCAATTTTGTCCATATACTCACATAAATAAAAGCAGTAGTAAGATCAACCTCTTCTTGTGTGACAAAATTAAGTACCGTTTTTAATCAAACTAAGATTAAAAAAATATTAGTGCTAGAATAAATCTAAAAACCAAAGACGTATAGTAAGATGAAGATAAAGTATAAATCAATTGATGTAAGAAGGAGAAAATAAGAAATCAATTGATTTGGTGTGGTTTGAGCGGAGAATTAGAGTGGTATTTATAGAGGATTTTGAAAAAATGGTCGTTGGGATCCGACGGTGTACAACATAGAGCTATTATTAATGATGGATAGTTAGGATCGGGTGTGAGAGAGGTGTAAACGAAAAAATGTCAAACAAATATAATTTACGAAACGCGTACTTAGTACCCATGAAGAAAGCTACACGTACTCAGTTACCATATCAACGGCTTTACGCGTACTGAGTACCCGTAAAGCGTAAAATAATACGCGTACTCAGTACCCGTGTGATTTTCCTTCCCTACAAGAGTGATCAGATATGTTTAGCCTAGTAGGGAAGGAGGTGTATATCCCTACTCATGTATGGATATGGGAGACCATATCACTTGAGAATTTTGTGTTTTGATGGATAGAGAGGGATATGGAAGGGATATCCCTCTCCATAGTGCTAGCTCTTAGAGACTCAGAAGTTGTGTAAGTTCAGGTGGTCAACTAAAACGCTCCAGTGATTTAAGCTTTGGTTCTGTAATTCATCTTGACTGACCAAATGAACAATTCGGCTAATCAAAAGAGAACTGAACCAAGGTTGTTTTTTTTTAAATACTTAGAAGTTATGTAAGTTTAGGTGGTCAACTGAGGCGCACCGGTGATTTGAGATTTGGTTCTATAATTCATCTTGACTGACCAGTTGAACAGTTCGACTAATCAAAAGAGAATTGAACCAAGGTTCTTTTAAAAAAATACTTAGGTGTTCGGCTGACAAGTTATCAGCAGAATTTGAACATACCTAGGTTAGGCTGACAAGTTACCGATCAAATTTTCTTTTCTTTTTAATTCCTAAGAACAATGTCAGGTTCAGCTGATTTGAGAAAATACAAGATAGCGAAACTTAGTGATTTTCTTCATAAAATGAAGTTCGACTTAATTTTGGGTTTAATTATCAACTAAAATGGACTCTGCAACTACAAAATGAAGAACAATACTAAGTTCGGCTAGGATTTTAGATATATTTATCAGCAGAATTTGACCCTGCAACTACAAAATATAGTTGTTTGTACCCAAAATTACTTTTAGGCACTAAAAACGATGATTTGATGATAATTATGCGATATTAGGGCTAGAAAAAGATAAATAGAGGAGACAAGAATTTAACGTGGTTTGGCAAATGTTGCCTACATCCACGGAGGAATCCCATAGGGAGTGATTTTATTGATGATCATGATACAATTGAATTTCTTCGGGTTAGCTAACCTAGGATTCCATATCCTCTTAGGGTTTAGGAAACATATATTATATAGTAATGTAACCATAATTCCTATACAAACTTCATATGCAAGCAACTTGGGCAACAAGACTTCTAGAAACTTCTAGATCTTCCTTCATGGGCTAAGTGGGCTTGATTAATGGGCTTCCGGACTATTTTATAGACGGTACAAACTGTTAGCATTTCTCGGTCAAACTCGCATGCGTTGCAATCTCAAGCATGTTTTTCAATCTTAGTGATCAAAACTATAAAGTCTTGATTTCTAGTCTACTATAGTTAAGGTCGCGGACTAGGATAGAAAGTGTAGTTGAGCTCAAGACTCCATGGCAATCATCATACAAGACGAATGACTACTCAAGGAACCAGTGGATCTTCATCAACTAAAAGGTATGTGGAGACTTGAACTTATCTATCACTCAAAAGTATATCTACTTTATCTCCTATCTTTGAGAAAAAAGTCTTTCTACTATATAGACTAAGAATATGCACATGTGACATTTCGAGCTGAGTATATCTCGCTTATCTATTTCTCGAAATGGGTGTTGGTAAAGCTTTCTCTTTAGCCAAGTTCATCTTTGCCTAGTGACGAAAGTCATGTTAAGTTACAATCTTCTTGAATGATGTTCTGACGAAAAATAGTTTGTGAATAACAACTATATAACGCCCTCAGAGCATGTTTCAATGATTGAAATGAGAGTTTAGACTATATAACCATTGGGGGATATAAACATTGTTGCGGAAACACATATATGTATAATTCCTTAGCACTTGAACCGAAGTTTGCGAACTTTGTTGATCAAGTGGAACCGGAATGTGAGCAGCAACTCAGTCCGCGAACCCAGTCTGCGAACTGGCGAAGTTCTCTAACCCGATAATTTCTGCTGGAGTTGTAGCTCATGTGCAGTTCGCGAACTGACGGAAGCTCTCGAACCCGAGAATTCTGCTGGAGTTTATAACTTCAACAGGTTATCTTGAGTCCGCGAACTCAAGAGGTTATGTCTAAAAACGTTGTTCGCGAATTTATTCTATATTACTAAGGGATGCTTTTGCAAACCGTGGATTTATAGTTCATGATTAATGATTCAAGTAAATCACATCGTTTTTGATTCAATTGTGTCTCTTGTAGTACTTGATATCTCATAACAATTGAACAACTCTCTAACTAGTTCATTTGAGTCCTTTGGACTAGTTATGGTAAAGAAGAACATGGTTGATATGGAAGTTATCATTTGGCTAACCTTTTGGTTAATTAGTTGTGAACCAACCATTTTACACGTTTGGGTACTCTTACGCAAACCCAAAATCGTCAAGTACATGTGTGTATGGCAACCTAAGTTTTCGATCTAACGGTTGAGGAATATTAGCTTGTATCTAATCAGGTTTTCATCTAACGGTGAATATTGAATGCTTTGTTACTAAGCTAATATTGATTGCAAACCCTGATTTGAAGACTATATAAGGGGAACTCCAGCTATTTGAAAACCTAATCCCTACACACTTTTCTTGTGTGATACTAGTTTTCTCTAAGTTAGAGTCGATCTCCATTAACCCTTGAGTTTTCTCTCTAAATTCGGGTTAACGACTTACAGACTTCATTGGGATTGTGAAGCAAGACCGATACTACTTTTATCGTAGTTGCGTGATCTGATCTTGCTTTTTCTATCGTACGAGTACAATTGTAATAAATGGCTTGAGATTCTATCTCCGATAGGAAAGATAAAAGTAGTCACAAACATCTTCGTCTCATTGTTTGTGATTCCTCAATAATCTTCTTCGCTGCGTCGATTAAGTTTATTATGTGGTGATCGATGAAACTGAGCTGATTTTCGGGAATATAAGTCTGGTTTTATCGATTGGTTCATGTTCACCTTAATTTATCAAAAGACGGAACAAAACTCATTGGTTTATTCGTGGGAGACGAATTTATCAATTACATGTAGACTTTTCTGTGTGAGACAGATTTGTTTATTAAAGTCTTCGACTTTGGGTCGTAGCAACTCTTGGTTGTGGGTGAGATCAGCTAAGGGAATCAAGTGCACAGTATCCTGCTGGGATCAGAGGCGTAGGATCATAACTGTACCTTGGATCAGTGTGAGATTGGTTGGGGTTCAACTACAGTCCAGACCGAAGTTAATTGGTAGTAGGCTAGTGTCTGTAGCGACTTAATACAGTGTATGTTTAATCTTGACTAGGTCCCGGGGTTTTTCTGCATTTGCGGTTTCCTTGTTAACAAAATTCTGGTGTCTGTGTTATTTCTTTTTCGTATTATATTTTTATATAATTGAAATAATACAGGTTGTGCGTTGTTCAATCGATTAGAATATCCGACCTTATTGGTTGTTGATTTAAATCGATTGACACTTGGATATTGGTCTTTGGTACCATCCAAGTTATCTCTCTTTGATTAGACTCGCAAATCAAATTGAGAGATTGAGATAATAACTCCTTGAGATATTTTCTATTGATTGAGTCTTGTTGATTCTCTAGAAAACAACTCGGAGTTGTCCCTACAGATTTCTAATCGAATTATTGGGTGGTGTTGTTAGACCACCACTTTTTCAATTGGTATCAGAGAAGGCAAATAAGATAAATAAATTACAAGTCTGTGTTTGTAGCAATCTGACTCTATGGACAATAAAGTCTATTATAACGCTTCACCAGAATTAAAAACCAATCGTAGAAAAAGTTCTGATAAACTGATTATTATCCATAAAAGGTTGGATGAACAAATCCATATCAACTCTGATCTAGCTGAAGAAATTGAAATTCTAAAGGATTTGAAACCCAGTTTAAATCCCTTAATGGATATGAGTAACTTCAGTAATTCTTCCATGAAAAATCGTCATAAATCAGCTTGTAAACAACGTCTAAAGGTTGTGACAAATGATGTGAATCAGATCTACTCTACCAAGCTAAAAGGTGTAGGCCCATGTTTGTTCTGTGATTTCTCTAATCACTCTTAACATAATTATGTGTCATTTCAAAAGAGATTAAAAGTTTCAAGTGATATTTGTGAGAAAACTAAACAACTTCATGCGTCTCTAAAAATATACACAGAGTTATTAGGAAATTCAAAACAGAAGTATACTAATAGTATGGGTGCATTTGCTTTAAAATCAACTTCACCTTTTCAATGGTTTCTCGACAGTGGATGTAGCAGACATATGACATGCGATCTCACCTGGTTTGTTTCCTCAGACAACTATGAAGGCGGACCAGTAACATTCGGAGATGGGAGATGTTACAATATAAGCAAGAAGGGAACGATCAAATTTCCTGGCGTACCTGAAATCCATGATGTAGTTTATGTAAAAGGTATGACTGAAAATCTTCTTTATGTTAGTCAAATTTGTGACAAGGGTCATCGAGTTGTCTTTAATGCAAATGGATGTGACATTGTGGACAAAACCGGAAAAGTTATTTTTCAAGGAACTCATGGTAAAAATAACTGTTATCTTTTAGATACTCAGTTTCGAAATTGTTGCAATCTGACTAAGGTGGAGTCTGCACATCTTTGGCATGAGCATTTTGGTCACATCAATTATCGTCTTCTAACTAAGATCATTAATAAAGAACTTGTTAGAGGTGTTCCCAAAATCAATGCAAAGATTGAAGGTGTATGTGGTGCCTGTCAAAAGGGTAAGCAAACAAAAGTTCGCCATAAATCATCTCGAAATATTCTCACTAAAGCTCCATTTGATTTAATTCGTATGGATCTCTTCGGACCAATTCAACAACCCACTGTTACTGGAAATAAGTATGATTTAGTTATGGTAGATGACTACAGCAGATTCACTTGGGTTGCATTGCTGTCTCACAAAAATGAAACCCTTGGAGAATTCAAGATTATTGTTAAAAGAATCCAGAACGAATAAGGTCGCAAAATAAAGAAAATTAGGAGTGACCGAGGTACATAATTAAAAGACACTAAGGTGTTTGAATTTTGCGACGAACTGGGAATTATTCAACAATATTCTCCACCCATTACTCCTCAAGCTAATGGAGTTGCAGAAAGAAAGAACAGAAATATTCAGGAAATGGCCAGAGTAATGCTCCATAAAAAAATCTACCTTTAAGATTTTGGGGAGAAGTTATTTTTACAGCATGCTATTTGATCAACCGTGTCTATTTACGGTCCAAAACCCTCAACACTCCATATGAGTTGTGGTATGGTAGAAAACCCAACTTGAAATATCTTAGAGTGTTTGGTAGTAAGTGCTACATTCTGAAGGATCGTGAACATAAAGGGAAATTTGACACTAAAAGTGATGAAGGAATTTTCCTTGGATATGCTTCTGATAGTCGTCGGTTTCGAGTGTTCAATCTCAGAAATCAAGTCATGATGGAATCTGTTAATGTTATCATCGATGATATTAGAGATTTTCATCATGACAATTCTCCTGTTGAATTGCCTCCTTCTGAGACAATTGAGAAAGTTAAAGAAATATCTGAATCAGTTAAAGTTGTCCCAACTATTACTGATCCTGATATTTCTAGTGACGAGGAGAAGAACTCAGAACAAGTCATTCCTGAAGAACAAGAACATGTCCCTCCACGACATCTCTGGGTTCAAAGGAATCATGATCCAAACAGTATTATTGGAGGAAAGGATTCTACGGCTAGAACAAGAGGACACCTTCAAAATATCTGTAACTTTGGTTGTTATCTGTCTCTTGTAGAACCAAGAAATATAGATGAATCTCTTAGTGATCCCGCTTGGGTGAATGCTATGCATGAAGAGTTAAATCAATTTCAAAGGCAAGACATATGGGAACTCGTACCTTGTCCCTCCAATGTTAATATTGTTGGTACCAAATGGATATTTAAGAACAAGTCTGATGAATATGGCACAATTATTAGAAATAAAGCCAAACTTGTCGCTCAAGGATATTCACAAATTGAAGGTATCGATTTTAATGAAACCTTTGCACCTGTGGCACGCCTTGAGTCCATTAGACTATTATTAGCTCATGCTTGTTTCCTCAAGGTTAAACTTTTTCAGATGGATGTAAAATCTGCGCTTCTGAATGGGATTTTAAAGGAAGAAGTTTATGTTGCTCAACCAAAAGGGTTTGAAAACCGTGATTTTCTAGATCACGTTCTCGAACTTAAAAAGGCTCTATATGGATTAAAACAAGCACCTAGAGCCTAGTTTGAAAAACTTACCACTTCTCTTATTAGAAAAGGTTTCTCAAGAGGAGGAGCTGATAAGACATTGTTTACCAAAAGGAGTGGAAAAAATGTGGTTATTGCTTAAGTGTATGTAGATGACATCATCTATGGATCAACTTCGGAGAATCTAGCAAAGGACTTCCAAGTCTCATTGGCTGGAGAATTTGATATGAGAAATGTTGGTGAATTAAAATTCTTTCTAGGATTGAAAATTCAACAACATAAGGATAGGATTTACTTATCTCAAGAAAAGTATTCAAGGGATCTTGTGACAAGATTCGGCTTGGATAAGTCCTCTCCAAAATTAACACCCATGCCTACTACTGGTAAATTACACAAAGATGAGAAAGGAGTAAAAGTAGATCAAAAGTTATATCGATCCATTATTGGAAGCCTTTTATATCTAACAGCTACTAGACCTGATATTTCTTTTAGTATTGGTTATTGTGCTAGATTCCAGGCTAATCCAAAAGAATCTCATCTTGCAGCTGCAAAAAGGATCATACGTTATGTCAATCACACTGTCGGGTATGGTCTATCTTATACTTTTGAAACTAATACTGACATGTCCGCTTATTCTGATGCTGATTGGGCAGGCTGTGTAGAAGACAGAAAATACATCAGGGGTTTATACTATGTGGGACTGAATCTTATTTCTTGGCACAGTAAGAAACAAAATTCACAATCCTTGTCTACATGCGAAGTAGCGTATATTTATGTTGGGTCATGTTGTACACAACTCTTATGGATGAAACAAGCGTTGGCTGACTATGGAGTTGATACTGGAATAATGAAGATCTTTTGTGATAACTCTAGTGCGATTCGAATCACTGAGAATCTTGTTGAGCACTCAAGAACAAAGAACATTGACATAAGGTACCATTTTATTCGAGATCTTCATGAGAATGGTATCATAAATATGGAATTTGTGCCTTCCGAACAACAGTTGGCTGACATCCTCACCAAACCTTTAGATAGTACCACCTTTCAGCACTTAAGGCATTCTATTGGTGTTGCTTTGGTTCATTAACTGTTTTCATAACTCCTTCCCCTGTTCTTATCTCGATCTTTTGGGAAATAGAGTTAAAATTTCAGTTAGTTTACAATTTTTTTAACAGTTTTATGTAGATGTTGTTTTTAGTGTGTAGAAATCCTTCTTTTCTCTTGAAATTAAGGTCACTCTTGTTGTTCCCTTGGGAATGACATCTTATGGGGGAAAGTTCTTTTGAACTTGCGCTTAATTGCCAAATCTTTGTAGGGAGTGCGGCTGTGGAATTTGTAGGGGTTATCTTGTATCTTTATGAACTCCTTGATGAATGCATTTAGCTTCGGCTTTATGATTGCATCTAAACAAGATGATAAAACATTTACCTTTGGTCATGAAATGTCTCATACGGAAATTTCACTAGGATCCCGTTCTTGTACCTTTGCCAATTTTATTGACAAAAAGGGGGAGAATTAATTGTAGGTCACACTACAAATACATATGGTTTTAGGATCATTATGTAAGGGGGAGTGGTTTCAATGTGAGACGGAGTATTGACTAAGCGGGAGTGAAGTATAACCATAGTATTGTTGTTGAAGTTGTGATGCAATTGGACTTTGACGCTGTTTAATAATACTATGACACTGTATAGCAATGATTGAGAACCGATTCTTTTCTCATTGTTATAGATACGGATTTTCAACAACGATGATACTAAACTTACAACCTTTGGGATCATTGGACTACTTGGAAGTGACGAAAATTTCGAGTATTGTTGAAGATTAGGCATGTAGAATAGCAGCTACAAAGTTTATTTATATATTTTTTGTATTCCATATGCATTAATAGTTTTTCCACTAAAATTAACAAAGGGGGAGATTGTTAGAGCATTGCACGGTCAAACTCGCATGTGTTGCTATCTCAAGCATGTTTGTCAATCTTAGTGATCAAAACTATAAAGTCTTGATTTCTAGTCTACTATAGTTAAGGTCTCGGACTAGGATAGAAAGTGTAGTTGAGCTCAAGACTCCATGGAAATCATCATACAAGACGAAGGACTACTCAAGGAACTAGTGGATCTTCATCAACTAAAAGGTATGTGGAGACTTGAACTTATCTATCACTCAAAAGTTTATCTACTCTATCTCCTATCTTTGAGACAAAAGTCGTTCTACTATATAGACTAAGAATATGCACATGTGACATTTCGAGCTGAGTATATCTCGCTTATCTATTTCTCTAAATGGGTGTTTGTAAAGCTTTCTCTTTATCCAAATTAATCTTTGCCTAGTGACGAAAGTCATGTTAAGTTTCAATCTTCTTGGAAAATATTCTGACGAAAAATAGTTTGTGAATAACAACTATATAACGCCCTCAGAGCATGTTTCAATAATTGAAATGAGAGTTTAGACTATATAACCATTGGGGTATATAAACATTGTTATGGCAACACATATATGTATAAGTCCTTAGCACTTGAACCGAAGTTTGCGAACTTTGTTGATCAAGTGGAACCGGAATGTGAGCAGCAACTCAGTCCGCGAACCCAGTCTGCGAAATGGTGTAGTTCTCGAACCCGATAATTTCAGCGGGAGTTTTAGCTCATGTGCAGTCCACGAACTGACGGAAGCTCTCGAACCCGAGAATTCTGCTGGAGTTTATAACTTCAACCGGTTAGATTGAGTCCGCGAACAAAAGAGGTTATGTCTAAAAACGTTGTTCGTGAACTTATTATATATTACTAAGTGATGCTTTTGCAAACCGTGTATTTATAGTTCATGATTAATGATTCCAGTGAATCACATCGTTTTTTATTCAATTGTGTCTCTTGTAGTACTTGAGATCTCATAGAAATTGAACAACTCTCTAACTAGTTCATTTGAGTAATTTGGACTAGTTATGGTGAAGAAGAACATGGTTGATATGGAAGTTATCATTTGGCTAAACTTTTGGTTAACTAGTTGTGAACCAACCATTATACACGTTTGGGTACGCTTACACAAACTCAAAATCGTCAAGTACATGTGTGTATGGCAAGCTAAGTTTTCGATCTAACGGTTGAGGAATGTTAGCTTGTATCTAATCAGGTTTTCATCTAACGGTGAATATTGAATGCTTTGTTACTAAGCTAATATTGATTGCAAACCCTGATTTGAAGACTATATAAGGGGAACTCCATCTATTGGAAAAACTAATCCCCACACACTTTTCTTGTGTGATACTAATTTTCTCTAAGCTAGATTCGATCTCCATTAACCCTTGAGTTTTCTCTCTAAATTTGGGTTAACGACTTAAAGACTTCATTGGGATTGTGAACCCAGACCGATACTACTTTTATCGTAGTTGTGTGATCTGATCTTGATTTTTCTATCGTACGAGTACAACTGTAATAATTGGCTTGACATTCTATCTCCGATAGGCAAGATAAAAGTAGTCACAAACATCTTCGTCTCATTGTTTGTGATTCCTCAGTAATCTTCTTCGCTGTGTCGATTAAGTTTATTGTGAGGTGATTGATGAAACTGAGCTTCTTTTTGGTAATATAAGTCTGGTTTTATCGATTGGTTCCTGTTCACCTTGATTTATCAAAAGACGGAACAAAACTCATTGGATTATTCGTGGGAGACGAATTTATCAATTACCTGTAGACTTTTCTGTGTGAGACAGATTTGTTTATTAAAGTCTTCGACTTTGGGTCGTAGCAACTCTTGGTTGTGGGTGAGATCAGCTAAGGGAATCAAGTGCGCAGTATCCTGCTGGTATCAGAGGCGTAGGATCATAAATGTACCTTGGATCAGTGTGAGATTGGTTGGGGTTCAACTATAGTCCTGACCGAAGTTAATTGGTAGTAGGCTAGTGTCTGTAGCGGCTTAATACAGTATATGTTTAATCTGGACTAGGTCCCGGGGTTTTTTTTCATTTGCAATTTCCTTGTTAACAAAATTCTGGTGTCTGTATTATTTATTTTCTGCATTATATTTTTATATAATTGAAATAATACAGGTTGTGCGTTGTTCAATCGATTAGAATATCCGACCTTATTGGTTGTTGATTTAAATCGATTGACACTTGGATATTGGTCTTTGGTACCATCCAAGTTATCTCTCTTTAATTAGACTCGCAAATCTATTTGCTTGAGCAAATCAAATTGAGAGATTGAGATAATAACTCCTTGAGATATTTTCTATTGATTGAGTCTTGTTGATTCTCTAGAAAACAACTCGGAGTTGTCCATACAGATTGCTAATAGAATTGTTGGGTGGTGTTGTTAGACCCCCGCTTTTTCAATTGGTATCAGAGCAGGCAAACACGGTAAAGACCTTACAAGTCTGTGTTTATAGCGATCTGACTCTAGGGCCAATAAAGTCTATTATAACGCTTCACCAGAATTAAAAATCAATCGTAGAAAAAGTTCTGATAAACTGATTATTCTCCAGAAAAGGTTGGATGAACAAATCCAGATCAACTATGATCTAGCTGCAGAAATTGCAATTCTAAAGGATTTGAAACCCAATTTAAATCCCTTAATGGATATGAGTAACTTCAGTAATTCTTCCATGAATAATCGCCATAAATCAGCTTGTAAACAACGTCTAAAGGTTGTGAAAACTAATGTGAATCGGAACTACTCTACCAAGCTAAAAGGTGTAGGCCCATGTTTGTTTTGTGATTTCTCTAATCACTCTCAACATAATTGTGTGTCATTTCAAAAGAGATTAAAAGTTTCAAGTGATCTTTGTGAGAAAACTAAACAACTTCATGCGTCTCTAAAAAGATACACAGAGCTATTAGGAAATTCCAAACAGAAGTATACTAATAGTATGGGTGCATTTGCTTTAAAATTAACTTCATCTTTTCAATGATTTCTCGACAGTGGATGTAGCAGACACATGACAGGCAATCTCACCTGGTTTGTTTCCTCAGACAACTATGAAGTCGGACCAGTAACATTCAGAGATGGGAGATGTTGCTATATAAACAAGAAGGGAACGATTAAATTTCCTGGCGTACCTGAAATCCATGATGTAGTTTATGTAAAAGGTATGACTGCAAATCTTATTTCTGTTAGTCAAATTTGTGATAAGGGCCATCGAATTGTCTTCAATTCAAATGGATGTGACATTGTGGACAAAACCGGAAAAGTTATTTTTCAAGGACTCATGGTAAAAATAATTGTTATCTTTTTGACACAGTTTCGAAATTGTTACAATCTGACTAAGGTGGAGTCTACACATCTTTAGCATGAGCGTTTTGGTCACATCAATTATCGTCTTATAACTAAGATCATTAATAAAGAACTTGTTAGAGGTGTTCCCAAAATCAATGCAAAGATTGAAGGTGTATGTGGTGCCTGTCAAAAGGGTAAGCAAACAAAAGTTCGCCATAAATCATCTCGAAATATTCTCACTAAAGCTCCACTTGATTTAATTCGTATGGATCTCTTCGGACCAATTCAACAACCCACTGTTACTGGAAAGAAGTATGCTTTAGTTATGGTAGATGACTACACCAGATTCACTTGGGTTGCATTTTTGTCTCACAAAAATGAAACCCTTGGAGAATTCAAGATTATTGTTAAAAGAATCCAGAACGAACAAGGTCGCAAACTAAAGAAAATTAGGAGTGACCGAGGTACATAATTCAAAGACACTAAAGTGTTTGAATTTTGCGACGAACTGGGAATTATTCAACAATATTCTCCACCAATTACTCCTCAAACTAATGGAGTTGCAGAAAGAAAGAACAGAAATATTCAGGAAATGGCCAGAGTAATGCTCCATAACAAAAATCTACCTTTAAGATTTTTGGGAGAAGTTATTTTTACAGCATGCTATTTGATCAACCGTGTCTATTTACGGTCCAAAACCCTCAACACTCCATATGAGTTGTGGTATGGTAGAAAACCCAACTTGAACTATCTTAGAGTGTTTGGTAGTAAGTTCTACATTCTGAAGGATCGTGAACAGAAAGGGAAATTTGACACTAAAAGTGATGAAGGAATTTTCCCTGGATATGCTTCTGATAGTCGTGGGTTTCGAGTGTTCAATCTCAGAACTCAAGTCATGATGGAATCTGCTAATGTTATCATCGATGATATTAATGATTTTCATCATGACAATTCTCCTGTTGAATTTCCTCCTTCTGAGACAATTGAGAAAGTCAAAGAAATATCTGAATCAGTTGAAGTTGTTCCAACTTGTAGGACCAGAATATCACCATGATAGTATTCTTGCGAGATTAACAACACTTCTGTGAGAATACCGCAAGCTCTTCAACAACACTTTGTGAGTGTTATAGAGTAAGTTAAAGAATGACGTAATAGCTGACGATTGAGGAAACATGAGAAGAGCGTGATTTATCTGCGATGGTTACAATTTTTGCAAGATTTCCTATTATAACTACTGCGATAAGATCGCAAATGAAATCCAAAAATAAAGGACAGATTAGCTGTCATCCATTATGTATCGACCCTATATATAGAGACCCAGTATGTTCAGAGGATGATGATGTATTTTTGAGAGTTGAGAAAGTATTTAGGAGAGAGAAACTTTGAAAGAATAGTTGTGTTCTTGATTTTTTCCACTTCTGTAAACATTTCCGAGAATAAAATGATAAAGAGTCGTTTTTAATCTTTAAGTTTGAGTTGAATATTGTGAAATCTTAACAAGGGTGTAGTGTAGGATTTCCGCACCTACATTTTGGCGCCCGAAACAGGGACGAATTTATGATTACTTGAAGAAAAATAATAAAAATTGACATTGTGATTGAAAGGAATTTGGAACAATTAGTGAAAGATCTAACGCAATAATGGCTAGAAGAAGAAGAAACACATCAGAACCACCAACAACCGTAAGGAGGAGTAAAAGACTTGCAGGTGGAGGAACAAATAAAGTGGGAGAATCTTCAAGAATAAGGACAAGAAAAAAATAGAACAAGGAATAATGAAGGAAATCAGGTTCAACAATCAAATCAGCAAACACCAATACAAGATAGATCTGTGGATTATGATAGAGTTAGCGTGCATACTTGGCAATCATATTCAGTGGAAGAAGAAGAAGATCGAGAATTAAGAAATGAAAGAATAGAAGAAAGAGATCGAGGAGTTGTTGAAGAATTAATTCATGGAGAAGATGAAAATAAAACAACAAATGATTTAAGACAAAGAATACAGGAGGAAAGGAGATTAGAAGCAGAAGAACGTGCGAATTTAACAAGGCAAAATCATGAGTTAAGAATGGAGAATTTAAGATTGCAAAGAAGGAGATCAAGAAGTACTGCTAGATCAAGTTCAAGGTAATTTAGAGAAGAACCAAGGCGAAATTCCCCTATGAGAAATGTGGGAAGAATGCAAAATCCAAATGAAGAACATCATCATAGAGAAGAAGAGATAATTGATGATCGACATATTCCACGCGATGAAGATGTAAATGGTAGACAAAATCAAGAGGGTAGAAATAATCAAAATGATGAAGAAAATCGAGAAGAAGGTAGAATAATATTACATGGGCGAGAAATACAAAGAAAACAAAGAATCATTGAGGACGAAATTGAGAGATATTATGCTGAACAAGCACGTTTGGCTTGCGAGATGGAAAGATTAAGAGCAGAAGTGGAAGAACAAGAATTTCAGGAAGCGATTCGGAAGAATAATCATGATAATCGAGAAAGAAGACGCACACAAAATCTCCATAACAATGATATCAATGAGGAATATGATAGAATACAAAGGAGAATAGAAAGACAGCGAAGAGAAATAGTGAGAAATGAAGAAACTCGCAGAGAAGAAATTGGAAGACATAACCAGTTGCGAATCCAGGAAGGAAGAGAAGAGGAAAATCACAGAGGAATACAAAATGAAGATGCAGATGAAGATACACAAAATCTCGCAAGACAAGAAAGGCATGAACGTAGAAGAAGACAAGCTGCACTAAAAAGACCGATGGAGCAAAATTCAGCTGGAAATGAACAAATTTTAAGAGAATTAGCAGAAGTGAGGGGAATGTTGAATAACAGGAGATAAGGAGGTAGAAGGCAACTTGATGAAGTCATTGAAGAGGCTACGAGAACTCCATTCACTCAAGAAGTACAACTAAGAGGAATTCCTCCAAAATGCAATTTACCAGCGTTAAACAATATCTTTGATGGGACTACATGTGCTGTTCAACATGTCAAGGCTTACGTTAGGTGTATGCTACAATGGGAGAACCATGACGCTATGTTATGCAAATATTTTGCATCCAGCTTAACTGGCGAGGCGCTAAAATGGTTTGAGGGATTGCCCAAAAATACTATAACTTCTTTTGACCATTTGCAAGCTACATTTCTGGGAGCATATATAAGCAACAATTCATCGCGGCTAGGTATTGAAGATGTATTTGGGTTAAAGCAGAGGGTTGGTGAGAGTCTGAAATACCTAACTATAAGATGGAAAACAATGTGCAGTGAAATGGCAGGAAGAGTGTATGAGAGATATCTTATTTTATCTTTTATCAATGCAATGTTCGCAACCAATCTATTGTACATACAAATTTTCAGAATCAAGAATATAATTACCATGACAGAGCTGCGAGAATTACAAGAAGAATACATTGCCTTGGAGGAGAAACAAAATGAGATGGAATCATATCCAATTGCAAATACCAGCTCAATAGAGGAAAATGGAAGTCTACTTCCTAAGATGATTAACAATGTGGCGAGCACCTCGCATACACAACAAGAGAAAGTGGTGATCGATAACCAGAAGAAATTAGTAGCCATGGGCAGTTGAGATCAAGAAGAGTATGAAAGGGAAAAGAATTATTACAATCGCGACGGAAATAACAAAATCCAAAGACTTGATCAACCACAAAAAAGTTATGGTGGTCAGAGGCAAAATGATTTTAGAGGGCAAGGGAATCAAAGAGTAATATGGGAAGAAATTAAGATGCCACCCCTGAATGCCAGCATAGAAAAAATTTGGGAAACTATCATTTTGATGGAAAATATACCATCACCTTGGAATATGGGAAAAGAGCCACATATGAATAATCGGAATCAAGCATTTTTTCCTTACCATCATTTTCATGGTCACTCAGTAAATGATTGCAGGAATGTAAAAAGGATAATTTTGAGAATGATTGATCAGGGAAAGTTAAATCACTTTTTATAGGATATCCACAATCTCAACAATTACCACCAGCACCAGATATTCGCAGGGTGAATACTGTAAAAGGAACAGAAACATTCGTGATAGAGGTTGGAGAAAAGGCAAATAATTTGTTTTGTAATTCCATCGTACATTCATATAAAACTATCGAGCACTTCCACGACAACGTTCTTAGCATAGTCTTCGCGAGAGACACAGATGGAAGAGAGATTATGAACATTGCGAGAGTCTCTCCATTAGAGGAATGGAAAAAAAAAACCATTTCTTTCACCGCACAAGAAGTACCTGAACCTGGAGAAATGCATGATCAACCATTGGTTGTGAGGTTAGAGATAAACCCAAAACAGAAAGACGATGAAGGAGAAGATGAAGATAAAGTTGAAGAGGATGAAAATGAAGATTCATGGGCAATTAATAGAGTGTTGATTGACACATGTAGTTCAGTGGATATCTTATTTTATCACACTTATAAGACCATGGGAGGGAGAGACGAGGATTTAATACCCTCAACATACAACATATATGGTTTCAATTGTAGCGCCAATAAACCAAAGAGAGAGGTCACAATGAGGATACCATTAAAGGGAATCAAGTCCAAAGTCTTATTTTGTGTAGTAGATGTGGAGACACCCTATAATGCCTTAATTGGCAGACCGTGGTTACACGGAATTTTAGGTGTGGCGTCAACCTATCATCAATGTATTAAATTTCCACATCCACATGGTATCGGGGTCATCAAAGTAGATTGGGGTGAGAGTAGAAAATGTTATGAGATTGATATAAAGTCTTGTGAAGATAGAGTTGCGAAGAATAGCAATTGGAGGCAAAACATCAAACAAAGACAAACATGTGACAGGTTAATGGTAGATACAATAGAGCAGCGAGAAGATGAGATGTTGCAAAATCAATATGAGTAGTAGAAAATATATGGCAAGCGTATCGCAAATGAAGAAAAAATAACAAAACGCAACAAAAGGGCAGAAGCAAAAAGCAGTAAGTAGGAAGGTAAAATGATGAAGCCTATAAATGGTTTGCTGTTTTATTTTGTTTAAATGAGAAGGATGAAATTGAAAAATTATGCAAGAGCTGAAATAAGATCAAAATAAAAAAATTCATTAGAAGCAGCGAGTTAAATTGCGAGATTATTCAAGGTTACTTAAAGAACAAAAAATTGCGATATTCGCAAAAGAAACAAAGAACGGGATGAACCTTTATGGCGTACACCCTAGTTCGCGGATACAATTTCGCAAGAGGAAAATGTAAGACCTAAAGTACGTCATATAAGGGGGTATCTCTTTACATGACTCAGGGATAAGGTTATACTACTGCTGGAACCTGAGTCATGCAGATATTGGGGGTTAAAGAAAACCTATCCAGGAGAGGTACCTTGGATTTCCAACTATATAAGGTTATACCCTGGTTGGACGACTGAGGACCTCTTATAAGGAGTGCAGAGTATGACTAAGACTCCGAGGTACACGGTTGAGCCAAGGATGCCCGGGACGGACGAACCTACCCTGGCCATTCTTGTTAAGTCTTTGCTATGATGCACTCAGCCTGAAGAAAACCTCACCTAAGGTGCAGTTTTGTAACTATAAGCCATATAGGAATAAAGGACAAGAGGCTGCGAAAACAACTGGTTGTTGGTAAATCCGGATGGGAGGAGCTAGTCTTGTATGGCCGATGTGCCCTCCTTTAAGGGGCAACCAAGTGGAATATAAGGGCGGCGCCCTCTATTAGGGAGCTCATAAGTATCTTAAGATGGCAATGTCATGGGGGTTTACGCTTGCAAGAGCGTTTAGGCCTGTCATATTTTCACATGACAAAGATTACACAAAGGAAACAAGCCATAAGAGAAAAGATGAGATGAGATCAATGGATTTTTACATGAAAGTGTAAAGACGTCCTGCGATTTCATCGCAAGACGGCAATGTCATAAAGTTTTATTCTTGCGAGAGAACTTAGACTTGTCATATTGTCGCATAGGAATTAAAAAAAAATACAGATAAGGCAAGATCAATGGGTTTTCACATACAAGTGTAAAGACATCCTGCGATTTTGTCGCAAAAACATAAAGTGGCAAAGTAAGACCTTTAACTAGGAAGGCATAATAAGACCACAAGAAGTTGAATGACTGCGATATTTCTGCAAAGATTATGAAATTTGCGATATTCACGCATAGATCATAAAAGTATACAACTGATACTTGCGATGATGCTCGCAACTCAATTTTATTTACAATGGATATCTAAGCTCTACTCATTTTTTTCATATTGCAGATGAATAATAGAGGCAAGTATGGGAATGCACGGAGCAATGAGATTATTATTCATCATTATATGATAAAATTACGTAGATCTTATTATATGACACATTTATGCAGATATGACACATTTACATAGACTGTTAAAAAATAATAATTATGTTGATTGACCATGTTGCAGAAAAGAATTGTTTTCTAATTCATACAGATAGAAGCAAAAGAAATTTATACATCAAGTTGGAGAAACTCGCAGTAATATTACAAGAATAAGAAAATAAGTGTACAAAATTACAAGGAAAGATAAAAGAAGAAACATATTTAATTAGATCCACCATCATTGTGGCCAGATTTTTCTCTTTCTTCATCTTCATCATCATCTTCATCCTCATCAGATTCCTCCGCTTCACTATCATAGATAACAAGGTTTGGAGATTTTGCTGGAACTTCTTTTGCAAGATCAGGATACGTAGAATGAGGAATGTTATGATCATCGCAGACCAATTTAATGGAGTCATTGCGAACATTAACAAGAGTACTACTAAAATTCGCAGCGTTAATTCTTAATTGGTCTTTCAATCTTGAATACTTCTCGTTGCGAGCAGGAAGGGTACTTGCGAGTTGATTATTATCAGCGTCAAGTTCTCCAATTCTTTCAGAGTATCTTTTTTCAGCTCTTGCGAGTATACAACAACAAGTTGGAAGTTTTGCAAGGAAGAATAACAAAAGCAAGGAATTAACAAGGGAGAACGGTTAATAACCTTCTCTTCCAGAAATCAAGTCTTTAATTAAAGTCAGCTTGTTCAAAAGATGAAGACTAACATCTACACCTAAATTAGTTCTGGCATTGTCAAGAACTTTCGCAGCCCAGGCAAACTCCTCATCATTATTAATAAGAAGATGGGAACGAATTTGGTTTTCTCTTTCAATAAAACCTTCCTTCTTGCGGATAAGCCCATCCCTTTCAATTTGAACTTCAAGAATGGTCTTGTGGAAATTTGCTAAGGTTTCAGCCCTTTTTCTAGATATACGATCTTTGTCTTTTGAAAGATCCTTGTTCTTGGCCTTTAAAGCTTTAATCTCTACTTTGGAGTTGTGACAAAGTTGTTTGAATCTATTAGTTATATCTAAACAAGATCTGTGGTCAATATCTAAGAGGCAAAACTTAGATCTGAGTTCTTCTATGGAAAGAGAATCAATTTTGGAAGGGTTATTCAAAGAATTATTAAGAAGCTCTAGAAGAGCATCGTCATCTATTGGTTCAGGAAAAGAACGAATGATTGAAGCCTCATCAGTGAGACCATAAATGTCTGCGAGAATGATAAATCAAGTAAGAAGGAGTAATGAAAAGTAAAAATATGAAAGAAAATGAGAAAATTTTCATACCTAAGAGTTGTTTATTAGCACTGTCAAGATTGGATACTTTGAGCGATTGTTGAGAAAGATTTTTCTCAAGATCTGCATTCTTCTCGCGAAGACTAGCAAGTTCAGATTCCATTTGTTCATTCTTCTTGCGGAGATTAATGAATTCCGATTCTAGCTTCTCATTCTTTTTGCGAAGCACAATATTCTTCTTATGGGAAGATGCACGCCTTCTATCCAAATCAGAGGCAGCAGCAAATGAGGCTTTTCCAACCTGCGAGAGAATAATACAAATTAAAGTATGGCGATAAAACAAATATCTAGACACGTTGAAAAAGTGGAAACATACCAGAATACCAAGCGAGTTTAAAAGGCTGGGAGTCAGCGATCTTGAGATCCCATGAAGAGAATCATTATCAACTAATATGGGAGCATCGCAGACTTTGGCGAGAGCCTGGGGTATCCCATTAAGAGATTCATCTCCATAATCGTTTGCGATACCATGAGTAGCATCTCCAAAATTTTTGGATAGTTGAGTCATAGAAGACTCAGAAGAGGAAGAATTCTTCATGGAAAAGACATCGGTATCATCATCATCATTGTTGTCCTTATCAAGATCATCACTTAAATTTTTGGAACAGGTTGAGGAGTTGAAGAAGAAGAGAGTTGGGTTTTTATTCTCTTTAAGGAAGGATCATCAAATTCTTCACTGCGAGGAGCAGTAGGCTTCCTTTTGGGAGGAGCAGTAGATTTCCCCTTGCGATCAGTTATAGATTTCTCCTTGGTATTCGCAGGTTTTATTGGTTCTAATTATTCAATTACCTATGAACACAGATAAAGATAAGAAATAGGGGCAAAAATATATTGTTAAGATTCATTAAGGGGTATTTATTACTTCATCTGTGAAGGATTTAAGAGCTAAAAGAGTACTGGGTTTCCTAAAATTCTGGTAGTTGAGTTTCATCCTGTGAATCTGGAAAGATTAAAGTAGTTAGCGAGAATATAAAAATATGAGAAAGACAATAGTGATAATTGTGCAAAAGATTGGAGGGAACATACCTCTTTAGTTCTTCCAGGCCAATTAAAAAACCATGGTTGATATTCTGAGAGATTCGCAGGTAATGCATGAAGACCAGAGATGTAGGGACCTTCAAGACATAATGGAAAAATAAACCATTTATCATCGCTAGAGTGGCGAGGGCCTTGATTATTATTCGTATGCCAATCGATATCTAACATAAGAATCTTATCTTCAGCGATCTTATCTTTCTTCTCCAAACGAACACCCCAACAAGTGTTATCCCTCTTCATGGGGATTATGTCATAGTTTATGAAGAAATTATCTACAGTATACATTGCAGGAATAATTGGAATACCCTTAAATTTAGGATTCCTCGCAGTCATAGGGTAGCGATATCCTTTATTAGCATCACGAGAAGCATACTCCATCATCAGACGAATGCAGTCCCCGCTCAACTGGTATATCGCTCGCGAGAATTTCTCGTGAAAAAGAATTCATAGAATAATGGAAATTCTGGGTTATAGAGAGGAAAGAGAAGACCAGATTCAAGCTGACCTAGCGAGACTATGACTTTCTCGCGATTACATTGAAATTTAGAAAATAATGGTACATAAAGTTCAGACTTAGGGTTTTGATTGGGAATAGTGGATAAAGTAAAACCTTTGTCTTGAAATTCTTGTTGAAATTTCTCGAAAGCCATCTCGTATTTGTGACCAGCTACAACCATTTTTAGTATGGGAATGAATATTGAAAGAGTGAAAGATCGAAACAAAATTTGTAACAGTAACAGATCCGGAATTTACGGAAGAACAGTGAATTTGCAGAGAAGTTACGGAGAGAAGAATGAAAGAAGTAAAAAGAAGAAAGAAAATGAATGAATGAAGTATTTATAGAAGGAGAGATTTCTCGAGAAGATGAATGTAATAAATGCAAAGAAAAGACGTGAACGGTCAGATCGCAGCGGTTGAAAAGGACGTGTCAAAAATTGAATGGAAGAAAATATACATGAAGACAGCTGGCGAAGAATACAGAAACGTGTCAAAACAGAAAACTGCAAAAGATAAACAGTTGCGGCATTATAAAAATTTCAATTCTCATGATCTTCCCTCCTTCGCAGAAAAGACATGAGAAGAGGCAAGATGTAGGACCATAATATCGCCATGATAGTATTCTTGCGAGATTAACAACACTTCTGCGAGAATACCGCGAGCTCTTCAACAACACTTTGTGAGTGTTACAGAGTAAGTTAAAAAATGACGTAATAGCTGACGATTGAGGAAACATGAGAAGAGCGTGATTTATCTGCGATGGTTACAATGTTTGCGAGATTTCCTATTATAACTATTGCGATAAGATCGCAAATCAAATCCAAAAATAAAGGACAGCTTAGCTGTCATCCATTATGTATCTACTCTATATATAGAGACCCAATATGTTCAGAGGATGATGATGTATTTTTGAGAGTTGAGAAAGTCTTGAGGAGAGAGAAACTTTGAAAGAATAGTTGTGTTCTTGATTTCTTCCACTTCTGTAAACATTTCCGAGAATAAAATGATAAAGAGTCGTTTTTAATCTTTAAGTATGAGTTGAATATTGTGAAATCTTAACAAGGGTATAGTGTAGGATTTCCTGCAACTACATAACTGTTACTGATCCTGATATTTCTAGTGACGAGGAGAAGAACTCAGAACAAGTCACTCCTGAAGAACAAGAACATGTTCCTCCACGACATCTCTGGATTCAAAGGAATCATGATCCAAAAAGTATTATTGGAGGAAAGGATTCTACGGCTAGAACAAGAGGACACCTTCAAAATATCTGTAACTTTGGTTGTTATCTGTCTCTTGTAGAACCAAGAAATATAGATGAAGCTCTTAGTGATCCCGCTTGGGTGAATGTTATGCATGAAGAGTTAAATCAATTTCAAAGGCAAGACGTATGGGAACTCGTACCTTGTCCCTCCAATGTTAATATTGTTGGTATCAAATAGATATTTAAGAAAAAGTCTGATGAATATGGCACAATTATTAGAAATAAAGCCAAACTTGTCGCTCAAGGATATTCACAAATTGAAGGTATCGATTTTAATGAAACCTTTGCACCTGTGGCACGCCTTGAGTCCATTAGACTCTTATTATCTCATGCTTGTTTCCTCAAGGTTAAACTTTTTCAGATGGATGTAAAATCTGCGCTTCTGAATGGGATTTTAAAGGAAGAAGTTTATGTTGCTCAACCAAAAGGGTTTGAAAACCGTGATTTTCTAGATCACGTTCTCGAACTTAAAAAGGCTCTATATGGATTAAAACAAGCACCTAGAGCCTGGTTTGAAAAACTTACCACTTCGCTTATTAGAAAAGGTTTCTCAAGAGGAGGAGCCGATAAGACATTGTTTACCAAAAGGAGTGGAAAAAATGTGGTTATTGCTCAAGTGTATGTAGATGACATCATCTATGGATCAACTTCGGAGAATCTAGCAAAGAACTTCCAAGTCTCATTGGCTTGAGAATTTGAAATGAGCAATGTTAGTGAATTAAAATTCTTTCTAGGATTGAAAATTCAACAACATAAGGATGGGATTTACTTATCTCAAGAAAAGTATGCAAGGGATCTTGTGACAAGATTCGGCTTGGATAAGTCCTCTCCAAAATTAACACCCATGCCTACTAATGGTAAACTACACAAAGATGAGAAATGAGTAAAAGTAGATCAAAAGTTATATCGAACAATTATTGGAAGCCTTTTATATCTAACAACTACTAGACCTGATATTTCTTTTAGTGTTGGTTATTGTGCTAGATTCTAGGCTAATCCAAAAGAATCTCATCTTGCAGCTGCAAAAAGGATCATACGTTATGTCATTCACACTGTCGGGTTTGGTCTATCTTATACTTTTGAAACTAATACTGACATGTCCGTTTATTCTGATGCTGATTGGGCAGGATGTGTAGAAGACATAAAAAATACATCAGGGGGTTTCTACTATGTGGGACTAAATCTTGTTGCTTGGCACAGTAAGAAACAAAATTCACAATCCCTGTCTACATGCGAAGTAGCGTATATTGATGCTGGTTCATGTTGTACACAACTCTTATGGATGAAACAAATGTTGGCTGACTATGGAGTTGATACTGGAATAATGAAGATTTTTTGTGATAACTCTAGTGCGATTCGAATCACTAAGAATCATGTTGATCACTCAAGAACAAAGCACATTGACATAAGGTACCATTTTATTCGAGATCTTCATGAGAATGGTATCATAAATATGGAATTTGTGCATTCCGAACAACAGTTGGATGACATCCTCACCAAACCTTTAGATAGTACCACCTTTCATCACTTAAGGCAGTCTATTGGTGTTATTTTGGTTCATTTACTGTTTTCATAACTCCTGCCCCTGTGCTTATCTCGATCTTTTGGGCAATAGAGTTAAAATTCCAGTAAGTTTACAATTTGTTTAATAGTTTTATCTAGATGTTGTTTTTAGTATGTAGAAATCCTTCTTTTCTCTTGAAACTTAGGTCGCTCTTGTTGTTCCCTTGGGAATGACATCTTATGGGGGGAGAGTTCTTTTGAACTTGCGCTTAATTGCCAAATCTTTGTGGATAGTGCAGCTGTGGAATTTGTAGGGGTTATCTTATATCTTTATGAACTCCTTGATGAATGCATTTAGCTTCGGATTTATGATTGCATCTAAACAAGATGATAGAATATTTACCTTTGGTCATGAAATGTCTCGTACGGAAATTTCATTAGGATCCCGTTCTTGTACCTTTTCCAATTTTATTGACAAAAAGGGGGAGAATTAATTGTAAGTCACACTACAAATACATATGGTTTTAGGATTATTATGTAAGGGTGAGTGGTTTCAATGTGAGATGGAGTATTGACTAAGCGGGAGTGAAGTATAACCATAGTATTATTGTTGAAGTTATGATGCGATTGGACTTTGACACTGTGTAATAATACTATGACATTGTATAGCAATGATTGAGAACCGATGCTTTTCTCATTGTTATAGGTACGGATTTTCAACAACGATGATACTAAACTTACAACCTTTGGGATCATTGGACTACTTGGATGTGACGAAGATTTCGAGTATTGTTGAAGAGTAGGCATGTAGAATAGCAGCTATAAAGTTTATTTATATATTTTTTGTATACCATATGCATTAATAGTTTTGCCACTAAAATTGACAAAGGGGGAGATTGTTAGAGCATTGCTCGGTCAAACTCGCATGCGCTGCTATCTCAAGCATGTTTGTCAATCTTAGTGATCAAAACTGTAAAGTCTTGATTTCTAGTCTACTATATTTAAGGTCCCGTACTAGAATATAAAGTGTAGTTGAGCTCAAGACTCCATGGCAATCATCATACAAGACGAAGGACTACTCAAGGAACTAGTGGATCTTCATCAACTAAAAGGTATGTGGAGACTTGAACTTATCTATCACTCAAAAGTCTATCTACTCTATCTCCTATCTTTGAGACAAAAGTCGTTCTACTATATAGACTAAGAATATGCACATGTGACATTTCGAGCTGAGTATATCTCTCTTATCTATTTCTCGAAATGGATGTTGGTAAAGATTTCGCTTAGTGACGAAAGCTTTGCCTATTTCAAGCTTTCGCTTAGTGACGAAAGCTTTCGCTTAGTGACGAAAGCTTTCGCTTAGTGACGAAAGCTTTCGCTTAGTGACATTTCAAGTTCATCTTTGCCTAGTGACGAAAGTCATGTTAAGTTTCAATCTTCTTGGAAAATATTCTGACGAAAAATAGTTTGTGAATAACAACTATATAACGCCCTCAGAGCATGTTTCAGTAATTGAAATGAGAGTTTAGACTATATAACTATTGGGGGATATAAACATTGTCGTGGCAACACATATATGTATAATTCCTTAGCACTTGAACCGAAGTTTGTGAACTTTTTTGATTAAGTGGAACCGGAATGTGAGCAGCAACTCAGTCCGCGAACTGGCGTAGTTCTCGAACCCGAGAATTTCTGCTGGATTTGTAGCTCATGTGAAGTCCGAAAACTGACGGAAGCTCTCGAACCCGAGAATTTCTGCTGGAGTTTTAGCTCATGTGCAGTCCGAAAACTGACGGAATCTCTCGAACCCGAGAATTTCTGCAGGAGTTTACAACTTCAACTGGTTAGCTTGAGTCCGCGAACTCAAGAGGTTATGTCTGAAAACGTTGTTCGTGAACTTATTATATATTGCCAAGGGATGCTTTTGAAAACCGTGGATTTATAGTTCATGATTAATTATTCGAGTGAATTATTTCTTTTTTGATTCAATTGTGTCTCTTGTAGTACTTGAGATATCATAGCAATTGAACAACTCTCTAACTAGTTCATTTGAGTCATTTGGACTAGTTATGGTGAAGAAGACATGGTTGATATGGAAGTTATCATTTGGCTAACCTTTTGGTTAACTAGTGGTGAACAAACTATTGTACACGTTTGGGTACGGTTACACAAACCCAAAATCGTCAATTACATGTGTGTATGGCAAGCTAAGTTTTCAATCTAACGGTTGAGGAATATTATCTTGTATCTAATCAGGTTTTCATCTAGCGGTGAATATTGAATGCTTTGTTACTAAGCTAACATTGATTGCAAACCCTGATTTGAAGACTATATAAGGGGAACTCTATCTATTGGAAAAACTAATCCCCACACACTTTTCTTGTGTGATACTAGTTTTCTCTATGCTAGAGTCGATCTCCATTAACCCTTGAGTTTTCTCTCTAAACTCGGGTTAACGACTTAAAGACTTCATTGGGATTGTGAAACCAGACCGATACTACTTTTATCGTAGTTGTGTGATCTGATCTTGCTTTTTCTATTGTACGAGTACAATTATAATAATTGGCTTGAGATTCTATCTCCGATAGGCAAGATAAAAGTAGTCACAAACATCTTCGTCTCATTGTTTGTGATTCCTCAATAATCTTCTTCGCTGGGTCGATTAAGTTTATTGTGAGGTGATTGATGAAACTGAGATGTTTTTCGGGACTATAAGTATGGTTTTATCGATTGGTTCCTATTCACCTTGATTTATCAAAAAACTGAACAAAACTCATGGGTTTATTCGTGGGAGACGAATTTATCTATTACCTGTAGACTTTTCTGTTTGGGTCGTAGCAACTCTTGGTTGTGGGTGAGATCATCTAAGGGAATTAAGTACGCAGTATCCTGCTGGGATCAGAGGCGTAGGAGCATAACTGTACCTTGGATCAGTGTGATATTGGTTGGGGTTCAACTTCAGTCCAGACCGAAGTTAATTGGTAGTATGCTAGTGTCTGTAGTGGCTTAATACAATGTATGTTTAATCTGGTCTAGGTCCCGGGGTTTTTCTGCATTTGCGGTTTCCTCGTTAACAAAATTCTAGTGTCTGTGTTATTTTTTTCCCGCATTATATTTTTATATAATTTAAATAATACAGGTTGTGCATTGTTCAATCGATTAGAATATCCGACCTTATTGGTTGTTGATTAAATCGATTGACACTTGGATATTGGTCTTTGGTACCATCCAAGTTATCTCTCTTTGATTAGACTCGCAAATTTATTTGCTTGAGCAAATCAAATTGTGAGATTGAGATAATAACTCCTTGAGATACTTTTTATTTATTGAGTCTTGTTGATTCTCTAGAAAACAACTCGGAGTTATCAATACAGATTGCTAATCAAATTATTGGGTGGTGTTGTTAGAAGCACGCTTTTTTACAAACAATAGTTTTTATGAACCTAATTCACCAATCAAATACAAGAAGAAAAAAATGGGTTGAGAAACTTTTGTAAAAGGAAATGGGAATGTGAGCAGATTTAACAATAACTCCTTGTTCTTCTTCTATTTTATCTTTTCCGGAAGAAATTAGGTTCAATTTTTTATTTAGTAGAAAGGGCATTTTTATAAATTCAACTAGTCAAAGGTAATTTAGTAATCTACCATATGATATGGGTATATGACCCCTAACACAAAAGTTTTGGGTAATGGCCCCTACCACACTATTGGTTTATTTTGGTTCTTTCTCATGGCTTCAAATCTTGTATCTGCCAAGCTCGGGCATTTTGTTGGGCGTATCGCTCATGTAATAAACCATGCCCCATCGTCTTACTCCTACATGCTACAGGGTTCTAATTTTCCAAATATTTACTTCTTCTTTTTTTCTCTTGCCCTTTCATATAACTAGTTGTATATACAAGCAACCAATCCTAGAATAACTTACCATCATATCGGAAATGAATCCGGTTACCTAATCTAGTTCGGGTCCCGAATATATTTTTGAAATTGTACTCGTCGTTAGCCAGCAAAAATAGCAGAGAAAAATAATTTACAATGTACAAACAACCAAGAAAGTCGTTGCTCAAAGGAGAGGCATGTAGGAAACAACCATATTCAATTTATCAAATGATTCAGTATAAAACCAAACATATAACTGGAAATCAAATCACTAGGAGTCTGGTACAAGCAAACTAGAATTGGTTTCGCGAAACAAGATAGTACTCGCATCCCAGTCTTTTCAAAATAACAAGATATTCTCATTCACAACATTGTACACTGAGAATGAATAACATTCTTACTTAACTGATAGAAATCAACTGTAGATGATGAAATTTGGATAAGGGTAAAAAGCATCATTTTGATCCCATAGAAAAAACTCAACTCTCACGGGAGAGATTAAGCCCTTGGTCCTCAAGAAACTAATAGCCACGACTTCTAGTATACGTCCACGTGAGACGCTGCTTCCAGTGATGCCGTGATTCTTAGCGCACATCCTCGACAAGATACTGATGGTCATGTAGGTTCTATAGAGTGTAAAACGTCCCCAGTATACTTATGAATCAAAACAGCCACAATTCCAGCATGTATTTACGAAACGGAGCTGATTGTGATGCCATGATTCCTAGTATACATCCTCGACTAGATATTGTTGGTCATGTAGGCTCTGTAGATGCGTAAAAACATCCCCGGAGGACTTATGACCCAGAGTGAAGATATGCATGTCTCTTGTAAGTAAGACTCACCCTATTTGATATCAAGGACTGATTCCTACTACATCATCCCGAGATACACTGGTCATGTCTTTTCTAGGATCTAACTCGACTTACTGAGGTTTCTGAATAACTCAGTTTCTGAATAACTCATAGGACATCCCTGCGAGATATGCTGGTTATTCTGCCTTCGGGCCCTTTTGAAAGACTCCTAGAACATCCTTTCGAGATACAGTGGTCTTGTTGTCCCATCATATTGACACATTTGATTCCTAGAAAATCACTGCAAGATACGCTGATCAAAGACAAGTGAGTCAAAGTCTCATAGAGGCATTAATTAGGTGTACAAATCCTTTTCTCTCTCTCCAGGACGAGTCTCAGCTGACCACAGAGAGATTCTGATCCGTTAAGAAAATCTTCGTAGAGATTTTGATCTGTCTGCAAAATCTCGGAGAGATTCCAATCTCTCTGCAAAATCTCGGAGAGATTCCAATCTCTCTGCAAAATCTCAAGAGAGATTCAAATCTCTCGGGAAATCTCAGATAAGGCTAAATATTCCCCATGGTAGGCACGAGCTTCACGTAAGAATCGAGTCTCCTATCCACATGAATTCTGAGGCATCCCATGCCTTTTCACATGACTCATCCTAGTCATTCTTACAAATCTGATAATATCTTTATATCTCAACCAACTCGGCTAAAGAGAATATTTCTCTCTCTCAACACGTCATCACAAAGGCTGACTCAGCTTCACACAAATGTATGGGATAACAATTAGGGTTTTGGTCTGGTGGTCTATGGCACGTGTGAGAAATACCCGGCTTATTTCTCACCGCAGAAGATAGTAAAAGCGGTGGAATAATGAGATAAACTCAACCTAGCTTATCTCTATTCCTGAAGAGACGGGAGAATTGCTCAGCACGGCACGAAAAGCAATCCTTATCTTCACCGACCTGAGATTATAGAATTTAGATATAAATAGGTCATCTAATTCTCCAAGCTACAAGAACTTTCTCATAAACTCTCAAATCAATTCTTCTTCAAACCCTAGAATTCTCTGATCTCTCTTCATCTGCTTCCCTCCCTAAGGCCATCCCTAAATCTCATCCATATGACTAAAGCATCCTTTGAACGGCCATTGTACGTGGTTAGGCGAAGACTATTCATGCTCAACCTCTCGTAACTCACTTTCAGAAACCCTAGAATCCAACTTCTAACCTCTCTCATATTTTAGGTAATTACATTTTGGTGACCACAGTGGGAGGTTATTCACTCAGTTACAGATATCAATCATGGTCTCTTAGGAAGGAAAACGATTCCACCAATCTAAACACAACAAAATGTTCCATTGATCCAGTCTCTGTAAATCCCTTACAGGCTTAGCCGAGAGAGTTATCCCCACCAACACTTTCTCTCTTTTTCGAGTTTTACCTTAGTGAATAGGTTAGTGCATCCCGGATCACATGGGTCTCGACGTGCATAATAAAACGGCCTAGGCCTATTTTCATAAAAATCTATTGCTAATCCTTGAAAACGTTAGGTAAGGACCAAGGAGAACTCCCGGAGACTCAACATAATCTTGCAAAATCTCAGATCGACATCTAGACCTATCCGGAAACGCCTTTAGAGTTACCAGAAGGGATTGATCCAACAAATCTAGATCGATTACACGCTTCCTAAAGAATGAGTACTAAAACTGCTAAGAATAGCACTGACGGGATATTTCCTGCAATTGAACTCACCGGAGAAGATAAAGCTCATTACGAACGTGAAAGAGCAAAGAAACAACCATCCAGCCAACCTTATCACTCACAAGAACCTAAAGGACCAGATGACATTCTTAACATGGAGATTCCGACGAATATTTTCTCCAGAATTCGTTTAGGTCAAGGGCCCTCAACCTGATCATAGGGGACTCGGGAAGTTTACTTCACTTTACTATTTGACTTATGTTCATTAATGTGACATGAACTACATTATTTTGTTGAGTAATGAACCTTCTGACATCCTCATTTCTTTTCTTTTTTTTTGATTCAAAACAGGGGATTATTATTAATTAGAAAATGAAGAAATTACATTATTTATATCCTCCAATATTGCACCTAAAATAAAACTTGAAGGATATTCAAACAAGACTTGAGAAATATTAAAGACTCTAACATGTTTTGCCAGCTTAACAGTTGGCAAATTTACTTTCGTATTTATGTATTTGGATATCCAATTTGGGTTCACTGCCAGAGTGTGTTTTATATCTAATATCATAGAGTGATTTTCCCGTGCAGCATGCTGGATATCTCCATTAACTGCCTTGATAATATGCTTCAAAAAAAAAAAACTGCCTTGATAACTAACTCTGCATCCATTTTGAAACAAGCAAATTGAACTGCCAACTCTTCTGCATACTTCATTGCATGTAGAAGTCCCCTGCGTTCCGCTGCTTCTCCATTTAAGAGATCATTGGAGTACTCACATATTGCAGTGATGCAGTTTCCTGCAAAATCACGATGTATTAGCACTAATCCAGCATATTTAACAGAGTTAATAATTTTAAAAGAAGCATCACAATTGAAAGATTGAAATGGTCTAGTAGGTGGTATCCAACTAGTTAAATGATGCTGCACATTATTTTTGATTGATTGATGTTGATGCATCATTTGTTTCTTGTAGTATCATTAAGATTCTGAATATCTCTGATGACTTCCACTGGGTTTGGCTTGATGTTGTCAAAGACATTTCTGCACCTAGCTTTCCAGATTTTCCATACAGTATTTGCCATTTTAACAACCCAATCATCAACTAGATTGTTAAAATCATTCGAAATAATACCATACAATGCCAAGCAACTTGAACTCAAGTCTATATACTAAGCAGACTAGAATTTTACAGACCTCCTTCCTATAAAGGTTAATGATACAACTTAATATCTAACATAATCATAGTTAAGGAAAATGGAAAACTAATACAACAATAGAAATATGCAATAAGTGTTTGAATAACCATAATTTATGTGCAAATATATAGTTTAACCCAAAACAGATAACACTCCCACAAAGTTGGTTTGGATGATACAAAGACAGACTAACAATAAAGTTACAATATCAAACTCAAGACAATGCCAAGGATAGTATGTTCGCAAGGTGGTTCATACTAATATAAATAAATAACGATATGAAAACCACTTCACATTACCAGTTTATAAGTATGCATCTATATGGTTCAAAGGCTAATCAAAGCTTTTTCTCTTCAGTGTCAACTGACTCCATTACCTTTGTTTCTTCTTCCCCTAATTCTTTCAGTGAAACCAAGGTGTTCCTATGAGGGAATACTTGATGAATCTGTTCCTTGAACTCCACAAGCGGTTTTGAGGTTGAAGCTTTTGGATCGTAAATGTTCAGATAAAAACCACGGAGCCTACTGTAACTATAAGTTAAAACACCCCCACTTTTCATAAGAGCTACTAATTCGTCATCATCAATCCTAAACTCTTTAGTCCATTCCAAAGATTGATGTTCCTCCCCCTCATCATGACTATCATTCTTCTTTGCTAATAGCCATATGTCATAAAGTTCGGCTGATTCAACAAAAATAGAGACACCAAAAAATAAAGTCCCATTCACAACCCCCATAGTATTAACCACCCAATCAACGTCTGGTGTTAAAGGAGGTGGTGAAAGGCTTTCACAAAAAAATTCCTCCGCCAAGTCGAAGGTCACAATCATTTCTTTAGTACTATCCATCCAGTAAAGAGCTCCATTAGCAAAGACACCTTGGCACCAAAGATATGTGTCGAACTCATGACTCAACTTTCCAAGGTTCCTCCATCCATCAACGCTGCCTAGAGTGTATATGTGGATTTCCGCATACTGGTCCCAACTATTCAGATACATTCCAACAACTTTGTACTCATTGGACGAAGAAACATAACCGAATCCACTCGTCCAATCATGATACTGCCGGTCACAATCTGTCTTGATTTCTGGAAGCATAACATATTCTTTTGTGATGGGGTTACAGATATATGTTTTTTCTGGGCCTTGAGAAACACATATCAAACCATTAGACGAACCAAGAATGCTAGCATTCTTAAACGGCGGGGTAAAATTAAACCTTCTAATTATGTCAATGGGTGTTGTTGACTCATGATTCTCGTTGTATTCAAAATAGTGAAAACTTTCATTTTCATGTATCAGAGTAGAATTCCATTTATATGAAAAGGCAATAAAGCCCAACTTATAAGAATTTGCGGTAAACCGATTATTCAGATGATGTGAGTGCATTTTAGAAAATGATGGATGATGACAAACAAGATGGTTCCAAATTTTGCATACTGATTTACAATTAAGAACCGATTCAGTTGGTATTCTAGTTAAAATATCTAATGTGATCTCCAAAGGGAGAATCTTGAAATAATCCATGAAATCCTTTTAATCTTCAAACACAGAAACAGCAGAGTTTGAGAAATAGTGATGGCAGCGGAAATGGGGTTCAATCTGGGTTTGAAAATGGAAAAAAAGAAAAGAGTAAGATGAGAACAAAACAAAATTTTAGGGACTTACAGGTGGCCGATAGGAAATGGTTCTTGCGATTAGATCAAGCACAGATGATCAACTGCAACAGATTTCCGGTGTGATTTTGACACATTAAACTTCTTATTCTTATTGAATGATTTCATCAAACAAAGAGAAGGATAAAGATACAACACCACCTTTACTAGCAGATGAAATTACAATTGTTCCATAGAGACAAAAAGAGAGCCCGTAGGTGTCTCATTTCAACAATTTAGAAGCTTGTTTTGTTTTGTTTTCAGAAGTCATTGCTCTCCAATGTCCAATGAAATTTCATCTTAAAATGTTTAATTTTGTTTGTTTCAAAAGTCATTTCATATTTTAAATGATTTCTTTTGGTTTTACAGATGTTTTGTGTCTAAAGTCGTTGCTTCAATCCAATGAAATCATCAGCTCAATCCAATGGTATCATCATCAGCGAAATAATCATATTCAAATGGAAAACTCCAAGTAACTTTGACTAATCAATCCTGTTACTTAAAATCTGGTTTTCAAGGTAAAACCTGGTTGTAATAAATGGTACCAACTCCCAGGCAGGTTCATACTATTTTTCTGGTATTCCAAATCCTGATTTTCAACATTCTAGATTTCTAATCATATTCAACGATTTCCTGTACTTCTGAAAATCAGGCAATATCGGGCTTGGGCTTATGTCAGCCAGTGTTTTGGATGGGGTGCTATAGTCCCCTTTTTCCTTACACAAGTAGTTGCTAAAATCTCAACAAAATGCTATTAAACCAAGAAAATTGCAGGAAAAATAACAACCACATTCATCTGTAAATAATACCGTACAATGCCAAGCAACCAGAACTCAACTCTCTACAGTTAGCTCTGCTAAAAACGATTGTTGTGTTGCCTATCTTCTCAAAATAGCCTGTTATACACATTAAAGGAGGATTACCAATATGTTTCCAAGGATAGCAGCATGCTTAACTAGCTTCTTAATTGATAATACGACCAAAATGTAATAATATTTTTAAACAACTATGATTAGAAATGGCGTTCATATCCTCCCACCTTAAGTTTTTCGATTTGTCTTATCACTCAACTTCGATACGTCTTGGTCGGAAGGTTCTGATGGAACTCTACTTAGAAGCCAAACCAGTCCTGCACCGACCAAAGCGCCAGACAGATGAGCAATGTGATTGACACTTTGCATAGCGGAACTTGCACCCGACATTCTAGTTGAAGCTTGTGCTGCTTCCATCACCTAATTTCCAGACGACCGAAAAGTATATTTAAAAAACTCATTGGCAGGCATGCATGATATAACCAAAAGATACCCTCACATTTTCATTCAAATTAAAAAAACCACAACTACACGGAAAAAAAATTTATTTGTATTACTATAACAAAAGGAAAAATATAATTACAAGTAGGGTTATCAGGCCTAGAGACTAGTATCAGTCAGGGTTCTGCTCTGTTCGATGTGGAGACCTTCAGTGTTCAATCCAGGTATTGGAACATGATATAGTTGAATTTGAGCAATATGAGTAACTTAACTAATATATTTATAAATGTACCTTACAAGTAGGTCAAGGTTATCGAATTCTCGATGGAGTCAAAATTAAGGTTCAATTTTTAATTCTTCTGATATCAGCATACGATTGTTACTAGATGAAGAGGATGATTCAATATATAACTTAGATCCTATAATTATTTTGCAGTAGAAGCACAAGATTACCTTCTCGATAACAAATTGGCCCAGTATAAGAACTTCAAGGATCTTTCTCCAGTCCCAACACATCTGCAAGAAAACATTCGTGGTAGTTAAGATAAAATCATTAAGTAGCACAATTCTTATTCCTAAAATGATTTTGATATGTGGCAGAATAATTGAATTGCCTTACCTTGACAAGAACACTAATAGCAAATAGACCGAACACAGCACCAGATGCTCCAAGAGAAACTGCGTTTCTTGGGAGAACCAACCATGACACCACGTTTGCACCAAGACCTGTTAGAATGTAAGAAGTCCACAGTGCAAAGTTCCCCTCCTCCTCCTCGACAAGCTTCCCTAGAAGAAGATGAAAATAAGACACCCACGTGATTTGGAAAACTCCAAAAACCAAAGAGGCTTTGTCCATTAGAACTAAAATTTCATACATGTTGAGAAAGAGAGAAATTTACCAAAAATGTACAAGAAAAACAGATTGCTGGAGAGATGGTTCCTGTGAAATTTTATCACCACAAAGGTAGTCCAAAAGTTAGAAAACTGAGTACATGACAAATGTTTGAGGATAATATGCACAGATCAAAGATAATTGCTTTTCTATATGAGCATCAAGTCTTTATCATCATGCTACTTTAGATAAAGTAAGAAGCGTCAAAAAGTAGAGAAATCTCACCAGTTAGCATGACAGAATGTTGAAGTCACAAACTGGTACCAAACTGGAAAACTGTGATACAAGTAAAGTCCTTTGATCTCCCTTATCTGAAAAAGGAAAAGAAAAGTGTAAGTAACTGCGCAACTCTATCAGTTTTAACTTCGAGAACTTTACATGTCAACATAGAAATTCCCTTTCATTCATCAAACCAATACAAATAAAAGTGTGATTGGAAAATATAGTTTGCTTTAACACATCCGTAATTCATAAAAAAATCAAAATATATGCACAGCTAAATGCAAGTTCAAATCATGGATCTTTCACTAGACTAGTTGATTAAACTAATTCATTTCTCAACTCCATACTTTATGACCGGAGAAGTGATCTATGAGATATCCCTCATTAAGAATGCAATTGAACTTGCATTTTACATATTCTTTTTGCTAGTGGTATACATTTTCAATGCTTCTTATACCCATAATCCATGTTGCAACCTTGGTTTCTCACTAGTCGCAACACAAACATGTAGATTCTCTTAATAAATTTCACTACAAAATCGAGTTCACCTATTTCTCATATCAATTCATTGGCCATTTCACGGATAACCAAATATCAACCAAAATTCAATTATGCATGCACATTACCATCAAAAGGTTACTAAACAGTAACTACATTAAAAGAACGCATCTTACAGTACATGAAACCAATGATCAGCTGCGAAAACTCCAAGATTAATAAGTAAAATCCAGAATATTCCATTCACACGCTTATCCGGCTTTCGTTTATCGTCAGGCTTTCCAAGTTCCAGCTGAGATATCATATCTAGTCAAACAAAAATTAAACATACATCATGAACTCAAACTCAAAATTCTCTACTAAAACCCTAAACCCTAATCAGAATTATATTCAAATTAACTAATTCAAGGTCAAATTTTTTGTATCCATTTGAATTTTGAAATACAAAAATGCCCAAACAAATTAGGGCAATCCCATATCAAATTACTTCAAAAAGGAGAGAAATAGAGATGATAGAAGGTACAATATACCTGAGTCGTTGCTCATGTTGCAGACATGTCTAAATCGAGGAGAACTGGGTTTCTTAAGAACCGTTAACTTATTGGTTTGGTCTCTGAAATTTCTTGTTGAATGCCTAAGAATAGAAGAAGAAATGGTGGGAAATTGGAGGCGGGAAATCGGGAATTTGTTGAAGGTTTTTGCGAGGAGGAATCCATTAGGATTGGGCGGAGGAGGAGCAGAAGTGTGGAGTGTGAGAAGACGAGCTAACTGCCCCATCTTTCCCTTATGTACTTTTTCTGAGTGCCATTAGAAAAAAGAACTGCATAATATATAGTATGGCCTCTGTGAAGGGCAACCGCATAAAATTTTCTTATGCCATGTGGGTCCCATATCCAAATCTGTCATCAACATGATTACACGGAGGAAGAACATCGGATACATCATAAAACAACCCAAGATAAATCAAAGGATGTGGTTCTCCGTGTCACACCCTTCAAGTCGCACACGTGGTGTTCATTCCAATATTATGAATTAAAAATGAATACTCAAGTCAAGATATAGAATTTCAAAAATTATAACGGGGAGGTTTGAACTCATGACCTATTGTGTCATAATAGTGGCCTCTAACCATTGTTACACCTTGGTTGGAATTGATAGAAAAGATAAACAAATAGTGGTTGTTTGTTCAACTTAAATATTAATTAGTATAAGTGTTTTATTAATAAGTGATTTGTCTAGAGAGAAGATAAATCTATGGTCATGGTTTGTTCAACTTAAATATTAATTAGTATAAGTGTTTTATTAATTAATGTCTCATGATAAATGATTTATTAATTTTACATCATAAATGTCCCTTAATTAATATTAATACATATCCCCATCAATAAATAATAATTTTGACAAAAATTATTTCAATATATATTAGTGATGGTGGTGGTAGTAGAGGAAGAAGTAAGTGGTGGAAGCGGTGGAAGGTGTTACTAAGTGGTGGAGGCGGTAACATTAGTTTTGGTGGAAGAAATAGTGACGCTGGATGGTTTTAATGGCGGTGGTATTGGTTTTTTATTTTTGAATCAAAAAAAAAAAATTACATGACAGGTAACATTGATTTGTGAAAAGTATAGTTGGTTGTTTTTGACACGATCAATAAAGGCGGATAACAAATACTTTTGGGATGATACCAAATCATATAAGACAAAATGGTTGTTTTTGGTACCACTGCTATCTTTGGTAACCGTTCGTATACATGATTTTCAGTATTAACAAAAAACATATAGTTGAATAAATTAATTGACGACCTAAGTTTGTTAAATCTAAACTTTATACATGACGTGTGGGATTAAAAGTTATAAGTGTTCCCAATATTCTACGAGGGATGGAAAATGGTGGTGGTGGAGAAAGAAGTGATATCTGGTGGTTTGTGGTACTTGCCGGTATTGATGAGTAGTAATTGACTATGTTAATTATGTGCTGATACAAAAGGATAACACTATAAATTAGAAATGTGGTTGATCTTCTTAATGCTAATATAAACTCGGTTAAAATACATGAAAATTAAGAAGAAGAAAAAAAAAATTGGATGTCACGTTATATAATAAATAACACTAAAAACTACATATTTAGTATCAAGGTTTCTCCGTCCAATAGATAAATCTAAGATTGTATTGAGATCCCGTAAGCAGAGGGCGAGTTGGTCTTGGATATCTGAATGATAATGAAACGCTCCCTCTCGGTTTCTCCAATGAAAACCGAAACCTTCTAAAAAAATAATCAATCGAACAACACTTAGATGGAACGCATCACCATCTGTGTAAACTTCTCTGAATTGCTACATATCCAGTGAAATTTCTACAGATTAATCTGGTGATTTCGTCTTACCGTAGTTTTTAACGAGGCATGCAATTAAATCTCTAATAGTGATTTTAAAGGTATTTAATAATTAAAAAATTCCCTTATAAGTTTTGTTTATGCAAGTATTGATTTAACTTGGTTTCTTTTATATTTTATGTTAAGTTGATGCCTTTTTAATTTGAATACGTGTTTGGTTAACAAACTTTGATACATATAGGGTATTTTCTTTGTAGCACTGTCTCATTTTTCCCGCTAGCACTTTGTTTCGATCCCGTATTTGTAGATATTATTTGACTAATGTTGGGGTATTTGTTTAATCTCAAGGCCGATTAAACCCAGTGTGTGTTCTACACATTGAAGGCGACAGAAGTTTGTGTCGGCTCTACCTTGAAACTAATAATTTTCTTCGGAAGGTTAATTGAATTTATTTAGATACAAATATCAATATGACTATGCTCTTTAAAACTCCAAATTACTTGAGTAACACTAGATGTGAGAACGTCATTCATGCACTACTTAGCATAGTTGGTGTGAAATCTTTTTATCCACGAATTTCTTCAATTTTATGTTATCAATATGATTGAGAAAGAATCTTATACATGTTTTGATTTACTATTATAAGTTTATTTTTTCAACTCACATGTGTATATCTCAGCCTTCCAATAGCCAAGGGTTCTTCATTTTTATAACTCTCACATTTGCAAAAAATAAATAAATAGTGTTTATCTATAGTAGGGAAAATATTCTGGGTTTTTGCTTCACTCCTTAGAGCCTTAATTATCAATAATTTCGGAACAAATGTATTCATAAACATCATGGAGTTGGATTGCCAGTTTAGGTATATGTACTGTTAGATGAAATATTCTTTTTGAAATTTGAAATTATGGAACAATAAATGGGAAAAAAAATTATTTACTGTATTTTTTATTCTTTTTCATGTTGGCACAACATTATTACTCCGTCCAGATAATAAATTGGAATAACATGCTTATGTAAAAAATAAAAAGATCAGGTAACCCATTTTGTTTCCCAAAACCTATTTGAATATCAAAATAATTACTCACGAAAAAAAATGAAGCAAGAGGAATGTGAACAATATCGTATTAAATACAAAACATCCTGTGCCGTTACGGCACGGGTTAAGATCTAGTACATAATAAGACAAAAATAGGGTGGCTAATAGTATTTTTAGGGTAGCCCTTATCCTCCTCTTTTCAAAAATGCGAAAATACCCTTATGAGATTAGTGTTAAATTAGTGTTAATCTGATTAATTAATTGTTAATGATTGTAGTTAGTTTAGTGTTAATTTAGGATAATAATTTTCTTTTAAAGATAGTTAGTGAGTTATTTTAGAAAAAGAAGAAGGAGAGGAGGAAAAAAATATTCTTTGTGATCTTTGTGATTATTGAGAGATGTGTGATACAAATTCGAGTGAGGAAGGTGAATCTTCATCACGTAAAGCTAAGAAAATACATATCAATTACGATGGAGATCCAGACATGGCTGATTTGTTGGATTATGAAAATGATTTTACCCAAACTCAACTTTTTTATCTAGCTCAAGATGATTCCTTTATGGAGCCAAATCCCGAAGATGAGTACATGGATGAGGAACCCAATGCTAATAATACACATGTATGGTTGTATAAGTTGTTTAATTTCCGTTTTGTAGCTTGATTTCACCAAAAGTTATGATTTTTGCAACTAGTTCGGTGCAACAGAGAAAGGTTCGGCAGATAATATGTATGCCGAACCATAATAAATAAGAACAGTTCGGTTTCCTCGATTGAGAAATATATACGCCGAACTGTCACTCAATTATTTGCGCGCCAAATAATTTTCATGGTTCGGCTCAAATTTGATGTGATAATATAAGCCGAACCGTATACAAAAAAAATAAACGAGTTACATTGTAATGTTCATCTTACACGTTATCCAGCCGAACATTAATTTTTGTTTTTAGAAATTTCAAGTCTTATGGTACGGCTTATAATATTAGTGCCCAATAGGCCGAATCCATGTTTGACAAGTAGTTCAGCTTTCATATAGTACGGCGTATTAGCCGAACCTGACCCAAAACCTGTGCGATATTGTTGTAGATTGTTCCTGAAATGGAAACTATGGAGGATCAACCACCGCCTGTTGATATCATTCATGAAGATACTAGAGATCACTTTCAAACTGACTTGGTAACGTAGTTTATGTTTTTATTAATTTTCAAGTATGTTGTATGCAAAATCATTAATAAAACTTAAGTTTTGTACTTGTGGATATGTAGACGTGGAAAACCAAAGAAGAAGCTGTTAAATGGGTTGAGGAATATGCTTGGAAAATCAATTGCGTCCTAGTTAAAGGTAGACAAAGACGAAAGGAGCGGGTTGAGATGATTTGTGAGAGGGGTGGGAAGAAAGTAAGCAAGAATAAAAAAGGTAAGCCATATGTTGGGAAGACCGGGAAAAAATATAAGAATAAAATAAGGAAGATAAATTGTCCTTTCAAGATCGTCTTAAATTGGAACATAGATGAAGGAGTTTTCACAATGAATAATGATATGGATTTCCGTCATAACCACCCACATCCAAAGGATCTTCAAGAACATTATAGAGCCGGAAGACTCAAACCTCATGAATATGCGGAGCTAGATAAAATGACACGAGCACGTATGCCACCCTTTAACCAAAAGAAATTGGATGAATTCGGCCATGTGACGCACCTTTTTATTGCCCATCCGGAATGCGTAAAGTTGGTGTTATGCTTCCCACAAGTTCTCATATTGGATTGCACTTATAAGACCAATAAGTATGGGATGCCCTTGATGAACGTTGTTGGTCATACGTCAACCAAGTCACCTTTCACCGTTGCTTTTTGTTTTTTGCATGATGACTTGAAAGAAAGCTATGTGTGGGCATTGGAACAAGTGAAGTTAATCTTCCAGGAGGATGCTCTTCCAAAGGTCATGGTAACCGACCAAGAGGCAGCATTGTTGTTTGATATAAGGAAGGTATTTCAGAATGCGCAAAAAAAAATTGTACCTTTCATGTATGGAATAATGCTAAGAAGAAATGCCAAGGGATAATACAACCGCTCAAGTTGAAAGAGCTAGAGAAGATTGCTCCTACCGGATGCAGAACGAGAAGTAAAGAAGAAATAATTCAAGAAAGCATATGAGGCTAATGTAAGGATGTGGGCATGTTTCCATAATGATTTGGAAGCTTTGACTTGGTCCATCACCGAAGAAGTGTTTGAAGAAAATGTTGCAAATCTCATTGCGAATTGGGGCGTCAAATGCCCGGAAATCATTATATATTTACGCAAGCAATTCTTGGATACCAACGCACATAGATTTGTTAGTGCATTTAAAAACCACCACAAGCACTTCGACAACCAAGCTACAAGTATGGTAGAGTCGGCTCACTATCGTTTGAAGAGGAATCTATTTGGGTGCGTGGACACATTCGTCACGGTGTTTGACGTAATGAAAGACTATTTCTTGAGTGACGTTATAAGAATTATAACGTTATTAGAAAAAAGTCTAATGATGAAGCATGATGAATTCCCGGATGATACGTGGCTCCGGGGACTAACCCATAGGGTCTCTCATTTGTGCATTGAACTTATAATGAAGGAAGTAGATTTGATGGACAAAATGGATGCTAATTCCCAAGAAGAGTGTGTTTGTAAAATGAGGGAAAGCATGTGACTTCCATGTCGGCATGAACTACTTCGGTACATGGATTGTCTGATACCTTGTGAGGATATTGATCCTTATTGGAAACAATTGAGTAGTGATCCTATTCCCGACGAGGACGATGATGTAGAGATTTGGGACACACCTTATGAAAAAAGGTTGTCTGAAATGTATCGTGGGATGTCGTGACCTCAAAAACAAATCTTATGGGACAACATGATTCCAATCCTCTATCCTAACACCCAACAAGGTATATTAGAACCGGAAAAGGTGCCACAAAAAGGTAGGCCACCCACGAAAGAAAACCGAAAAGAGCAGAGAGCAAGAGCATATTCTCTTACCAAAAAAACCACACCTACCACAAGGGATCCATACAGGGTTGAGTACCATGATACAAAGTCCGAATAATAGAATAAGGAAATAGAGAAGTTAGACAAGATGGATGAAGTGAATCTATTAAATAAACATGGTCGACCGAGCAAGGATAAAGGTGAAACAACTAACAAAGATGTTAAGAATAGTGGTCCTCTATCTCCTCCACCATTGGAAGGAGGCGTAAAGCTTAAGGGTAAGATGTGTCCATCTCAACAAATGGAAACAACAAAGACCACTCTGGTGCCCATGCAAAAGGAGAAAAAAACCATATATGCGGAAGGGAAAATGAAGGGTCCTAAAAGAGATAGTTTGGGGAAGTATTTGAGACCTTCTATTATGATTTATAAAAACTACTTGTAAAACCTACCCGAAGCCATTCATGAGTTTATTATATCCATGGACGACGTCCATGGGGATGGCAATTGTGGTTTCCATGTCACCGCGGAACAACTAGGACCTTTTAAAGATGGGAACCAAACGGTTTCCCAAGGGGATGAAGTAAATTATATTCTTCAAAGATTGTTACAAACTCTACGCCGAAACAGGGACTTCTACAAGTCAATGATGCGAGGTGGCGGAGACCACGGGGTTGCACAAGAGTTCATTAGTTTTGAACGGCATTTACATGGAGATATCGTCATCACACGTGATCATTGGATGCAAATGCCGATATGTGGGTTTTTAATCACGGAGACCTTTAATTGTATTGTTCATTCTTTTTCGAGGGCCGGAAGTTGTTTCACCTACGCGTCGCCAACAAAGCCTTGCAATGAGAGTGTGAAAGATAGAAGACTAGTTATTGCATTTGTTCAAGGCTGCCATTATATCGGTCTTAAGCTTAGACCTGGTTGCCCAATACCTCCATTGTGTCATTTAACCTTTTGGTCTATTTTTGAAGAAAATTACTCTATGGATTGGTGTGCAAATTACGCTACGAATATGGAGCTTTCGAGAAGTTTGCATCCACCTCTTCCACCCAGACTAGTGTGTTTAATAGATGATGAGGATGAAGAAGATGTTTTTGAGGATGATGAAGAAGATGTTTATGAAGATGACGAAGAAAATGTTGTAAGGTTAGGATCACCCTAGTACTTAATACATTGGATATATATAATTATTTTGCATTTTGTTTTCGTCGGATGCCTAGGTTGATATGAGATTATGAATGCTACATAATGTATCCTAAAGTGCATCTTATGAATTAAATATATTTTGTGGTTTTTTAACTTGTTTGTTGGTGCAAATATTTGAAGAAAAAGAACTCTCAGTATACGGTTTGGCTAACAAGTAAAACTATATTTGAGCCGATCCTTGCATATAAAAAAAAATTGTACTTCCTAAGTGTCAAGGTTCGGCTAAATAAAGACCATTATTGTGAGCTGAACTCAGACGAAGCACATTTTGACAACATACAGTGTAATGTTCGCTTTATTAGGGAATATAAATAATAAGCCGATCCAGTGTTGGCTACCCAAGTGTTATGGTTCGGCTTACATGTGATGATTTTTTTTGTGCCGAACTATAATGCTGCTAAGTATCCCAACACACAGTGTAAGGTTCGGCTTATTCGAAATATTCCATAACAAGCCGATCCTTATAAGATTCCATATATTATATGGTTCGGCTTATAGGTAATTTAATTATACAGCCGAACCATATATGTTGAACCTGCAATTACCTAAATTGTTTGAAATCATAAAATCACCATTACAAATTAACCATTATAAAATCACTAACCATTACAAAGTAACAATTACAAGGATTTAATAACCAAAACGAGTTATGACAAAATTCCTAAGGATGTTGTAGTGAGCTTGGTATTTGAAAAAATTTCCTTTCCATCTTCGCCATTCCTCTAGAGCTCGAACAACAATCTCATCAATTGTTTCACCTTTAATCCGATATTGATTGACAATCCGAATCATAGCTATGAAGTCCCTAACTTTATTTTTAATTGTTTCGATTCGTCAAAACAGTGATGCCCTATCCCGATCGTTTGGATTACCTGTTTCATTGGTGAAGGCTTCATGAATTCTGACCAAGTAGTACATACTCATTAGACCCTTTACCCGTCGCTCGGCACCATTCTCCGGATAGTAAGTTACGTAATGTTTGCAAAGAGATAAATCTTCTTCTAGAGTATACTTAGGACTAGACACTGCCATTTTGTGCTTTGATAATGAGATATCATATGTGGATATATATATGCTTGACGGATTTTACTATTTGTAACGGCTATATTTTCAAATGTTGCTTAAATATATCTAGTTCGTCTTGTATGGCTTTTATATTACAAGCCAAACTACACTTAACGTACCATCTCCAACGGCTACTTTTCAAATTTTGAAAAACAATAGGGGTTCGGAAGACATACATTTTCATTTAAAAGCCGAACCTGCAAATTTTTCGACCATCTAGTGTATCTCAGCGCAAAGGTCTCTAATAAATATCAGAATTTTTCTCTCCAGCCATCTGTAACATATTCCGAGCTCGTATCTTCTTCCTTAATGGCGTATAGCCCAAAGTCTTTGAATTCTAACTTCCTAAATAAAAAGGAATGCAAAGTTAGTTTTATAAAAAGAAAACTAAACAACTCTATAATGGAACATTAAGCTTTTGGATTACTCACTTTTTCTTCATTAGTTTCGCTGGGATGATATTGATTAACCCATCCTAATACTCTGATATAATATTTCATCATATAACGGATTTGTCGGAATCTTTCGGCTAATTCCGAACACGTACGATGTTTAGGATTTTCATCTAACCGAAAATGGAATTCTTTTATTTTTTTCCAAAACATCGAATAATGCACATCAGGATGTTCACCATAAATACGATAAGTCCGAATGAAAGCTCTAACAAGCAACTTATCATCTTCTATGGTAAATGATTCCATGAATTAGTATAGGCGGAAACAATGAGTTAAGCAGACCTAATGCTATGAATATAACATTATATATTGTAAAAGCCACAACGGATCTATTTTTTACATAAGACAGTGTAATGTTCGGCTTATATTAACTATTTCCTTATAAACCGAACCTGTTGATTTACAGGTTTGGCTTATTCGTGTCTGGTATAATGAGTCGAACCAAATGCGTAATCCAAAATTTGTTGAATTCTACAGGTTCAGCAACTAAGAAAATTGTAATTTGAGCCGAACCATGTTCCTGTAAGTTGTTTCAAAGACCACCTAACATTTGAACCAAACATATAAAACCATTGAAAATTACATTAAAACATGTGATTTAAGGTACTAAACCAAACTAGTGTATTTAACAAAACATAACAAACTAAGTGTACTTCACAACTCATAACGAAGAAAGTGTGCTTAACAATTCATAACAAAATATAACAAACTAAATGTACTTCACGACACATCCAAACTTATAGTTCACTAACCACAACCTTTTTTCCCTTTAGGACGTACATTCTCGTCCTCTTCACCAGTTGGCCCGCCCCTAGCAGCTCGACTTGAGCCTTCACCTTCTTGCCGTGACTTCTTGCTCGTCGTCCTTTTTCCTGGTTTATTGGGTCCTTCCCTTTGTTTATGACTGCATCCCACTGGTTGTACCAATCCTCTTGCTCCTCCACCGTCATCTTAGTTTTACAAGAAATTCTTTTCTTTAAATTTCTCAACAAATCCTTACCTGCCGCAACCTGGTTCCATTTAAAGGTCACTTAAACAAGAACTTCAATATTTAAAAAGTAATACTTAAACATGTAAAAATTGAAGACATCGCTTACCATTGTTTTATATGCCTTTTGAATGTCAACGGCCTTGGACTTCTTTTTGGAAACCTTTGCCTTCTCTCTGTCAGCTACAACTTGACTTGCTCTATTGATAATAAGCGAGTGTGAAATTTCATTATACCAATCCATGTAGCCTGGCTCAAATTGTGCATGACCGTCACCCAAAATATGCAAGTGGTTCATATTTAACTTGTTGGCATCCAACCTTCTCTAGTACTCTAAGGTTGGTTCTGGATCATATTTGGGGCACCACGAAGAGGTGGTGCTTTTAGTCCCAGTGGTACCCAATGGCAACAACCTGAAATTATCGTTAACTACTGGGAGCGTTTGGACAGATCCTAACTGACGTAGAACGCGACGAGGATCATATATTACAAAACCACCCGGATAAAATAAAAGGTCCGTAGTACATACCTATCGGCACAAAATTATCTTTAACAACATAATATTCTTGAATATCTCTCAAATATGGGTCAAATACGATGTCACTCCCATCCAAAAAGTCTAATTTCTCTCTGAGATTAATAAGCACATCTTTCTTATTTCTTTCTTTCTTGCCTTCCATATCATATCGATTTTCTGTTGGCATTGTTTTATCCCAATTTGGATGTACTTTGGCCAATTTCAATTTCGGGTAATGGTCATATACCCACACCTACATAAATAATTCAAGAGTTCTCAAAATATCCTCTGAACTATAAACGTTCAGCAGATAATGAAAATTAACTAACTTGTCGAACCTATATAACATAAAGATCGGATTACACATATGCATGGTTTTAAGCCGAACTTTGAACTGAACAACCAATATAAAAAAATTAATAAGTATAATTTGAACAACAAAATCAAATTTAATGAAGATTATTACCTGAAGCATAGTGAAATTTCCTCCAATGTTTGTACGAGTTGATTGAGTAGGTAGGCAAGTGACGCTGTCCCCCAAGCATAACTATTAACCGAGTGAACATCCTTTAAAAATTGGAGATATTGAGCACTCACCTTGTTCCCAGAAGTGTCTGGAAAGATATCTCTTCCAAGAGTGTACAACATATATGCTGTTGCAGTTTGTTTCACTAACTCCTCAGTCATCACCAACTTTCCATCTTTAACCCTCTCCGTTGTTTTCTCAAAATAGGTTTTCAACCTCAACAACTTGAACTTCTTGTTTTTCTTGTAGGATGCACCTTTATCACCATGGGTAGAAGTGACATCTCTCACAGAACAACAAAACTCTAGTTCGGTTATTGATCTTGGCCAACCTAGAGTTTCCTCCGCCAACTTATACAAATCATCCCAACTCATATTATAAAACATTGCATCCACGCTTTCTCCGGTGACACTAAGGCACGTAATATTATTCGCGTCTTCAGGAGTGATTGTCATCTCTCCAAAAGGGAGATGAAATTTGTAAGTCTTATGAGCAAATCTCTCGGCAAAGGCGGAGGCTGTCACTCTATCACATTCCTGATGATCGTATTTAATGGCAGACCATAAACCAGAGCCTTGCACTATAGAAATCACCTCAGGTACCTATTTAAACAAATCACAATGTGCATCCATTTGATGTCTCAAAACTCTGACCGCACGACAATGATCAGGAGTCTCATATATCCTCTTAGCCCAAGATTCTATGTAACCAATCAACACCTTGCCTCTGTCGGCTGGAAGACCGTGTGGTAAACCATCATCTCTTGGATCTATTACATCATCATCATCAGGAATGTGAAACCCAACAACACGAGGTGTGGCATATTGCTTCTCTGGTTGTTGTTGATCTTCCACATCTGGTTGATCTTCCATATCTGGTTGATCTTCCACATCTGGTTGATCTTCCCGGTTTTTCATTTTACCCTTTTGGTTCCTATGCATAGTACAAAAGCATAAATAAGTATAATCCTACAGAATACACAGTATATCCTTAAAAAATAGGTTATAGAACTAAGTTCGGCGTATAATAACGCCAGACGAAATAGCCGAACCAATTAAACTCAAAGATCGGCGATTATCTAAACTAGATGAACTATTCTTAAGTTAAAGGTTCAACAGCTAATTAATTACATTTTATGAGCCGAACCGTTCTTTGTGTTTCGAAAAAAACTAGGTTTTTTCAATTTAATCTAATCTAACAATACAATAAAATGCATTAATCAACAAATTAAATGGTTGGGCTTGTATAACATACCTTTTAATCCTCATTTCCGGTGTTTCTTCTTCACTTGATTGAACTTCTTTGTCAATTTCAGTTTCAACTCCTTCTAACGGTTGTTGGTCTTCAATTGACGGATTAGAAGAATATTTGGACCGCCTACCAATTGTTTTTTGTTTTCTACGAGCCATTTTATAGTTGTGTTTAATCGACAATCAAATTGTTATGAATCGGCGATCAATTTCGGCGATGAAATATGATTTTAACCGATTTTCTCTGACTTGGTTTGAATAGAGAAGAGGAGAAGAACCGAAAAGGTTCTTTTGATGTTCCTTATGCTTTGACCCAAAATAGATTTTTTTGCTTTTATATCAAATTAAGGGTAGTATAGTAATTTACAAGTTTCTAGAATATTCTAATACTTTGCAAATAGTTCGGCTCTTTATAAAATCTCAGTTTAAGCCGAACAGGATTCCTTACTAAGATAGAACTTGGTGTCGAACTTACTAATAAGAGAACAGTCGAATGTCACAGTGCAAGGTTCGACTTATACGCATTAAACACTTATAAGCTGAGCTTTTTACTTAAAAAATTGAGGAATGTCAGAATAAGGTTCGGCTAATACGTATTACATATTTATAATCCGAACTTTATACTGTAACTTACGTATCGCAGTGCACTCAAAGCTTAGCATTTCACTTAAACATAAAAGAATAACATTGTAGTTAAACATCAAAACATTGTACCGAAAACCAAACACATAAAATTGTTTTCTTCAAGTAAATAAAATTGTGCTAAAATCAAACATTACTTAAAAACCAAGCCATAAAAACCTAGTGTACTTCAATTTGAACATAATCATCTATTGAGCATGACCGTGTCTTCCACCACCACGGACTTTTTTAGCACCACTTCCACTCGCACCTTCACCTTTGTTGACTACTCCATCCCAATGGTTGTACATATATTATTGCTCTTCCACCGCCATATCCACATTGCAATCAATTTTATTCTTCATTAGCCTTCAACACGTCATTACCCTCAGCCATCTGATAAAATTTAGTTAAAACATATAAGCAATAATAGACAAAAATATTGAAAACAAGTTTAAAAGTATGCACTCAATATACCATAGTTCGGTAAGACTTCGAAACATCTTCAACCATGCCCTTTGTGTTCTTCCTCGTAGTCGGCTCGACTTCCTTTTGTGTTCGCTTTCCCCTCTTACCATCTACCAAAGCTTGACTTTACCTATTAATGATTAAAGGATATGAAGTTTGGTTATACCAATCTATATAAGTTGGGTCAACTTCACAAGGATCGTCACGAAACTCTTCTAAGTCAACCTAACTTAATTTGTTATCTTCCAATTTATCCCAACAATCAATGGTAGGATCGGGATCATATTCGGCATTACATGAACTTTCTGTACTCTTTGTTCCCTTAGAACCCTTGGGAAACAACTTGAACTTTGATTCCTCTACCACCAGAATCATTTGGATAAATCCATATTGACGGAGTACTCGACGGGGATCAAACACTATAAAGCCTTCGGGATAAAACAATGGCCCATAGTACATCCCCAATGGCATATCTTCATCCTCAAAAACTTCATCATCTTCTTCATCCTTTTTGTAAGGTTGAAATACAACTTGTTCAACAGTCAAAGAGTCTAACTCTTCTCTCAAAGCTATCAAGATTTCCTTTTTATTCCTCTTCTTATTTTCCTTGAAACTCCATTCGGCCGAGGTAGGGAATGTGTCTACCCATTTGTCATATTCCTTGGCTAAATTCAAATCCGGGAAATGGTCATATATCCATACCTACACCAACAATATAAAAAAAAACACAAAACTTATTTATTAGGATCAGTAGAATTGGATCACGGAGATTGTAAACTTTGATAAATAGAAGAAAGTTCGGCTTATATTCAAAAACACTTTAATGCCAAACCAACTAAGTTCGGCTAAGTTAATTAAAATATCAACAGCCGAACCTTTTGAAAAGTAGGTTCGTCATACACAAAAACCAAAATTCAAAGCCGAGTTTTTTCTTGAAAATGGAACTACAATGTGTAATCTTACCTGAAGCATTGTGAAATAACCTCCAATGTTTCTACTTGTTAACCTAGACGCAGTTCCAAGTTGCTCAAATAGGAAAGAAAGGGTCGCGGTTCCCCAAGAGTACTTGTGGCATCTTTTCAAAACCCTAAACAATCGAAGGTATTGAGCATTAACCTTGTTCCCACTGTTATCGGGAAATATAACACTTCCTAAAGTATACAACAAATACGCGGTAGCAGTGCGATTAGCTGTGACCTCGTCCATAACCAACTCCCCCTTTGAAATTTTCTTCTTTGTGTCTCTGAAACACTTTTCAAAGCCGTGAAATTGATTTTCTTCAACTTCTTTGTGCTAGAATCCACAAACTTCACCTCTTTAGCAGCGCAGGCAAACTCCAATTCTGTTTTGTCTTTTGGCCAACCAAGAGTTTCCTCAGCAAGTACATACAACTCATCCCAAGTCATTTCATAAACCGCTGAGTACACATTTTTCCCATGCGTTTTAAGACCACTAATCTTCTGTGCTTCATATGGAGTAATTGACATCTCGACAAAGGGGAGATGAAATGTGTAAGTCTCTGGACAGAATCTCTCACAAAAGGATGAGTTTGTAACTGCATCAAATTCCTCTTGTGCATAGAAAATATCAGGCCATAAACCAGAGCCTTGTACTAAAGCCACCACCTCATGACCCTCTTTGAAAATATCCCAATATACGACGATTTGGTGTCTAAGTACGCGGAATGCATCCCTGTGATATGGAGTCTCGTAAGTTCTCTTCGCCCATGACTCCTTGTAGCCAATCAACACTCTTCCACCATCTTCAGGGAGACCATGGGGCAAACCATCCCTGCAAGGACGTATCACATTATTGGATGAGGAATGTGCTTACCTGTCTCCCTTGATGTAACAACTTTATCTTGTTCTAGTTCTTCTTATTCTTGACCTTCCTCACCAACATCTTCATCATTGTGATCCTCTTTTTCTGCAGTCAAAGAGAAAGTCGTGTCAATTCCGCTTTTGCCTGCATGTAAGTTCTTTGTGCCACCACCTCGAGGTTTGGGAGTTTTTGAGTTAGAAGGAGTCACTTCCATTGTTCTCCTTTTAAGATTCTCTTTGAATTTTCCCGAATGGGTGCTAAAAAAAATGACAAACCTTAATTAGTTTTCCAAATTAAATAAATATGATTCTACTACACAATTTGATAACTCACTTATAACTGGACAAGTTTAGAGGAAGCTATTGGAAATACATAGTGTAAAGTTCAGCACATACGATATTTATCAATATGAGCCGAACAAGGTGACCAACAGTGTTATCCATGGTCAGAGAAAGGTTCGGCACATTCGATATTTATCACAATGAGCCGAACAATGTATCCAACAGTAATAGATCGGTTATTAAATAATGGTATTCAAGTTCGGCTGGTTATCATACATAATTTTCTGTGCCGAATCTATTGGTTCGTCTCATACGATATTCAAAATATAACAAATTTTAAGCCGAACTGTTCTTCGTCTGTATAAAAAAAAAAGTTCGGCTGCAACATTTCAGCTGAACACTACCCTGAAACTAACAAAAACCTAGACGAATCATCAATTACATGTTATAAATCAACTAAATACTCAAAAATAAACAATAGGTTTGTGGGAAATACCTTTCTATGCGCAATTTTAAAGAATCAGCCTCTATTTCTCCCTCTCCAACACCAATCGATCCACTTCATCTCCATATTTTCCAAAAACTCTAGATTGAGATGCTACAGAAGCAACACTAGGATTCGACACCATATTTCTAGGGCATCGCTTAACACAAGGTGCCATGTATGTGTTTAATCGAGAACTTAATCGAAGAAATTTTCAGAAATTTTGGAGAAGATGATGAGAAGAAGAGGGAGAGAGAAGGGTTTTTGGTTTTTAAAACTTTAATTTTTTTTTGTTTAAGTAACCGTTTTAGGATTAATGAGTGATTTATTTAGTGGGTAACGGTTAATTAGTGGGAGGGTAGTCAATTAGGAGGATGGTTAATTAGTGGGAAAGTTTTAGGATTATAATTTAATTAAGTGGAAGGGTAGTAATGTAATTTATACTATGCAGGGGTATTATAGTAACTTAAGCATCATTAGGACATCCCTTATAATTTTGCATTGGGTGCCATCATAAGTCTGTATGCCCCCAAATTATCTTGTATGCCCCAAATTAGGGTTCTTATAAAAAGGCTTTTCTTAAACATAGCCCACACAATTGTTAACCATAGCCCATCTAAAATAAGTGCTTAAGCTAACCAAACACACCTTTATAATCATTCTACATAGCCCATAAAATTATAGTATATGATTATTATATATAGCCCAAAATAATAATACAATCTTTAAATCAACATCGACAACAACGAAAAAAGAACTAATTATATGTAAGATATTTGATATAATTAATGTTTTTGAAGAATAATCAATACCCTCAATCAATCTTAATGTAATCATGATTGAGAAGGAAAAAAAAACATCATCTTAGAGATTTTTTTGTTTTATGGATTATGTTTATGGAGTTCTAGGAGAACGGTGATAGGAAAAAAAAAATCTTAGTTGTTCCATTTCGATTGATGTTGTTGTGGAGTTTCTTTAAGAAAACAACTAGAATATACATCAATTTTATTGTAATCATGATTAAGAAAAAATTATTTTAAAGAAAAAACAATTAAAATTTATTTTTTTTTGGGAAAAAAAGTAAGAATCAAGGTTTATATATGATTGTTCAATTTGTGATAATACTAAGAACAATGATAATCAATTTTAAGTATGATTAACAAAAAAAGTTAGGGTTTATTTTGATTTTGAGTAAAAAAGGAGATTTAGGTTGAATTGTTAGTAGAAAATTAAAACTTGTTTGGTTTTGCATTTTAACTTTTGACTTTTTATTTTAGCTTAAACTTTTTGGGCTATGGTTAATAAATGTGTGGGCTATATTTAAGAGAAGACATAAAAAATGGTCTCCTACTAATGCCTACAAATGTACCTGGGATCACCATTACGATGATTAACAGGGCCTAACCGGGTTCGAACCTGTGACCTCTTCATCTGCAGTCAAATGCTCTACCACTGACCTATGGACCCACTAAGTGTTAGCTAGACTAGTCAGCTTGGAGTCACTGATATGGATTCAATCCGTTAGCAAGTAATTCATTGGCATTTGATCTTCATATTATTGGGCCGACTGCGCGAAGCCCTCGGATGATCTTTATATTGCCACTTTTTTGTTAATAATAAGTGATCAATTGACACAAAAAGATTGGATTTGGTGTCCATGGTTGGTCTTTTTCACTTGACACAATTATCCCTCCCTTTTAGTCCAATTACTATAACTCCTTATGTATCTTATTTTTAGGGGTATAATTGGAAAGCAAACTTTAATATAACATATCTAAAAATCCGTGCCTTAGAATTTTACAAATTTTATCTCGTTGGAAAGGTTATAAAAAAATCTATGCAATGAATACAACCAACAATATCAAATTTAAAATTTTTACAAAAAATTCGGAGGTATTTATCATTTTAGGCAAAATTTTAGAAAATTAAATGTATATTCATTATGCAAACCACCACAAAGGATATATAATACTTTATGTAGCCATATTTTAGTTTATGCATCAACTAATTTTCCGTTGCAACTAATACACCAATGTACTCCCTATGTTTCAAGAAAAATGATACTTTCACTTTAGGCACAATTCTCGAAAATTGAATACACAACCATTATGCAAAGCACCACAAAGGATGCATAACACATCATGCAACCATATTTTGGTTTATGGATCAACTAATTTTCTGTTTCTGGAAAAGTGATACTTTCGGATTTCGTTTCAGGAAAAGTGATACTTTCACCCCATTTCGGGAAAAGTGATAATTTCGCCCCGTTCCAGAGAAAGTATCACTTTTTCTGAAACAGACCAAATGAGTCGCAGACAAACCTCATCTTCAGATTCTTCTTCGGTCGGCCCTCCGACCGTGACAACTGTTGTACTAGTAGATTATACAAACTCATAGTTACTTAGTCTTATTAGTAGCTGAAATTAGTATCACCAAATCAGTTAGAAATTGGATTTTCAAATATCAACCAAGGTAGTCAATATCGGTTGTACATGCCGATATTACAGGTTGTTATCGGATATCGGAAAATACCTATATGATATCGAAAATATCGGCGATACAAAGACGGAACGATATTCGCGGTTGTACATGCCGGTACAGACCGATATATCTTGTAGCGCCCCCTAAGCTAGCAGCTGACTAATCCAAGAGATTAACTAAATAAGAGGCACTAAAAACTAAATCATTTACTTAAACAATCAATTAAGAAAACTGTTACAAAACTTAACCCAAAACTAGACCCGCTCAGAAATATATATATATATACAAGAACTCCTCACAAATGATACATGTACAATAGTCATTTGGTTTACAAATACGATATGCAGTATAATAAACATAATAAAAGTTAACCAACTGACGAAATCAACCCTTGAAGCTTTCGCTGTGCAACTCTGATCTTTCTCTGAAACTGAAAGTGGGAAAGGGTGAGCACATCATCCCTAAAAGGGGTTCCCAGCAGGAATAACATTTAACTTTAAAGAAATCATGAGCAAGATTTGGAAAACAATTCATGTTTTCCTAAACATCAACAAGTGACCAAGCTACTTGAAATACACAAACATGTATATGGACAAACTCCTTCTTCAAACAATGTATAATATTGATGTCGGGTTGTTCCACACCGAATAGCTATTGATATCACCCTTTAATGATGACCAAATTTAAGCAATAAAAACTGAATTCATGTAGGTATAAATGCGAAGGACCATATCCTATATACCACATGTGGAAATTCTTATTTCCCATAACAATTCATAATAACATACATTACAAATCCTTTCCAATTCATGGAAAGATTCAAATAATTAACATAACAATCATAATACAAACTAAAAAATGCATAAAAGCACAGACAGACAATGCATGAGTTAAACATAAACTTTTGTAAAAGAAACAACAATGGTTTCAAAAGAGTTAAAATTATTCCCACCTCTTTTGATGACAAGCCACGCCTACCTCGAGATTCACGATCCACTGGTTCATCCTTTGAATCGATCGTTGTTAATAGTCTAACTGTTAATCATACAAGCACTCTAAGAGTTTAGCCAAAAGGCTCACACAAGAATCATACAATTTTATCTAATGATTCTAAGCCCATTATAGAATCTTATTCTCTACCTTTAACATAAGTAAGAGTTTACTAATCCGATTAGGTTGATTCTATAGTCCGTAGCTAAGTCTTATGAATATTTACAACCTTGTGGAATAAGCCAAAGGTCGATTCAGACCATAAGAGGTCCAAATATCAAACTAAGGAAACAAACTCTAAGACCAAGGCCATCAAACCATCCCATTAATCTAAGGTCCAGCCCACTAGAGTCGACTAACGGTCAAAATGACAGTCACGTGTTAACTAACAGTCCACGTCAGTTCAAAGTCCAGGGTCAAGGTCAGATGAGTCAAACATGAATCGGTCAACGATCCAACTCAGGTCAAGATAGGGAAACTCAAAGAGTTAACTCAGTCTACAAGACTAATTAAGGTGAGTCAGCAAATCCGACTCAGTCAGAAGAACTGAGTCAGCTAAGTAAATTAGTCACACATCTGACTGGGATGACTAATAGCTTAATTCTAACTCTATTTCTTACATTCTCATGTTCTAGTTTAACATTTCAACTTCAAATCAAATACAAACAACTTTGAATTTCAATTACAAACAACAACAACATTGCCTACCTGCAATTGCAGCTTTAAGCTTTCACTAGAGATATTCAACTCCACACACACTCATCAAACATTCATTCACAACACTTGCAGTAACATAACCAATCAAAGCACCATAACCATTCTATCTTCAAATCCAATTCCAACTCCATAAACTGTAGTATCATCACCATTGCAATACTGCACACACACACACACACTTTATCTCATGAACAACAACCACTAAAACCAAACTACATCCTTGATTCCAGTTCTAGCTGCCACTGTATCTCTATTCAACACAACTAAATTACACATCACCACAACAGTTCAGCTCTATTGATACACCTGAAATAACTTCGACTCTCACTTCTACTACATACCACCATCACTATTCACCTGCACCTCCACAGATTCTAAACATTCATTTTTATAATCAACATTCAACACTTCATTCACACCATCACCAGTCACTCATATTTATTCTGCAATTTCAACTCCAGTTACAATTCCCTCACTAGTTCACTCTACATATCTCAAGCATTTTTCCATGCATCTTACAACACCACCACAACTACCCTCAACTTAACAATTTCATAACACTATCTTCCCTTACATACCCTGTAAAATAATTCCCTTATTCAGTTCATTATAACTTTATGTAATTAGCATCAGTACCTACACCATTTCTTAAAGCTCAATTCTTGTAGTTCGACATAAGTCTAAACCACATACCACAATTCTATAACACTCTCTCCATAATCAATTCTGTTCGTAACTTAACAACCATTTCATAAATTTAACAATTTGAAATGAATACTTTACTAAAATCACGGAGAAGATCAATTACCTCAGATAAATTCTGCTCCATCACCAACCAATTCAAAACTCATAATAATTCCTTCATCTTCTTATAAACATAATCAAACCCTAATTATGTTAACAGCTTCAATCGATCTCATCTTCAAAACACTAACTTATCGAAACTCGAATTACTCTTCATCTTTGAGACTCATTCAATCAATTGATCAATACCCATCCTTAATTCAATCCCTTTTACGTCATCTTCATCTTCTAATTCTTCCTTGAACTTTTTATGAAAACCCAAACTCCTGATTCAATCCTCAAAACAACTCCACAACTTCGATTAACAAAAACCCTCTTAATATTTCATTTTTATCAACTCCATATCATCATCAGTTACACTCAATCCTTAACTCAGAACCCTAATTCCTCTTCCCTTGATTCACGACAAAACCCCAACAATCCTTAATCTTCCCCTTCCCGAATCACATCGACATCACCTCCATCACCATATGAATATTTTCATCAACCAAAATCTCTCTAACCCGCTCTCAATTTCATCACTCGACACTTACAGAGGAAGAACATAGAAGAAGAACGGAGAAGAAGAAGAAAAAAGAAAGAGAAGAAGAGAAATAAAATGATCCTTCTCTCGATCAGTTTCTGGAGATAAGACCAAGGAAAACACTAAGGTACTCACGATATTTGATAAGGGGAGGAAAGATGGTTTGTCTACAAAATGACTAATATGTCCTTCATACTCAACCAATGATAACTTCTTCGTCCGGTATCCGAATGACATGTTCGCGTAGTCCATTCCACATAACTTTTCGATATCTATCTAATGGTACTAGATTCGTATCTAAACCGTTGTTAGTTTAATTTCTATTAATTAATCTTCGTGTTAAACTAATCGAGCTATTAACGGCTAAGACGTCTCTTGACTAGCCTAACGACGTTGACGAGCTTAAGGGTCTTTACATATCAGTTTTACTTGTACACCGATAATATCCGTTTCGTGAATGAATTTTTCATCAACATGTATCTAGTCTTTATAGACAAGTATAATGTCAATTGGAGAAGGTAAAAAAAAAACCTAATATATTTATAATATAAAATCAATGACTATGTGGTAGGATATAAGATGGAAACCATATTTTGATTGCAAGGCAGGGAAATATAAAAGATAAATGTGAAGGATAATAAAAAAGATTTACCGGCATAATGGGACAACAATCATAACGATGGCTAATAAACCACCTTGTATTTTGGAAATTTGAGATGTGTATGATTCTTATTATTTTTTATTATGGTTTTATAACTATTTGAAATTCTATATTAAATGATGTATCACCGATAAAAACCGATATTATCTTTTGTATAGGTGTATCAGGCTCGGCCGATACGAGACCGATACGCGATATCAACTACACCGTATTTTTATTTTTAGAACAGGTTGTTGATACCCGAAGCAGGGCGGAAGCGTTGAATAAAAATAATACTAAAACCATATGTTTCCGAGATACCACTCTCTAGGAAAACACTACTTTTTCAATTCATCCAAGACCTTCTCTTTTAATATGAAAACATGGAGCTCTTTATATAGATAACTCCTTTCTGAATAATCAAATATTTCATATATAAATTAATAAAATACTTATTTCCCAATATAAGAGATATTTTCTAAACTAATATAAAATCCCTATAAAAATAATTATATTTCTATAATATTCTTAATAAATAAAATTAACTTAATTAATTTTAAAGGTGTTGCTATTCAAAAAGGTGTTGGAGCCCAGCTTGTTGCCAGCTACCAACCAAGGCTTCTGTTCTCTCTTTATAATCAAATATATTTAATTAGTACATAAAATAAATCAAAAATTATAATATAGTTTGCTAGATAATTAAAATAAATTATAATATGCAAGCATATTTTGTTTCCAAGAATACTCCACCATTCTCCCCTTCTCAGAAAATATTCGTCCTCGAATTTTGCTTGTATTCATGGTTTTTCGAGGAGACTTCTTATAATTCTTCAGGAAATTTATTATGTGCCAAATTATTGCCAGACAAGATGGCATTTGAATTGGACTAATCGTAGAAACTGCTTCATGAAAATAATGATCTACTTATGTGGAACATACTGAAATATTATCATCGGGGTAAACATCATAGATTGGAGGTGAATCCCAATCTACAATAACTTGATATTTTTCAATTACCGAAAAAGAAAAAATATCATCAAATCTTTGGATTTCAAGCTTTAATATGGACTCAGATGAATCTCGCAGACTATGTGCAATTCTTTGAAATCCTTTCTCCTTGTTGCTAAAGTCATCACTGGTCACTTCCTCTACTCGCTGTAGGCTAGGACCATGATGGAGCTCTTGCTGAGGTTGCATTTCAGCCAATTGGAGGGTGAGCACCTTAACCTTCCGTTCTAGATAATCTATTACCACTTACTCTTTCTCATCCTTGAGAGCGGCTCTTCGAACAACACCATAATTTCTTCCTCGAAACATGATGAAGGAGCGTTTGCCTATCTCTGAACCAACTGATGCAGGGCGGAAGCGTTGAATAGAAATAATACTAAAACCACATGTTTCCGAGATACCACTCTCTAGGATAACACTATTGTTTTCAATTCATCCAAGACCTTCTCCTTTAATATGAAAACATGGAGCTCTTTATATAGATAACTCCTTTCCTAATAATCAAATATTTCATATATAAATTAGCAAAATACTTATTGCCCAATATAAGAGATATTTTCTAAACTAATATAAAATCCATAAATAAATAATTATATTTCTAAAATATTCTTAATAAATGAAAATAACTAAATTAGTTATAATATATTTTGTTAGATAACTAAAATAAATTAAAGAACAATAAAAATATGCAAGCATATTTTGTTTCCAAGAATACTCCACCAATACCCCAATTTGTACCCTCCACAGAAAAATATTAGTATTGTACTTTGAAATCGAATAGAAAAGAAATTTTATGTGGAACCATTAAGGATTTCCATATCCTTTAGGTTAAGTCCGCAAACACTACCCAATCACCCATTTCACTACCCAATCCATCCATTTCACTATCCAATTACCCATTCCTTAACCCATGTGAAGTACTAAATAAAAAAATATATTCAAACTCACCGACACCTTTCAGAATTCTCCCCTTCTCTCATACACCACATTCTCCATTATCCTTTAATATTTTTCACACATCCACATTTAACCTCATTACCCAAAAAGCAAAAAAAAATATCTTTCTCGAATCGTACTAAAATCCATTTTTTTTATTTTTACCGAACAATAAAATTCACTCATCCCAACATCCAACAAATAATATTAGATCCTATCAAAATACACCACATGCACCCTCTCTACTCATTACTCTCTTCTTTCCACCCGTATGCTTATTCAAAATTTCCTTCACACCCAAAAATAAATAAATGTCGGTGTCACTATAGTAACAGTGGTAAAGTCACTGGGTGATGATACCACTGACTTGAGTTTGAAACTCGCCAGCACCAAATTCTTTACCAACTAAAAATCAAAAAATATAAATCAATCCCAACATATCCTTGGTCCCCCAATATTGCTTTTCATCATTTTTTTATACCTCTTTTACACCTATTCCTTTTTTCTACAACTATATAAGCCATGCCTTGCCTCATTTAGAAATAACCAAGATAAAAAATCATCTCCCTCATGTAAAAATCTTGATTTGCATAATATCCGATCAAGAAGAATTATTATCTATATCAAAATAGAAAATACTTCTTACATGTTCCAAATCTACAACCCAATCCACTTTAGCAAACATTCATGTTTTTTGTCTTTTAATCAAAGAGAAGTTCAATTTCCCTTCAAAATATTAGCTATTATTGTCTTATTTTATTTTATTTTGAGAAAAACCCAAAAAAAAAAAAAAAAAAAAATTAATCAAGTATTGTTTTTAAAAGATAAGCATTAAATTGTTGGTACTTTAACTACTTTTTGCGTACTCTCTAAAAATAAGGAGTAGATCGGAAGCAAATACCCCATCATATTGGTCAAATTATTTCATGTGGTAAATCAAAATTGTGAGCATAGATTGGATTCCCTCTCTGACATTATGATTACACATTGTGGAAAAATCTAAACATGAGCATAAAGCAGCATCCCCTCTCAAATTATGATCCCGCAGGTGAATACTATATAAATAACGTATTAAATTATTCGGTACAAAGGGCGAGCCGAACGGTTTTTTTCTGTCACTTTAAGATCTCATCCACATAAATAGGACAAGAATGTCTTAGAATTTCTTACCATTCCGGATATACATGACAATCATTTCAGTAGTTTCTTGTTTCATTACTCAGTAGTTGAGCCGTAGGTTGTCCGCTCTTATCCCAAAACTTCATTAAATCTCAAATTGACAGTTCGTAATGGTTTCCATATTTCAATCATCATTTATGGATATCTAGAATATATCTAAACTATTTGTATCAACAAATTGCATCCCTATAGTTAACCTAAACTCTAACATTGAGCCTATGGTCATACAATACCATTAGATGATACCTTTTCACATTTATAATTATCCTTAATTTTTTGTTCTTAAAGAGTTGTTATAAACTCTAAGGTTTGAGTCTATCCTCGAATCAAACTCAACTGATCCCTATGTATTTAAGAAGCCTCTTAATCCTTTACCATCGTGTTGAACTTAGAGTCGAACTGTCTTTTAAGACTTTGAACATGCTAGGTAAAACTATTATGAGTTGATTTTAATTCATACTGCCCAAATCCATAGTTGAAGCTTCGATAAAATTTTCAACTAATATTAAGGTAATGTATATCTCAAACATGAAAATTCTTTTGTTCTGCCAGTTATACATTTTGGACCAGTAAACACAAGCATGCATAAGTACATTTTGAAGGTACATTGTAAATGTTTTTCCATTTAATCATGAAGTATAGGCCAATCATATGATTGGGCGATCGATGGGTGTGTAACACCTTCCCATCTCATACGCAGATGTCTTTACCCGAACTCTCTAATCTAAAACCATGAATATGTAAGTCATAACTAGATCTTGATTTACAAAAGAACTCAAACTAGTTAATATGGGTCCTGATTCCTCTTAATTAGGTGGAGACTTCAAAACATCGTTTTTGTTCTATCCATTTGAAATACCAAAATACCAAGCAAATTAAGGCAGATTCATCTCAAATTACTTCAAAAAAGAGAGAAATAAAGATAATAGAAGGTACAATTAATATACTTGATTCGTTGCTCATGCATGCTGCAGACATGTCTAAATCGAGGATATATAAGTGGGTTTTTTAAGAACCATTAACTTGATAGATTGGTCTCTGAATTTTATTGTTGAATGACTAAGAATATAAGAACAAATGGTGGGAAATTTGAGGCGGGAAATCGGAAATTTGTTGAAGGTTTTTGCGAGGAACCCATTAGGATTGGGCGGAGGAGAAGCAGAAGTGTGGAGTGTGAGAAGACGAGCTAACTGCCCCATCTTTCCCTTCTGTACTTTTTCTGAGGGCCATTAGAAAAAAAAACTACATATTTATATATGGCCTCTATGAAAGAAACCGCGTAAAATTATCCTATGCCATGTGGGTCCGATATCCAAATATGGCATCAACATGAATAGGGAAATTTCTATACTAATCACCAAATATAAAATTTTGGTGAGCCATGTGGATGAACAAATATGATTTTCCACTATGGAGAATCAAAACAAAATGAACAAATATGATTTTCCACTGTGGAGAATCAAAACAAAATGAACAAATCTGATTTTCTAGGGAGTTTTACCTATACTTTTCCTATTTGTCACTCTCATTAATTCCCACCTCCACTTATCATATTTACCATCCATATAATTTGTAATAAATCCTAATTACTACCTCTTGATTTTTTGTTTACACCCAACAATAAAACAACCATGTCAACTCTATCAACTTTAAAGAAAAAAAATCCTAAGTTACAAATAAAATTTTCTTCTCGATCTCCGACGTTGACCAATGTTTTCTCCACCACCAACCACCTTTTTTTACTCAATCACCACTCACCATTGACCACCATCTTCACTCGATATCTTTTAAATTTTGTTTTAGCTTTTGATTTAAACTATTTTCTAAATATTGGGACGTTAAAATTGTTTAACTTCAAATAATCCCGCCTCCATGACCAACTAAAATAAAAATTCTAGAGAACGGAGGTTCAAATTAAAAATTTGTAGTCCTCGAAATCTGGACGACTATGAGAATGTTTGACAGTGGTAATCTGAACAACTAGGACTTTAGTCGATAGTCGGGTAGTTGACGACTATCCATATAGGTATAAAAATCCCTGGACGTTGAAATATGGACGCATACTTACCTAGAAATTTGTGAACTGACTGCTCTTTATATCCATATTATGGATATCTATGGTTGCTTTGACATCTTTAACTATATACTACCCTAATTCTGAGTGATGTAATATATATTTATTAATAGATAATAAAAAAAAATTGAATACTTTCACTAGTTTTGATTAAGCTAAAACGAACGGGAAGATTCATAATATCACATCAAACATTTACATGGGGTAGTCAAACGAGATTTCTACGGACTTTCATAGATTTCTAGTTTGAGTGACTCCCGGAGATTCTCTGAAAATTTAGAGACTTTTAGGGATTCTCTGAAAGACTTTTAGGGAGTCTTCTTGACTCTCTGAGAGTATTTTAGGGAGTCTTTGTGACTTGTATAGACAAAAACAAAATATGTAAAAAATCTTTGTGACTTGTGGAGACAAAAAACGTATAATATCCCCTAAAAAGAAATTAATATGTCTACCAAATTTTTTTACTATCCATGTTACAATGTTTATTAAAGTACCACGAATACCTAACGAAAATGCTTCAAAAAAAAAAAAAACCAAATGAAATATGTGACCATTTTCATTGTTGTCTTGTGACTAAATTTTCACTCTCTTTATCCCACTCGTCCCACATTTTATTTGCTATACTATCTCGCCACTGATTAGCATCTTCTGGTCCCACATTTTAGAGCATCTCCAACAGCAGGTGTTAAAATCCTACGTGGAATTTTTTTTGAGACCTTTATTTAAAATAATTTGTACATATAGTAAATATATGACCCCATGACTAGAAAATCATCTCCAGCAGTATAGAGGTTTGACCCTTAGAAACCTTGTGTGATGAAATCTTAACCGTTTAATTGTTTTTTAATTAATTATTAAAAATAAAAAATATGACATGGAGGTCATTCCGGAGGTCAAGATAAGACTTTCTTCAAAACTTTTAAAATTAGTATTTCATCCCTCCTGTTTTATAGGACCTACTGTTGGAGATGATTTTAATTAAAATAAAGGTCTAAAATCATATGTGTCACTAAAAAATAAATCTTTCTCCTTCTCTTGGAGATACTCTTATTTGCTATAATAAAAGATTTGCATGAGAATTATTGTAATTGTTGTGTATAGGTTAGATCTTAGCAGTATATGGAATAAAAAATAACCTATGTGCAGTAACTAATCTTGCATATCATGATCAGAATCATGAATATCAATTATCTTTTGAATCTTCAAAATTCTTTATATAAAAATAGAGTTTTTTCGAGTGACGTGATTAATCGGAGTTTCTGATTGATTCTGGCCCCACCATTCTAAATTTAAGCCAATAGAATTTCAAAAGAATCTTTTGGTCCCACGAAATATCATTCGGCCAATCATATTCTAACATATAATTACATACAAATACTAAATCTTATATAATCTTAGAAACATTACAAAAACAAATATAGACAACTTTAATATTGCCAAAAAAAAAAAAACGATTTTATATAGGGAATATGTTTACGGAACCATGATAAAATTAAATATGCAATATTCATCATGATTTCATCATAAAATTAAATCGATCATAAGAATTAAAAAAAAATGATATCCGATGTCCATTTACAATTTTTATAATAAAGCTTGCCTAATTACAACTTCAAACTACTGGTAAAATAAAATGCTTCAATTTAATTGTTGCAATTACACTTTCAGTTGATATTAAATAGCTCATTGATTAAATTTAGATCGACTATTAAAAAGAAAAATACCTGATTAGTGGATGTCACAGATGAATTGAGTAATCTTCATTCCAGAACTTATTAAAAGGTTGTTAATCCTGTATAAATAAAAATAATACAAAATCATTAAGTGTAAAATCATGATGAAAGTGTCAGGATATTGTAATTAAGAAAAAAGAAAACAAAAAGAGAATTTTTCTTTATAATTTTTATTTGTATAGACTAGGCATTGTTATTCAAAGGGGGTTGGTGCCCAGCTTGTTGCTAGGTTACCAACCCAAAGTTCTGTATAATTTTTCTTTATCTCCAATAAATATAATATTTTATTTTTTAAAAAGAGAATCGACAAAAAAAAAGTAAAAAAAATTGCATATTTTATCGAAAGATATCAAATTAATGATAAGTATATTATTTCCATAGATAAAGTTCTACTTTCGTTTTCTCATAATATCGTTCATCCCATAAAAATAAAAATTATGTCTGTGTATAAAAATGTTCAAAATATTTTTGAACAAAATGTGACTATCCAAATTATAAAGTATTTTAAACCAATCAAGAGCGTGTCTTGATATTTTTCCAAATAACGAATTTCTAAATATTTTCTCGAAAAGATTTATGGGTATAAATAAATGATATAAGAGTTTTTTTTTTTTTGGCAAATACAACATTACTTCCAAATTATTCGGTTTAATTTCCTATTCGATTACAAGACTGCTCATTTATCTCGACTCGGCATCTCTATATATAAAACGTGCAATCAAAATCAAAAGTCTCATTGGTGTCGTCGGTTTTCTCTTCCAACATGATATTTTTTAGTGCACGTTTTGTTTTTGCATGCTTACATCAATCATATTTTTTTTAATCTGTGGATGTGTAATTTTGCAGATCAATCAGAAGACGTGCAAAAAATCCACGTTGCTCCTTTCCCATGTCGATGCTTTTATTTCGTTAAAGAAATATAGCAAGACACTATAAATTGTATTCCCATGCAATGGTGTGATATTGTCCCTTTCATGTAGAATTGCTTATCCCACTTCGTATGTGAGTAACTATTCGAGTCTTTATATGGATTTGTTGGATATTTGTTGTTGAGCCATGTACTCATTGAAAATGTGGGGGTCTAACAACCTCACCTAATATTTCGATTAGCAATCTGTGTGGACAACTCCGAGTTGTTTTCTAGAGAATCAACAAGACTCAATCAATAGAAAATACTCAAGGAGTTATTATCTCAATCCCTCGATTTGATTTACTCAAGAAAATAAGATTCGCGAGTCTAATCAAAGAGAGATAACTTGGATGGTACCAAAAACCAATATCCAAGTGTCAATCGATTTGAATCAACAACCAATAAGGTCGGATATTCTAATCGATTGAACAACGCACAACCTGTATTATTTCAATTATATAAAAATATAATGCGGAAAAGAAATAACACAGACACCAGAATTCTGTTAACGAGGAGACGCAAATGCAGAAAAACCCCGGGACCTAGTCCAGATTAAACATACAATGTATTAAGCCGCTACAGACACTAGCCTACTCCAAATTAACTTCGGTCTGGACTGTAGTTGAACCCCAACCAATCTCCAATGATCCAAGGTATAGTTATGCTCCTACGCCTCTGATCCCAGCAGGATACTGCGCACTTGATTCCCTTTAATTGATCCCACCCACAACCAAGAGTTGCTACGACCCAAAGTCGAATACTTTAGCAAACAAATCTGTCTCACACAGAAAAGTCTACAGGTAATAGATAAATTCGTCTCCCACGAATAAACCTATGAGTTTTGTTCCGTCTTTTGATAAATCATGGTGAACATGAACCAATTGATAAAACCAGACTTATATTCCCGGAGAACAGCTCAGTTTCATCAATCACCTCACAATAAACTTAATCGACGTAGCGAAGAAGATTATTGAGGAATCACAAACAATGAGACGAATATGTTTGTGACTACTTTTATCTTGCCTATCGGATATAGAAATCTCAGGCCAATTATTACAATTGTACTCGTACGATAGAAAGAGCAAGATTAGATCACACAACTACAAGAAAAGTAGTATCGGTCTGGCTTCACAATCCCAATGAAGTCTTTAAGTCGTTAACCCGAATTTAGAGAGAAAACTCAAGGGTTAATGGAGATCGACTCTAGCTTAGAGAAAACTAGTATCACACAAGAAAGGTGTGTGGGGATTAGTTTTTACAATAGCTAGAGTTCCCCTTATATAGTCTTTCAAATCAGGGTTTGCAATCAATGTTAGCTTGCTAACAAAGCATTCAATATTCACCGTTAGATGAAAACTTGATTAGATACAAGCTAATATCTCTCAACCGTTAGATTGAAAACTTAGCTTGCCATACACACATGTACTTGACGTTTTGGGTTTGTGTAACCGTTCCCAAACGTGTACAATGGTTGGTTCAATATTAGTCAACCAAATGGTTAGCCAAATGATAACTTTCATATCAACCATATTCTTCTTCACCATAACTAGTCCAAATGACTCAAATGAACTAGTTAGAGAGTTGTTCAATTGCTATGAGATCTCAAGTACTACAAGAGACACAATTGAATAAAAAATGATGTGATTCACTCGAATCATTAATCATGAACTATAAAGCCACAGTTTGCAAAAGCATCCCTTAGTAATTTAAGAATAAGTTCATGAACAACGTTTTCAGACATAACCTCTTGAGTTCGCGGACTCAAGCTAACCGGTTGAAGTTAATAAACTCCAGCAGAATTTCTTAGGATGAGAACTTCCGTCAGTTCGCCTCTTGAGTTCGCGGACTGCACCTGAGCTTCAACTTTAACAGATATTCTCGGGTTCAAGAACTTACGCCAGTTCGGGGACTGGGTTGGCGGACTGAGTTGTTGCTCACGTTCCGGTTCCACTTGATCAATAAAGTTCGCAAACTTCGGTTCAAGTGCTAAGGACTTATAAATACATGTGTTTCCACAATAATGTTTATATCCCCCAATGGTTATATAGTCTAAACTCTCATTTCAATCATTGAAACATTCTCAGAGAACGTCATATAGTTTTTTTCACGAACTAGTTTTCGTCAGAGTGATTTTCAAAGTGATTGAAACATAACATAACTTTTGTCACCAGGCAAAGATGAACTTGGCTAAAGCGAAAGCTTTACCAACACCCATTTCGAGAAATATATAAGCAAGATATACTCAGCTCGAAATGTCACATGTGCATATTCTTAGTCTATATAGTAAAACGACTTTTGTCTCAAGATAGGAGATAAAGTAGATATACTTTTGAGTGATTGATAAGTTCAAGTCTCCACATACCTTTTAGTCGATGAAGGTCCACTGGTTCCTTGAGTAGTCCTCGTCTTGTATGATGATCGCCATGGAGTTCTTGATCTCAACTACACTTTCTATCCTAGTCCGAGACCTTAGCTATAGTAAACTAGAAATCAAGACTATATAGTTTTGATCACTAAGATTGACAAACATGCTTGAGATAGCAACGCATGCGAGTTTGACCGAGCAATACTCTAACACTCATTACTTATGAATTTAAATACCTACACTAACATATTTATAACTGTGGCTGAGGAATACAATTAAACATATAACAGTAATGGTGTGACTCTTAATCATTGTCTGCCTGTTTTAAAACACTAGGAAAGCGCCGTGGAGTGCGCTGTGAACAAGCCAGGTTATATGTCCCTGGGTTGGAAGGATGTTGGTCTTCAAGCATGTCATATCTTCACGAAGGCTCCTAGATTATGTGCAATGCAAGAAAACTAATTTTCTTCTGGGATAGTTATTGCGTGTTTGTTTGTTTCTTTTGTACTCTTCTTTTAAAAATAAAATCCTAACTCTAAGTATGAGTACAAGTTGTACAACACTGCCCATATTAATTAGGTTAGATACACATTTCTTGGGGAAGATATAGCCCTTCATTTAATAGTCTTTTTGACCGATAGGTGTACTTATTTTTAAGCATGTAGCAGTTTGCTTAACTCATGGATCACTACCAAAGTGACTGCACGGACAAAGGGCCTCATACTCGGAGAGCTTAAGCTATTATTCTTGATTTACGCTACAAAAAGATGTCCCTTATCGGCAACGGTTAACTTTTGTTTGAATTTAGTCGTATATGATTTTATTGCATAGGAATTTTCAATTAGGAGAGGTCTTGCTCATTTTCAGTGGCAAATCATTCAGAAACTACGAATGAGGGGTGCTAAAAAAATTACATAAATATATGAATTTTGACTAAAATTAAATACAAAGTGGTTTAACTACGAAATATATATATGTTAAATATAAAGTTTTTTGGATTTTTTTATGCTTTTAGGGGGTTAGAGTCAGAATTAGTCAACCGTTGTTTCCGCACCTATAGGTCACTCAAGAATGACACTAAGAAGGAGTGTCAAGGTAGGTTTCTTGCACCTTCGCAAAAGTATTGCACATGCATGGCCTGGATTTGAAAGCATAAGCAAATTCATCCATACGGTAGATATACAGAACTTTTCATTTCCTCTTTCACTCCAAACTCTAAACTGTGTAGCCTAGTTAGCAATTCGGGGTACAGAGGGGAGTTCGGGACGGTATACGTACGGGAATTATACGGATTCGGGTAGATCGGATTCGGTCAAAAATCCGGTCAACGGTTCGTTGTTCGGCAGTAGTTCGGGACGGCATACGTACGTGTATAATTCGTTTTACAAATATGAGTTCGGTACTGAAAATTCGGTATATATTAAATTAATAAAAAGTATACTTTTATAGTTAGTTTGAAGGAAAGTGGTGATTTAAACCAATTATTTGTATTATATAGATGATACATTAAGAAATATCACCAACAAGTGAGCAGGCCAATGGTTGGAGCCTAGAATAGGGAGCTTGGGGTCGTAGCATCAATTCCTCCTATAATGACTAAAATTACTGGATCGGTTGATAGACTCGGTCCAATTCGAGTTCAGTGACTCAAACAGCTGTCCGAATTAGTCAACCGAACAATACGTGTATTCGAATTATTCGTGATTTATTCGGGTATCCCATATAATGCGCGACCCTAGTTCGGAGTTGGAATAGTTCGGCCGATTGGTTCGTTGATTCGTTGAAGTTCGCGAATCATTCGTCGAATTACTAACTAGGCTGTGTAGTGCCTCCCTTGGAACATATATTTTTTTTAGCTTTTTTTTTGGTTCGTTTTGATTTTTTGCACACCAACTTAGATAGTTTGTTGATTTTTTTTCGTAGCAAAAATATCATGATATGTCACTGATTTTTATAATATTTTTGTAAAAGGACATCCAATATTCCATAAGCAAGAAATAAACCCGTGCATCGCATGGGTAAGAAACTAGTAAAAATGAAAAGGGATAATTGGTGCTTGGTACTCGGGTTTAGACCAACACTAGTGTTTGGTCTAACATTTGTCCAACGTTAGGGGTTGGTACCTGGACCAAACTCTGACCTAATTTGACCGTTTATGACCACATTTTAATAAAATTAATAAACTAAAAATATCAAGTTACAATCGTACCCATAAGGTCAATATGGAATCCAACGGATTTCATAACATTATATTAAGCCTACGGTGTAGATCAAATATCCATAATTACCCTATTTACTCTATTTACTCCTCCTCTATCATCTTCACGAACATATCTTCACAACAGAAAATGAAAAACAGCTGGAGAAAGTGATTTTGTTTTTATTGAATCCTATTGATAGATTGGGTTGTTGATGAGTAATCTTCTATTCGTGGTAAGGAATATCGATTGGGTTTTTAATGAACATCTCTTTATGGTAAAGATTGATTGATAGTTAGGGTTTGGTGATATGTTCGTGAAAATAAAGTAAGATGAATCAGAGAGACAGAGATTGAAGATTAGTGAAGATGAGCCTAAGCTATGGGTCATGCAGAAGATGATTTCTAGGGCTTAGAAGTGGTTATTTGATGATTTGAGAGACGGGTATCTGAGAGGTTGATGTTCATGGGTTCAGGTGAAATTCGTAGGTTTGTTTATTAAGAATCAATAAATAAATTGGCAGCTGGGGTTTGAGTTAATTTTGAATTTGGAAGTAAGATGGTTTGATTTCGAATTGATTGAGAAATTAGGGATTTTACAGCTTTGTGAAGAATGGGTTTTTTCTATCTGTGTAATTGAATGTTGCATATGCGTTTGAAATGGAATTGAAGATGGGTTGATTTGAATTTCGAATTAGATAAAGATGAGAGAAAAGTCAGGGTTCTATGAATCTGTGGTGATCAACCAGTGTTTGGGTTAATTTTGAATTTGGTAGTTAGATGGTTTGATTTCAGATTGATGTGAAATTAGGGTTCTTATAGCTTTAAGAAGAATGAGTTTCAGATGTATCTTGTTTCTGTAATTGAATGTTACTGCTAAATCGAAGATGAGTTTCGAATTAGATAGTGCTTTTGTATTGTTTTGATCCAATAAGTTGTGATGATATTCAAGGATATGGATATGGTGATGGAGGAAGAAGGTTATAATAGTAAATTTTTGTTTTAATTTCATTTGTTTTAATTTATTCTTTTTGTTTTTATTTATTTTTAGAATTATTAAACGGAAGTTAAGACTTAACTTAGTCAACTTGGGTCAACGTCCAATCCAGGTACCAACCCCTAATGTTGGACAAATGTTAGGCCAAACACTAGTGTTGGTCTAAACCCGAGTACCAAGCACCAATTATCCCAAATAAAAAAGATCTACATGAGAATTTCTGTAATTGATGTGTATGGGTTAGATCTTAGCATTATATGGAACAAAAATATTTCTATGTGTAGTAATAAGGAAGCACCGTTATCTTCATTGTCATGTTTACCAAATATTTCCCATATTTTCAAGTCTCTCAAAATATCACCTCTCAAGGAGAGATTTCAACCATGCCTATTTTCATGAAAGAGTCTCCAGAAATCTCTAAATATTACAAATCAATGACTTTCAATTCTTTTAAAACATAGTTTTTTCGAGCGACGCGGTTAATCGGAGCTTCTGATTGATTCTGGCCCCACCATTCTAAATTTAAGCCAATAGAATTTCAAAAGAATCTTTTGGTCCCACGAAATATCATTCGGCCAATCATATTCTAACATATAATTACCTACAAATACTAAATCTTATATAATCTTGGAAACATTACAAAAAAAAAATATAGACAACTTTAATATTCAAAAAAAAAAAACGATTTTATATAGGGAATATGTTTACGGAACCATGATAAAATTAAATATGCAATATTCATCATGATTTCATCATAAAATTAAATCGATCATAAGAATTAAAAAAAAATGATGTCCAATGTCCATTTACAATTTTTATAATAAAGCTTGCCTAATTACAACTTCAAACTACTGGTAAAATAAAATGCTTCAATTAAATTGTTGCAATTACACTTTCAGTTGATATTAAATAGCTCATTGATTAAATTTAGATCGACGATTAAAAAGAAAAATACTTGATTAGTGGATCTCACGGATGAATTGAGTAATCTTCATTCCAGAACTTATGAAAGGGTTGTTAATCCTGTATAAATAAAAATAATACAAAATCATTAAGTGTAAAATCATGATGAAAGTGTCGGGATATTGTAATTAAGCAGAAAGAAAACAAAAAGAGAATCAACAAAAAAAAAGTAAAAAAAATTGCATATTTTATCGAAAGATATCAAATTAATGATAAGTGTATTATTTCCATAGATAAAGTTCTGCTTTCGTTTTCTCATAATATCGTTCATCCCATAAAAATAAAAAATTGTATAAAAATAAAAATTATGTATGTGTAGAAAAATGCTCAAAATATTTTTGAACAAATTGTGGCTATCCAAATTAACAATAATTCTTTTCAGCCCACCACATATCCCACGGTCAATCCCACCAGCGACGTGGCAATGACTTTTCCCAATTTTCTCTTTCTATCTAACGTGTTTAACTATTTTCTGTTTGTTTTTTTTTAGATCGGCAAACCAGTTAAAAAGACGAAAAGAAGAAAAGAAAAAAAATCACTACTCTCTCAGTTACGGCACCACCCGTGTATCGTAACTTGAAACCATCAAAGAAGAAGAAAAACTAACCGCCAGGTAATTTGTATCCAACTTCTTATAAGATTAACAAGATTAACGAAAGATTAAACATAATTTTTTTATCACGAATCTTAAAAATAAATAAATTAGGGTTTAAAAACATAATTATGGAAATCTTAAATCAATTCTATATAGGGTTTAAAAAAGTATTAGCAATAGTAATCTTTTCTGTGTTTGATTATTTACAGCACTTTGCTGAACACCAAAGAATTGGAAACATAATAAATACTTCGGAAGAGTTTTGGGCACCACAAAGTTCTTTATACGGAAGCGTTGGCAAAGCTACAACAGCATATGGGATACCATATAACCATTCTGAGAATGTTGCACATACATATGGAGTGTTTTCTGGGAATGTTGATAGTGTTGCGCCTGCTTTTGGACATGGAGTATTTTCCAGGCATGTTGATAATGTTGCGCCTGTGTTTGGAGGAGCTCAACCATGGAGAAGTGCACATCTAGCCAATGCCGCACCTACATATGCGGATTCTACCATTTCTTTCCAAGCAAATTTGGGTGGCCGGTTTACTCAAAAGAAAAATTAGTTGTCTGACAATGTGTTCAATCACAGACCTCTTTTAATTTTCATTAGGTATTTATAATGTGGTACTAGAATCACTCATATTTTGAATTGTTAAAATTTAATTTACATTAGGTATTTATAATGTGGTACTAGAATCACTCATATTTTGAATTGTTAAAACTTACGACTGTTTCGGTTATTTAAAATTGTTAAATAATCTTATTGTTGCTCACTGAGAATTAGTCTAGAACCTGAATGTGAATCTACATCATAGCATGGAGATGATGGATAAATAAATTGCATATAAAAAGAATTAATTATGCAGTAATCTTATTATTTTGAACCGCTTAGAGAATCAGACGTAAATCGAACACGCTACTTTCTGACAGAGTCAGATGCGCCACCATTGCGCTACAGATTCATACTGGAGTCAGGTGTTTGTGAATGAAATAAGTAGGAGCAGACACACAATTTTACCTCTGTTAGCGATAAGATGTCAATGTTAAGCAGTTGCCTTCAACACTCGCCAACCTGGGAAGCAAGTAACTGACTCTGTTATAGACAGGAAAACATATAAAATATAAGTAAATATCCCAAACTCCTAAAAATGTATTTACATTGATGACAACTTGAACAGACATAGTTAGTGTACCTTTAACAAACATTCCAATACTGAGACTCATGCCAACAATACCAAAGCAGAATCTAACTTGTCTTTAAAATATCTCACGAAAAACACTCAACATAAGTTTCATATTATCATACTGTCAGGGTCAGGACTTTCAGAACTCTTTAGAAAAGAGAAGTAATTTTTTGGAAAACATGTCGTACAGAAAAGTTACCAGAATTCATCCAAGTATTTCCAGGTTGTACTCATAACTAAGGCACATGACTGGAGGAAAGCATTAACAACGATTCCTCCAGATTCTCTAAAGCAAACAGTCTGCATTTGAAGTATCCGCTGAAGAATATCCGAGATACAGGTTAATTGAAAGATTCTTTTTAAAAGATAAACGTAGCCAGTAATTAAAAAAAAAGTCAATTGGAACTTCAGTGAAAAAACGTAGGTTTGAACCCCAATTACAAGAGAAAGAAGAGAATATTGTGGTGGCAACACTTATACAATCTTCTTGAATTTGATTACCAACTGACGCAACTCACATAATCACGTGCATCTTAAGTAGTCAATGACATCAACCTAGAATCCTATCAAATAGACATTAAGATTTGAGGGTACACCTAGCTTGCCTACAAATCAAAACTCCAATTGGGATTTTCAATGAAATAAAGTTGAATCTTTAACCCAATTATAAGTGAAATAAGAAGACGTAGTGGGGTTTTCTTCTTGAACTTGAGCACCAATTGATGCAACTTAAATATAAAGTTTTTTGGATTTTTTTATGCTTTTAGGGGTTAGAGTCAGGATTAGTCAACCATTGTTTCCGCACCTATAGGTTACTCAAGAATGACACTAAGAAGGAGTGTCAAGGTAGGTTTCTTGCACCTTCGCAAAAGTATTGCACATGCATGGCCTGGATTTAGCATCATAAGCAAATTCATCCAGACGGTAGATATACATAACTTTTCATTTCCTCTTTCACTCTAAACTCTAAACTGTGTAGTGCCTCCCTCGGAACATATATTTGTTTTAGCTTTTTTTTTTGTTCGTTTTGATTTTTTGCACACCAACTTAGATAGTTTGTTGATTTTTTTTCGTAGCAAAAATATCATGATATCACTGATTTTTATAGTATTTTTGTAAAAGGGCATCCAATATTCCATAAGCAAAAAATAAACCCGTGCATCGCACAGGTAAGAAACTAGTAAAAATAAAAAAGATTTGCATGAGAATTTCTGTAATTGATGTGTATGGGTTAGATCTTAGCATTATATGGAACAAAAATATTTCTATGTGTAGTAATAAGGAAGCACCGTTATCTTCATTGTCATGTTTACCAAATATTTCCCATATTTTCAAGTCTCTCAAAATATCACCTCTCAAGGAGAGATTTCAACCATACCTATTTTCATGAAATAGTCTCCACAAATCTCTAAAAATTACAAATCAATGACTTTCAATTCTTTTTTGAATAACAAGGGTGTCGAAATGACTCTTACGAAATCTTAATCCAATAACATGGAATTCCAGAGAATTTAAATGACTTGAAAAAAATCTCCAACCAATAACAAGAGACATTGGGAGACTCTCCAAAAATCTTTATTGACTAACAGTAGATTTGGGAACTCTCCCAAAGTCATTTGAAATCTTGTTTGACTACCCCCTGTTATAATTAACGATAGTAGGGTAATAACGGTTTATAGATTATTCACCGATTAAACTTTTATTTCTTTACGAATTAAATGATACAAGATTAAGAAATAATAAGTGTTTTTTGTATGGTCATGAAACAAAATTATAACCTATGGTTAACAGTGAGGAAGAAGATAAATAAATTTAAAAAGTAGAATTGTTTAGAAATTGTGAGTAGATGGCAAATAGGTAAAACCTTTCTAAGGTCCCATTATTATTATTTTCTAATATAAAATCTTTTGTAGGATAGATTTAAAGTATAAAATATTGGATTTAGGTGTGATAAAATAGGATAAAGTGAGATAATGATATAAATAATAATAAAATAATTTTTAAGAAAATCAATTTATAGTAAGCGGTTTTGGAAGACCCGCTGGCGGTTGAAGAAAATCCTCTAGCGGATTTTGTTGGTCCACGCGGTTTTAAATGAGATGCGCTTCATGTTGGTCCGCAATGAACAAACCATAAGATTTGTTGGTTTGGCCACCCGTTTTTCATGTTTATTGAGTTCATAGTGGGAACAAACTTGAAATTTGTTTAGGAATTGACCTTACACGGAGGAAGAACATTGGATATAATATGAAAATTTGTCTCCTAAAAAAATACGTGTCAAAAAAACATACTTGGGATCATCATAAACAAATAGATAGCTCATTAATAAAAAAAAAAAGGGCCCAACCGGGTTCGAACCGGTGACCTCTTGATCTGCAGTCAAATGCTCTACCACTGAGCTATGGACCCGTTAAGTGGTATCTAGATTAGTTAACTTTAGCTTTAACTGATTCGAGTTCGTTAATTGTTAGTTAGATTAGTTAACCGTAATTGATTCAAATTCGATTTGTTAGATCTATGTACGCGATTAGCTGGCATTTGATCTTCATATTAGGTGCAAACTCACAGATACCTAATTTTATTAGTAGCTAAAATTAATATCACCATAACAGTTGAAATTAGATTCTCAAATATCAATTACACCGTCTTCTATATTTGTAGAATAGGTTATCATAAAAATTCATCACGGTTTGCTTCATACCTTTTAGTTGTTCGACAAAATTCTTTGGTGCAAAAGTTAAGTATATTTGTTGTCCATGATAAAAAAAAAAAGAAAAAAAATCTCAACCTTAATTCTGATTGAACTTAATTTGGTTGCGTAGCTTTGTCATTTGGTACCTTACAATGTGATTCATCATTTCATTATTAAGTTCAATTTAAGGATCACAAACTAGACATGTTCCAAATTTTATTTTTATGGACTCTTGGAAATTTAGAGCATTTTTCATGAACTTTAACTGTTTGTGGAATTTCAAACATATTATTCTTTTGTTTCAATGGGTTTACAGAAATTTGAGAGTAACATTTCGCATTTATCATTGTTTAACTATAAGAATTTCTTGGATGTGTGTCGTCTAAGGATCAGTGAATTCTTTTCTTATTCGGCTTTATGAAACCCAACTATAATCAATTAACTGCATTAATTCCTTGATCACTTGAAATGTTGGTTTCTCACTTAAAATGATTAAGTGTTTCGATTATTCTATTGACATTTCTAGACAATTAGTGATACTAATATCTAAGATTATAACTTTTGACTAGAGCTGCACATGAGCCGGTACAGTCCGGGTTTCTGTTGAACCCGGTACCTGTACACGAAGTTGACCGGTTCTGAAAATTGAGTACATGTACCTGTACCGGTACCTGTCCCGGTACCGGTAAATCGGTCCGGTTCACACCGGGACCGGGTTTTTACCCGGGTATAAAAATATTTTCAAAATATATTAAAAATGTTCTCATAATATATTTAAAATTTTTTTAAAAAAAAAACGGACCGGTTCCACTCCGGATCCGGGTTTTTACCCACTTTCTCATATGTTAAGTGGACGGTTAGGATAGATTTCAATCTTATAATCTATGGACCGGGTTTTTTGGGTACTATCGGTACTGGGTGACCGGGAATAAGGTAAGAACCGGTACCTGTCCCGGTCTACTCCGGGTATCAATTTTCAGAACTGGTACATGTACCGGTAACTCCGGGTCCGGGTCGGTACAGGTCCGGTTCTTTCGGTTCCGGGTCGGTACAGGTAATCTGGACCGGGTCTTGTGTAGCTCTACTTTTGACATTTATCCAACGACTAAATGTTCAAACAAATATATTCTTAGAATAACAAGTTCATGATCAATGGCATTTGCGATGTTCAGTTTTGTAAACGGGGTTTGCTTGATTTTTTTTATTTTTGGAATAGATGGATATGTTATTTTTTGAATAGATGGAATGTGCCAAGAATTTTCTCTTGTCTTAAAATATTTACGAGATAGTCTCTAGCCCTACCCCAGGACTTGTTCCTGGACAAAAGGGCTTTTCGGATTTCGGATATATTATTATCCATTCCAGAAATGATTGTGTTTTTTTTCCCGTAAAAGAGGCGAGCCTCAAATATATTGAAAACTAGATGACCGCTGCCACGGTGGGATGGCCGGCCGAAGAAATCGACGCAAAAATATCATTTTTCCTCACACGGCGTGAAAGTATTATTTTTCCCGACACGGGGTGAAAGTGTTACTTTTTCCTGAAACGGGAAATTACCCGATGCATAAACCAAAATATGGTTGCATAATGTGTTATTCATCTTAGTGGTGGTTTGCATAATGGCTATGCATTCAATTTCTAAAATTGTGCCTAAAGTGAAAGTATCACTTTTCTTGAAATGGAGGGAGTGCATCGTTTTATTAGTTGCAACGGAAAATAAGTTGATGCATAAACCAAAATATGGCTACATAAAGTATCATGTATCCTTTGTGATGGTTTGCATAATGGATATACATTTAATTTTCTAAAATTGTGCTTAAAATGATAAACACCACCGATTTTTTCGTAAAAACTCTAAATTTGATATTGTTGTTTTTTCCCATTGCGGAGATTTTTTTAAATCCATTCTAACGAGATAAAATTTGTAAAACTCCAAGGCACGTATTTTTAGATATGTTATATTAAAGTTTGGTTACCAATTGTACCCCTAAAAGAATAGGATACATAAGGAGTTATAATAATTGGACTAAAAGGGAGGGACAATTTGGAAATTTCCAGGGTATGACACCAAATCCAATCTTTTTTGTCAAATTGGAAAAGAAAAAAAATGTCATGTCCCATATTGACACAAAGTTACCATATATAAAGTCCTCCCTCGCTTGCTCGGTCGGCCTAATAAAACACTGATTCGAGATCGAGATCGGTTACATGACCGACCAGGAGATTTTCAACAATTACCGGTATTTCAAACAGACAACACACACGATCACAAGCAAACCACTTAACAACCCAATTGCAGGATGGAACCACTTAAAATGATTGTGTTGTGATGGTATTATTTCTCCATGTTTTCCAAAAAGTACAATTTGAAGGTTCACACACAAAGTACCTACTTGATGCAGATCGGAAGCGTTAAAGGACGATAATATCGCAGTGAAACGGATATAACAAAAGTAATCGATATAATGGGTAGAAAGTGATAGTAATAAGTTGTTCAAGGAGATATCCTAAAATCTACGAGTTTATCTAGACCTCGTTATTTCACCCCACGAATAAAGACGATAAATATGGTGTATCTAGACCTCGTTAATTCACCCACGAACAACGACTATAGGTATGAGATTTATATTCAGACCTCGAGGTAAACCCAACTATGAACAAAAATCAAAAATCAATAAACTTTACGAGTTTAATGAATATAAATTAATCAAAAAAGTGTCTGATTTTTGTTTTTTTTGGAGCTCTTCATAGATAACTCCTCTTAAACTAGTCCAAAACTTAACAAAAATATCAAAAACTCATTTCCCAAGGTATCCATTAGTTTTAGAGAACTTTCCTAACATATTAAAACTTTCAAAATAAACTTCTAGATTATCTTAAAATTATTATTTTTATACCAAAAATATCATTAATAAAATACAAATAATAATAGAAAAACAATAGATTTAGTTTCCATAAATATCTCTTCATCATTCTACCGGTGTTGGAGAAGATTCATCCTTGAATCTTGCTGGTACCATGTTCTGCATGTGTAACTCATTTATGACAATCTTCATACACACGAATCGATGTCGTAAAAAATAATCTAAGCACCGTAAAGAAGCATGAGGTATGGTGGAAACCCAAAATAGATCTTAATAAGTTGATTCCAAAAATTCTACCTTGTTAAGATAGATATAGGAGACCCAAAAGAAATATGGTGGAAACCCAAAATAGATCTTCATAAGTTGATTCCAAAAATTCATAAGTTGATTCCAAAAATTCTACCATATGTGTATCACAATAACCAATAACTATCTTACTCTCGACCATAGAAAAAGAAATATGTCATTATCTTGTTGACGTGGAGTAAGGCGACTTCTTCTCACCACAAAATTTACTGTTCGATCTTCGGGAAAAACTTCATCAATAGGTTCATCATCTTCAGTAGCATCATAAAAAATGCCATCACCATCACTGTACTCTTCAGTGAACACCTTATTCACCCATTCGCCTTCATTCAGAATATTGTGTCGAACCAACATACTTTCGATATCTGTCGTTATTTGTTCTCGTAATGTATTAAAATTTTCTGGAGCACCTCCTCGACCACAACCGATTTGTACTCTTGGTGACATCTTATTAACTCTAGAATCGACTTTGCTTTGGTAATAACTGAAAATGTGTGGGTACCAAAATATACCACCAACTTTTTATTTGGAAACCTGTATGGACTAAAATCGAATACAATTACGAGAGTTCAACTTAACGAATCTCAATCAAGGAATTAAACGAAGAGCTTATATCTCTTTCTCTCAAAATCAGAAAGTTTATAGAACCAAATCCGTGAACCTGATTATGTGTGAGTACTTGGACGATTCCAAAGATCAATATCCAAGAACCAATCAAGTCGTATCGAACAAACAAGGACATATGTATTTAATTTGATTGATTAATGTACAACCTGTGATATTTCAATTATAAAGATAAACAATATAATGCGGAAAAATCGATAACACAGACACCCGAATTTTTTTAACGAGGAAATCGCAAATGCAGGAAAACCTCGGGACCTAGTCCAGACTTGAACACCAAACTATATCAAACCGCTACAGACATTGTCTTACTATCATAAATTCGGACTGAAATGTAGTTGAGGCCAAACTAAACTGTCATATAATTCAGTTACAGTTGCGCTCATTACGCCTCTTGAACCCCAGCAGGACTCCATGCAATTGAATACTTTAAACTAATTTGCCTCCCACAGATAAGCCTATTTGTGATTTCCGTTCTGATCAAAGATCAAGGTGAGGTAGAAAATCGATTGCAATGGACAAAATTTAGCAAACCTCAAAATCCGGTCTTATGACTCCCGAAGAGTAGCCTAGATTAGTTATTCACCTCACAAGTCAAAATTTGTGGAATCATAGAGTCTGCGATGAAGATACTTTGTTATTTCTATCTATATATCTTTTTTGAGTGAGAAACTCAACGATCAAAACAAGATCAGGATACTCGAACTATCAAGGTAAAGATAGTTGGACCTGGCTTCATGATTCCCCAGGTGAAGTCTTTTTAGTCGCTAAACCCTAAAAGGGTTTGAATGAGAGGACGAGTCTAGTTCACAACTAGGACACACACGAATAGTTTCAGGGATTCAAAGATCCCAGTTGTTAGAGGTTATCCTTTTATAAACTTTCAAGATCAAGGTTGCTTTAGGTTTAAGCTAAGATAGCTTTGGAACCAAGCAATCAATAATCATTGTTGGATGTGTAGTTGCAGCAAATCCTACACTACACCCCTCACAAGAATTCATACAATCAAATCATTTTTAAATGAACAATCACAATCTTTATTGATTAATCTCACAAATTTTACAAGAAATGAAACTAAGAAATTAACAATTGCACTGGACTTTCTCTCTCCTAATGACTTACTCAATACTCGAAAAAGATCCCTCCCTTTATGCATGTTCAACTCTTTATATAGGGAACTACATAGTGGATGACAACTAATCTGTCCTTTAACTTCGGATCTGACTTGCGATGTTCTCGCAAGCTTTTGATGTTAGTCTTCGCAAACTCTCTAAATTTCGCAAGATCATCACACTTTTATCATGTTAGAGCTAATGTCATGTGTTATGTCATATTTGTTATTTGTCTGTGACGGTTTCACAACGTTTTAGATGAAGGTTTCACAGGAACGTTGTTGTTGCGATATTCTGATCCTACATCTTGCCTCTTCTCATGTCTTCTCTGTGAAGGGGAGAACGTCATGAGAATTTGTATTTCAAAATGCCATAACTGCTTATCTTTTCAAGTATTTCTGTACTGTCACAATTACGTACTTTGCGCAAATTTTATTACGCGTATCCCCTCTTCTATTCATCTCTTGACACGTCTTTTTTAACCGTTGTTTCTTAACCGCTCATGTCTACTCTTCGCATTGAATGCACTTATCTTCTCGAGAATTTTTACTCTCTTACTCTTCTTATTCTTTTCTTCTCTTCTTTTTACCTTCTCTCTTATTTTCTCTGCAATTTCATTGTTCCTCCGCAAGTTTCGCTTCTGCTACTGCAAATTTTCATTCTTCATCTTTCGTTCCTCATTCCTTCATTCCCATACTGAAGATGCCTCCAGATGGTCGTAAAAATGAGATTTCCTTTGAAGAAGCTCGAAAGAAACTTCAGACCAAAGGTTTCACTTTATCTCCCATTCCTGGTCAAAACCCTAAATATGAGCTTTATATTAATTTATTTTGTGATCATCCTTGCAATCATCAGAGATCATAGTCTCGCTAGGTCAGCTTCTCGCTGGCCTTCCCATTCCCCTTTATGATCCTAAACTTCCCTTATTTTATGAAATACTTTCCCATGCGAATTTTTCGCGAGCGGTATATCAATTGAGCGGGGATTGCATTCGTCTAATTCTCGAGTTCGCCAATCATGGTGCTGGTAAGGGATCTCTTTATCCCTCAAAATTTAAAAACCCTAAATTCGCTGGAGTTGAAATTGTTCCTGCGAAGTATGTTGTAGAAAATTGCTTTGCGAATTATGAGATAATTCCCATGAAGAGATAATACTTGTTGGGGCGTTCGTTTAAAGAAGAAGGATGATGTTGTTGATGACAAGATACTTATGCAAGACATTGATTGGCATCCTGGAAATAATACAACCCCACGTCATTCCAACGATGATAAGTGGTGTATCTTCCCTTTAATCCTAAAGGGTCCGTACATCTCCGGATCTCATGTTTTACCAGCGAATCTTGCAGCGTATCAACCATGGGTATTCAGCTGTCCGGAAAGGGAAGAAGAGATGTATTTCCAAACTTCATTTGAGTTGTTATTCTTTTCATTCCCATATATAATTTTGCTTACCATTCCAATGTTTTCGTGTATTTGCGAAATTATCATATTGAAAGGTTCAAAGTAAGCTATAACAAGACTGGGAAAGTCAGTACTTTATCAGCTCTTCGATCATTCACAAATAAAGTAAGAAATATTCTTTTATGATTCTTCACAATATATTGTTGCCTCTATTTCTTATCTTTATCTGTGTGTGTAGGTTATCGCTGAAGTCGAAGAACCTGTCAAAGTTATGAAAACCAGGAATAAAGGTAAAGGAAAAGGTGATCTTCGCAAGGAGAAGTCTACTGTCCCTCCTATAAAAAAATGAAAAGTCCAATCTCCCTCACCGTTATTTCTTCAATCTAGCGAAAGTTTTAGTGATCGTAATGATTTCTTCTGTGAAGGAATCTTCTCAACCTGAATATTCTATGACACAATTGTCTAGCATCTTTTCCAACACTCTGCAGGGAATGGGTGATACTCCTCTTACTAATGCCTACCAATCTGTAGCTACTATCTGTGATGCCCCTCTCTTGGAGAATAATGAGTCTCTTCGCGGGGTTTCAAGATCTATATCTCCAAGTTTCTTATATTCGCTTAATAGCTTGGTAAATTTTCATAATTATATTTTTCTTCTTTTGATTTTTTCTTTGAATTCATAATTTATTCTTAAAACTCACTGTATTATTTCGTAGGATGGAAAAACTTCTTTTGCTGTTACTTCATATCTGGAAAGAAGGCGTGCGATTCTTGAAAAGAAAAATCTTGATCTTCGCGGGAAAAATGAAGAGTTGGAGACTGAAGCTGCTGGTCTTCGTGAAAAAAACAAGCAATTGGAATCTGAAAATTCCATTCAGAAGAACAAAATATCTAGTCTTCAAGATTCCAATAAGAAACTCTATGGTATGGGACTCTTCTTCTTTCTCTTTATTTTATTTTCTCATAATTTTTTCTTATACATTTTATCATTTCGCAGACGTTTATGGTCTTTCTGATGAACCTATTCTTCTTCATACATTTCCCAATCTTATGGATGATGATACTCTTCTTGAACACCTAAATACTTCTCTAAATAGTCTCTCAAATGATAAGATTGAATCTCTTCCCATAAATGAACTTAGATCCAAATTTCGCCTCTTAGAAATTGACCATAGATCTGTCTTGAGTATGGCTAATAAATTTAAACGTTTCTTTCATAATTCCAAAGAAGAAATCAATAGTTTAAGGGCCAAGTATGGTGATTTCATAGATGAAAAAGATCGTATTTCTCTCCAAGGTGCTCAAACTTTAGCGAAATTCCAAGAAACTCTTCTTGAGATCCAAAACGTAGAAATGATGTGCTCTGTGAAAGAGAGAACCAAACTCGTTCCCGCCTTCTCATAAATGATGATGATGAATTTGCTTGGGCTGCGAGAGTTCTAGATAACTCCAGGAATAATTTAGGTGTAAATGTCAGTCTCCAAGTTGAGCATACAGCCTTGATTAGAGATATGATCTCTAACATAAAAGGTTGTTAACTGTTCTTCCTTATTTAATTGTTTTTTTTTCATAAACTACCATCAAGTTGTTGATTTATTGTTATATTTTCGGAGAAGCTGAAGATAGATATCGCAAGAGAATCGAAGAGCTTGAGAATGAGAAAGAAAAGCTCGCAAAGGATCTTTCTTCTCGCAATGAGAAATGCTCTAAGCTGAAGAACCAACTAAAAATCACTATTGCTAACTTCAAGAATGATGCTATTCTTTTCTGCAATGAAACTATTAGAACAATTTGTGATGAAAATGACATTCCTCATTCTACATATCCTTGTCTCTCATACGAAGTTTCAGAAAACGTTCATAATCTAGTTATCTCTGATAGTGATGCTGATGAAGAAACAGAGTCTGAATAAGATGAAGAAGAAGAGTCTGAAGAAAAATCTGATGAGGATAAAAGAGAAAATTCTGGTGAGGAATCTGATGATGATAATGAAGAATCAAGCAAGAAGTAGCTTTTGCTTCCTTGTGTTTCCTTGTTCAACTTTTTGTAAAACTTGTACATTTTCTCTTTGATTTTCTATTCTTATCCATTTGTAATCTATCACTGCGAATTTCTCCAATCTTCAATACAAGTTCTATTTCTTTTGTTTCTTCCTGCATGTGTTAGAAAAACAATCTTTTCTCGCAACATGATTTATTTTTCATTTTGTGCGTAAATCTATCATATGGAGACAAATAATATACTCTCATTTTATGCATTCCCATACTTGCCTCTATTATTTGTGTTCAAATAAGAGATTAAGCAAGTTGCTTTTGTTCAGTAAGATTATTGAGATAATCTCGCAATTATTTCTGCGTAATTTCGCAGTCACATATTTTAAGATTGCATTCTTCCTTGTATTCTGATGTGGTCTTATTTTTCCTTCCTAAGTAAAGGTCTTATTTTGCCACTTTTTTCATTGCGACAAAATCGCAGGACGTCGCTGCACTTTCATGCAGAAACCCATTGATCTTGCCTTAACTTTTTGTTCTTTTGTCATTTTTGCTGCGACAATATGACAGGCCTAAATTTTCTTGCGAAACTAAATCCCTGTGATATTGTCATCTTGCGACGAAATCGCATGACGTCTCTGCACTTTCATGCAGAAACCCATTGATCTCGTCTTATCTTCTCTTTTGTATTATTGCCTCTTCAGGATTGTCGCACAAATATGACAAGCCTTGATACTCCCGTGAGTAAAAATCCTCATGACATTTGCGTCTTAAGACAGTTATCAGCTCCCTAATGGAGGGTGCTGCCCTTATCTTCCCCTTGTTTTCCCCTTCAAGGAGACATACTTCTGCCATACAAGACTATCTCCTCCCATCCAGTCTTGACAACAACCAGTTTTTTTCGCAACCTCTTATCCCTTTTGCCTATATGCCTTATGGTTACGAGACTGCACCCTAAGTGGGGTTTTCTTCGAGGCGAGTGCATCATAGTCAAGACTTTCCAAGAATGGCCAGGGTAGTTTCATACGCCCCGGGGACTCTTGGATCAACCGTGTACCTCGGCGCCTTGATCATACTCTGCACTCCTTAGGAGAGTCCTTATTACCTTAGTCGCATAACTTGAGTCATATGCTCAAGATGAGAATCCAAGGTGCCTCTCCTGGATGGGCTTTCATTGACCCCAAATCTCCATGACTCAGGCTCCAGCAGCGGTATAACCTTATCCCTGATCCATGCAATAAATGCCCCCTTTTATGACGTACTTTAGGTCTTATATTTGCCTCCTGCGAAATTTTATTCGCGAACTAGGGTGTACGCCATAAAGGTTCGTCCCATTCTAAGGATTATTCTATTTTCTCTTTTGCATTTCAGCTCTGTTGTAATTTTTCAATCTCATTTTTGTCATTAAGTGAAATATATTTTTAATTTTTTTTTGCAACAAATCAATCATACATCTATTTTTATTTTCTCTAAATTTCTTTCATTTCAGAATTTAATTTTCTTACCTTTACTGCTTTCTTCCTCTGTGTTTTTATTGCTCTTCGCTATTGTATTTCCTTCTGCGACGTGTTCGCCATTTGTCATTTTCAGCAAGTGTTGATTTCGCAGCTTTCCGTCTTCTTTCTGTTCTATTGCATCAACCATCAATATCCTACTTCTTTGTTTTTGTTTAATGTTATACTTCCAATTCTCCTTCTTGGCAGCTCTTTCCTCGCAAGACTCCACATCAATCTCATAACACTTCTTTCCCTCTACCCAATCTCCTTTTATGATTCCAATACCACCGGGATGAGGAAACTTGATGCACTGGTGGAAAGTTGGTGCCACACCTAGAATCCCATGTAACTAAGGTGGCCAATTAAGGCATTATATGGAGATTCAACATCGACAACACATAATAGAATTTTAGAAGATATCCCCTTCAATGGAATTCGCATAGTGATCTCCCCTCTAGGTTTATTGGCAGTACCGTTAAAACCATAGATTTTATAGGTTTAAGGTACTAGATCCTCATCTCTGACTCCCATTGTCTTGTAAGTATGATAGAACAGGATATCCACAGAGCTCCCATTATCAATTAAAACTATATTGATTTCCCATGAATCTTTGGTCTCATCATCCTCATCTTCTTCTTCATCTTCTCTTTGTTTTGGGTTTATCTCTTGTCTCACCACTAATGGATTGTCATGCATTTCTCCAGGCTCCGGTACTCCTTTTGCAGTGAAAGAAATAGCCTTCTTTTGCCACTCTTCTAATGGCGAAGCTTTTGCAATATTCATTATTTCTTTCCCATCAACATCTTTTGCAAAAACTATGCTTAGAATATTGTCGTGAAAGTCTTCAATTATTTTGTACGAATGTACAATAGAGTTACAGAACAAATTATTCGCTTTCGCCCCAACTTCTATGACAAATGTTTCTCCTCCCTTTGTTGTATTTACTCTGCGAATTTCTGGTGGTGGTGGTAAGAGTTGAGATTGAGGGTTCCCTATTAGAAAATGATTTAATTTTCCTTGATCTATCATCTTGAGAATGATCCTTTTTATATTCCTGCTGTCATTTGTTGAATGTCCATGAAAATGATGGTAAGAGCAAAAATTTTGACTTTGGTGGTTTGGAAGTGGTTCTTTTCCCATGTTCCAGGGTGTTGGAATGTTCTCCATTAAGATTATAGCTTCCAATTTTTTTCCACACTAGCATTCAAAGGTGGCATCTTGATCTCTTCCCATATTATCTTTTGACTTCCTGATCTTCTATGATAATTTTGTCTTTGTCCTCCATAGGTTTCTTGTGGCTGATCAAGTCTTTGAATTTTGTTGTTTCCACCTCGGCTATAGAAATTTCTTTCTCTCTCAAATTCTTCTTGGTCACGACTTCCCATAGATAATATTTTCTGCTGAGTATTCTCCATTATCTTCTCTTGGTGTGTCTGCGAAGTGCTCGCCACTGTGTTTATCAATTTGGGTAGTAATCTTGCATTCGCTGTTTTTAAGCTCGTATTTGCAATTGGGTATGACTCCATCTCATTCTGTTTTTCTTCAAGAAAATATACTCCTCCTGGAATTCTCGCAGCTCAGTCATTGTGATTGTATTCTTGATTCTGAAAATTTGAATGTCCAATAGATTGCTTGCGAACATTGCGTTAATGAATGATAAAATGAGATATCTCTCATCCACACGTCCAGCCATTTCACTACACATTGTCTTCCATCTTATGGTTAGATGCTTAAAACTTTCACCAATTCTCTGCTTTAACCCAAATACATCTTCGATGCCTGGTCGCGAGGAGTTGTTAGTCATATACGCCCCTAGAATGTAGTCTGCAAATGGTTGAAAGATGTTATAGTATTCCTGGGTAGACCTTCGAACCACTTTAGTGCCTCTCCTGTTAGACTTGATGCGAAATACTTTCACAACACAGCATCATGATTCTCCCACTGTAACATACATCTCACATAAGCTTTAATGTGTTGAATTGCACAAGTTGTTCCATCAAAGATGCTGGTTAACGCAGGCAAACTGTACTTTGGTGGCATTCCTCCTAATTGTACTTCTTGTGAGAACGGAGTTTTCGCAGCTTCTTCTATGGATTCATCCAATTGTCTTCTACCTCCTTCTCTCCTGTTATTTAGCATTCCTCTCATTTCTGTAAGTTCTCTTAAGATTTGTTCATTTACCCCGGGCGCTGATACCATTGGTCTTTTTAATTATGCTTCTCTTTTCCTGCGTTCTTGCATGTTTTGTGTTGAGAAATTTTGATTTTCTTCTTCATCATTTTCTTCTTGTATTTCTCTACGATCTTCTCTTTCATTTATTTCATGAATTCGCACACCATTATATCTCTCATTTTCTCTTCTGCGATTTTGTTCATTCCTTATCAATTCTCTTTGTTGCCTTTCATCTCTTCTTTGCACCCTATCATATTATTCATTGATATTACCATTATTGCGGTTTTGTTCTCGCCTTATTTTTCGATTGTCATGATTGTTCTGGCGAATTGCCTCTTGGAACTCTTGTTCTTCCACCTCTGCTCTCAATCTTTGCCTTTCGCAAGCTAGATATGCTTGTTCAGCATAATGTCTCTCGATTTCACCTTCAATTACTTGTTGATTTCTTTGAATCTCTCTCCCATGTAATATTCTCCTTTCTTCTTCCTAATTTTCTTCGCCGTCTTGATTATTTTGCTCCTGACGTCGCCCATTCTCCTGATTCCTGTTATTTTGTCCATTTTAGAGAATTTCTCCTGGTGGGATGTAACGATCTTTAATTATTTCTCTCCTTTCGCAACGCTCTTCATTTGGATTTTGCATTTCTTCTCGATCTCTTTCTCCAATGTTTTCCGTAGATGAATTTCGTTTTACTTCACTTCTAATTGGTCTTGAACTTGATCTTGTAGTACTTCTTGACCTCATATTCTTTAATCTCATGTTTCCCATTCTCAACTCATGGTTTTTCCTTGTCAAATTTGCGCGTTCTTCTGCTTCTAACCTCCTCTATTCGTGTATTCTTTGTCTCAATGCCTCTAACGCTTCAATCTCTTCATTTCCATGAATTATTCATCCAATTGCTTCCTGATCTCTCTCTTTTTGTCTTCCATTTCTTAATTTTTGCTCCCCTTCCATTTCTTCCACTGAATCTGATCTCTAGGTGTGTACACTCAGTCTATCATAATCCATAGTTCTATTTTGCTCTGGTATATGCTGAGTTGATTGTTGAATTTGATTTTCTCCATCACTTCTTGTATTCATTCTTGATGGTTCTCCGATTTCATTTCTTCTTTCTCCAGCAAGTCTCTTCATCCTTCTAACAGTTGTTGGTTGTCTTGAAGCATTTCTTCTTCTAGCCATCTCTTCAATCTCAATGAATTGTTGAAAATTATCTGAAACTTCTCACCAACTATTCCAAATTCTTTCAAATCACAATACTAATTTTCACACTAAAAACAAGGTTCAGTCCATGTTTCTAGCGCCAATATGTAATTGCAGGAAATCCTACACTACACCCCTCACAAGAATTCATACAATCAAATCATTTTTAGAATGAACAATCACAATCTTTATTGATTAATCTCACAAATTTTACAAGAAAGGAAAGAAATAAAACTAAGAAATTAACAATTGCACTGGACTTTCTCTCTCCTAATGACTTACTCAATACTCGAAAAAGATCCCTCCCTTTACGCCTGTTCAACTCTTTATATAGGGAACTACATAGTGGATGACAGCTAATCTGTCCTTTAACTTCGGATCTGACTTGCGATGTTCTCGCAAGCTTTTGATGTTAGTCTTCGCAAACTCTCTAAATTTCGCAAAATCATCACACTTTTATCATGTTTGAGCTAATGTCATCTTTGTTATTTGTCTGCGACGGTTTCGCAACGTTGTAGATGAAGGTTTCACATGAATGTTTTTGTTGCGATATTCTGATCCTACAAGATGAAAACCTTGACTTGAGATTTAACATAGTAGAATGTGCACTCTAGTTAGGATGGACCGTAACCGAACCATGTTTAATGACCTATTCATGTAGGTTAGACGAAACTATCCAATTGAAATATATACTTAACCATTTTCATATAACACTTTAAGACTCTTCATGAATCACACATATGATCAAAAATGTATAGATAATGTTTTTAGAGAGTTGGTCAAATGTCTATTATCTCATAGAAATAATTTTGATGCAACTGAAAATATTCGACAGGGTAAGTACATGTACATGGTGCGTGCATTGTACATGTTCGTGAATGTCTTTGTCATGGTACGTGTACCGGGTATGGATACCCTTAAGATAAAAACAAGTTCAGGAACTCACAGATATTTTATGGTTTGCATATCGAGTATGCGTTGTAGTTGCAGGATTTCCCACAACACACCCCTTGTAATATCTTGATAATAATCTCTTAATCTAAATAATTTGGTAATTAAAATTCTAAAAATTGTAAATAGACACACGGATTTTTACATGGTTCGATCAATTTGATCTACATCCATGATTCTCTACTATGATTGTTAAAGTTTACATTTGATTTTACATTTGATAATATCCATTAATGGAGTTCTAAATCTAGTTTTGGGGAAGAAGATGATAAATAAAAATACATTTTCTCTCTCTAAAAATATCTCTGAAAAATATCTCTCTCCTAAAACTTTTTTTCTCCTCAAGACTCTCTCAACTCTAAAAAATACATCATCCCTTTCTGGACTTACTTGAACCCTTTATATAGGAAATTACATAGTGGGTGATAGCTAAGTTTTCCCCTTCTTTCGGATCTATTTTGCGATCTCATCGCGGTAATTACAATGTTAATATTCGCCAACTTTTGTAATCCTCGTGAAACAACACTCTTCTAATATGCCTCTTCAATCGTCAACTTCGTCATTCTTTGAATTATTTTGTGACGTTCGTGAAATGTTGTTGAAGATTTTTCAGTAATGCTCGCAGAAGTGTCGTTAATCTCTCGTGAACATAATTGTGGCGATATTCTGGTATTACATCTTGCCTATTTTTTCTTGAATATTGCTTGAAAAGTAATCTTTAAGAAAAAAATTGTTATTGTAATAGTCTTTGATTTTTGTTGATGAAGGAATGAGCGAAAGAATACTGGATTTGAGAAGTATATACTTGCCTCTATTCTTTTGCGAAGTTCCATATCTTTGTTAAGTAAATAAGAAGTATTAACTCTTGAAGTGCTCGTGAAGTATGAAGTATCCTTGAAGAAGTATAAAAAGTACACAATCCTCTAAATATAAGAAGTATCCATTTTTTGCCTCTGTTCATGTGAAATTATTGCTTCATTTTTTGGTGAAAATCCCTGTCCATTTTGGAAATGATTCTTGCCGAGAAGATAAAGAACATAAAATGTTTTCTTGGTAATCCATAGTTGCCTCTGTTCTTTATCTATGAAGGAAGAATCCCTGAGAAAATGTTAAATGAACGAATTGCCTCTGCCTCATTTGATAAAATGATCATATTCTGCGAACTAATCACTTCTCCTGCAAAATTTTGGAATAGTCTGCAATATGCTGAATTAGTATGAAAATTTATGAATGTTTCTGCGAATTTATAAACGTTTCTGCGAGGCTCTAAATGTTTCTGCAAGATTCTGAAATAATGCTTTGAATAGTGCTGCGATGAATAGTGGCGATATTGTGAATAATGCTACAAGATTGTAGGCATTCCTCTTGAGAGACTCTGAATAATACTTCTGAGAAACTCTGAATAGTACTTCTGAGAGATTCCAAATAGTATTTCTGAAAGATTTTGAATAGTACTCTGAACAAATCTTTCCTGCATTCTTAAAATAAAATAATTAATGTTTGAGATTATTCTATTGGTCTTATTTTGCCTTCCTAGTTAAAGGTCTTATTTCGCCAATTTTTCTTTCTGCGACAAAATCGCAGGACGTCTTTACATTTGCATGTATTGACCCATTGATCTTGCCTTATCTTTTCTCTCGAGGCTTTTTTTCCTGTTATGCGACAATATGACAAGTCTAAGTTCTCTTGCGAGATCAACGTCTCATGACATTGCCGTCTTGCGATGAAATCGCAGGACGTATTTACACTTTCATGTAAAAACCCATTGATCTCATCTTAACTTTTTCTCATTTGGCTTTTTTCCTCTGTATAATTTACGCGACAATATGACAGGCCTAAATGATCTTGCGATCTTAGAGCCCCATGACATTGTCGTCTTTAGACACTTATCAGCTCCCTAATGGAGGGTGCCGCCCTTATCTTCCCCCCGGTTTCCCCTTCAAGGAGGGCACATCTGCCATACAAGACTAGCTCCTCCCATCCAGATTTACCAACAACCAGTTGTTTTCGTAGCCTCCTCTTGTCCTTTATGCCTATATGGCTTATAGTTACAAGACTACACCCTAGGTGGGGTTTTCTTCAGGCCAAGTGCATCATAGACAAGACTTACCAAGGATGGCCAGGGTAGGTTCGTCCGTCCCGGGCATCTTTGGATAAACCGTGTACCTCGGCGCCTTGGTCATACTCTACACTTCTTGAAAGAGATCCTCGGTCGTCCAACCAGGGTATAACCTTATAAAGCTGGAAATCCAATATCTCTCTCCCGGATAGGTTTTCTTTAACCCCAACATCTGCATGACTCAGGTTCCAGTAGCGGTATAACCTTATCGCTGAATCATGTAAAGAGATACCCCCTTATAACGTGCTTGTAGGTCTTACATTTGCCTCTTACGAAATTGTATTCGCGAACTAGGGTGCACGCCATAAAGGTTTGTCCCATTCTTTAAATCTCTGCGAAATTATATTCGCGTTTCTTCATTCTTTCATTTCTGTCAATTCTTTATATAATATTGAATAATCTCGCGATTATACTCGCAGCTCTGATAAAAATTTGTTTTGCTCATTTCTGTGAGTTGAAATATTCTTTAAAATCTTTTGAAATCTTAGAAATATTCTTCGAAATCTTGCGATTTTATCGCATTTGTTAAACCAAAAATCTCTTTCTGTAAAAGAAATATTATAGAGAAATTTTTGAAATCTTCTTTGAAATCTTGCGATTGTATCGCGTATTTTGGAAATTTGAAATCTTAGAAATTTTGGCGATAATTTCGTTTTCTGTAACCTTAGAAATCTTTGAATTTTTTTGCGATAATTCCATTTTCTGTAATCTTTTGAAATCTTTGTAGTCTTGCGAGAATATCGCTGGTTTGGAAATGAAATCAAAAATTTTGGAATCTTAGAAATCTTTGCGATAATTTCATTTATTGTAATCTTTGAAAAATTTTGTGATCTTTAAAAAAAAAATTTGCGATGATCTCATAATTTTTTGAAATTTTTTGAAATCTTAGAAATTTTAGAAGTCTTAGAAATGTTTTTCGAAATCTTGCGATAGTATAAACCAAAATTTTTCATTTTCTGTAAGTAAAATATTCAAAGAAATGGTACTTAGCTTTTTGGCGATTTTCTATTGCTACCGTTTCTCGCGAAGTATTTGATTTGCTTGTGAAATGAGAAGAAATGAGAAATGAACTCTTGACCTACTTCTTGTATACTATCACATCATACCAACTGTTCTAACCCTCTGTTGCGAAATAATCAAATACCTGACGAAGTAATGAAATACCAAATTCATGCCTCTGAACAATTTGGCGAAGTAATGAAATAATCCTCTCGTGGAAAGTAGATGTACCAATTTATGCTTGTCAATATTTCTTAATTGCTTCATTCTCTGCTATAAACTTAACTATCAACGTTTGGATAAAGACATTTGGCTTCCCATAATGAAAGGATGATGACGTTTGATTTTTGGTGAAGTTTGGCTCTCGCTATAAAGACATTTGGATCCCCATGACATTTGTCTCTCGCTATACTTGTTTTTGGGAAAATTGAAAGCCCCTAGTACGTAATAGCTGTTTCCAAGTGATATGTTGCTCGCCAAGAATCACCCTTTCTATTTGCTCACCAAATATTGTTCATTATCGCAAGTATTGAACTTTAGTTGTCCTTCTTCACTCTTTGGCGTTGTTGCTCGCGGTAATCCGAAAGATTTTCCACCCTATATCTCCACAACAGTGGCGATAATCACTATTGCCCTTCGCAGATGGTAATTATTCTCCAACATCGGCATTTTAAAATGTCCAATAGATGTTTATATCCTTCTTATTGCTTGGAGTAGATTTTTGATTTTCGCAAGTGAATTTCTGCGAGATTCATCCATTTAATTTAGTGAGCAATCTATTAAAATAACATCCATAATTTTAAAATTTTTTTTTTTAAAAAAGAGAAGAGATTTTGTCCTGTAGAATTATTTGTTGGTGTAACTTCATTTGATTTCTTCATTTCTAAGAGCCTTAATCCCTTCACGCTGAATGCTTTTGCTGTGGACGTCTTCGTTTTCACGCTGAGACATCTCTAAAATTCGCAGAAATGAACTTTGCAGAAATGGAGTATTCCTTAGCCTCTCTGCTCCTGAATAATTACATAAAAGTAAGTTAATTAGTTAATGATTGGGCAATAGTTAATTAATTGCATATGAGAAATGGATGTCTATGATATGAAGGTATAAGTAGTTAATTAATTCCATGCCAGCAACTTGGAGTTTATTGCATTTGCTGAAGTGGCGGAGTTAACAAATACATTTCGCGAAAAAGTGGGGGAGTATTTCTGCTTTTATACATGACGATGGTCACCAATAATAAGGTTTGTGAATTTGACTGAAACTGTACAAAATAGCAGTTAACATACAAAAAATGCAAACCGCGAAATATTTAGTGGGCTATGAGCAAGAATAATAACTGAATAGTAAAAAAGCGAAATGAAAAATCTGTAGCTAAACTTGAACCAATCAAGGCAAAGCGAAAGTGCTTTCAATATAGTCACAAGCACAGAAAAGGCATTGAATTTTGTGTCTCCAAGGTGTACATCGTCATGTTTATGGTCCCATCGTCATGTTTCAAGATGTACAGTTTCAAGATGCACATGGTTATGGACATGGACCCATCGTCATGTTTGGTGTCTCCAAGGTGCTTTCAATACAGTTTCAAGATGTACATGGTTATGGACCCATCGCCATGTTTCTCGCAGAATTTTGTGTCTCCAAAGGTTATCTGCTCGCCAAAAGTGAAGGAATGTCACAATTTTAGGATTAGAAATGAAAGGTCAAAATTACTCCCTTCAATTCACTTGATGCTGTTATATCCTCTTTTTGCCTTGCTGCGAGCATCTCGCTGTAACCAAGGGCTATTGACGCGGTTTAATTCGCATATCTTATCATTTTTTCCTTGCTATTTCTCATAAACTTTCTCTTCGTATTTTATTTTGTAAATTTTGTTTCACGGATTTTATTGCTCTTCCCTGTAAATTTCTTTTTGTTGTTGCATCTGTTGACAAGGTTAAACTCTTTCTCGTTATCAGCTGCGAGATTGTAAATGCCTGCCACAAGATATTTGATTCCTTCATCTCTGACTTTAATCATAAGAAATCATGTTCACATTAGTTTATTTATACTATCAAAATTATGATTAAATTCAAGTTTTATGGATGTAAATTCATGATCAAAATTCTTTTTAATTTAAAATATCAACTAAACAACAATTTTCGCGAAAAACAAAGATTAATGATCTAAAATTCAAAATCTTCCAGATCTATACTATGGAAAGATGGATATATAATTTAATATGACAAGAAAGAATTTGTCCTATTTGAACAATTAATTGATCCAAATTCATTAGATTTCTTCCTGCGAAGAATGAAAACTTTCTTACGAAATGTAAATCTCTAATCAACAAAGAATCTCGAAATTTGACATTTTTAGAAATTCATTAAACAGATTTGCAAAACGAGGTTTGTTTACTACAAATTCGTAACAAAAACATTTTTAGATTCAAGACTTCCTCAATAAATCAAATTTCTACCAAAAGCAAAGTTTTAATTTGACAAAAAGTCTATTTTCAATTTATGCTTTGGAATTCCCAGATCTGAAAAATGAAACGAAGAATAAGAAAAGTGAGAAGAAATTTGTCCTTTTTGATGATTTGTTGATGCAATTCTGCAGATATTTTCTTCATCCGCCACTTAACATATCTCCTTCTCTCTATTTGTTGTATTATCATGATCTTCCATTATAGGTTTCCATATTTGGTCTTGAAACTTTTAGATCCAGTGAAATCTAATTCTAATGATCTTAATCTAAACGCGCAATTTATTTTCCATATCCCCTTAGTCGGCGCCAAAATGTAGTTGCAGGATTTCCCACAACACACCCCTTGTAATATCTTGATAATAATCTCTTAATATAAATAATTTGGTAATTAAAATTCTAAAAATTGTAAATAGACACACGGATTTTTACATGGTTCGATCAATTTGATCTATATCCATGATTCTCTACTATGATTGTTAAAGTTTACATTTGATTTTACATTTGATAATCTCCATTAATGGAGTTCTAAATCTAGTTTTGGGGAAGAAGATGATAAAGAAAAATACATTTTCTCTCTCTAAAAATATCTCTCTCCTAAGACTTTTTTTCTCCTCAAGACTCTCTCAACTCTAAAAAATACATCATCCCTTTCTGGACTTACTTGAACCCTTTATATAGGAAATTACATAGTGGGTGACAGCTAAGTTTTCCCCTTCTTTCGGATCTATTTTGCGATCTCATCGCGGTAATTACAATGTTAATATTCGCCAACTTTTGTAATCCTCGTGAAACAACACTCTTCTAATATGCCTCTTCAATCGTCAACTTAGTCATTCTTTGAATTATTTTGTGACGTTCATGAAATGTTGTTGAAGATTTTTCAGTAATGCTCGCAGAAGTGTCGTTTATCTCTCGTGAACATAATTGTGGCGATATTCTGGTATTACATGCGTACCATTTTCGGTATCAAAACTAATAGATATTTTCTGGTTTGCATACTTGGTATGTGTACCGTTCCTGGTTCATAAATTACAGATTTTTTGTGGTATTGATACTGGGTATGCGTACCACAAAGTCATTGCCGAACTATAGATACACCGGTACGTGTACTGCGGCTTTGGACTTGTAACAGTTCTCCCATTATGTGAACTAGTATGCAGAATGTGTTGTATCCATATTAACAGTAATTATATATCTCTCTAATAATGAATTCGAAACATTCTCGAATAACATCAATGATACATATCACTGTTCCAGGTTATTTTCAAATGATTAAATCTTGAATCATAATTTAAGTACATGAACAATAAATTGTTCTTAAAAAAATTCATCAAGTATGAGAAAATGTTCTGAAGTATAATTAGTCATATTTCGAGAACAATATATAAGATAAAGTTGACTCGAATTTATGTTATGCATGTACTGTCTAATTTAGTCATGCGACAATATCTCATAGATAGAAAGGTGAAAAACTTTGAGAAATAGGTGGTTCAGTCTTCACTTACCTTTTGATGTTGAATTTCTCCAAAGCCCTTGTTGATCTTCGCCTTCAATTGGTAAAACGCAGTGATATCTGATTCTCAAAATTCGAGTAGCGATAAAGAGATACAACTATAGCTATATCGAATTTTGTCTAAAGCAAAATGTAATTCAATGGCTGAAAACAAAAGTGACGCACACCTAGAAAGATGTCAGAATGCTCATAACATTTGGAAGTGCCTAGTTGTAAAATTATGTCTAAGATCTAATTTTCCTATTGGTTTTTGGGTAATGCTCTCCTGCACGACAATGCGGGGAAGAATTATAAGCTAGCGGCTTCAAAACCGTTAGATGATAAAGTATTTGAAATTCTAGCCATTGATGATACATGTATAACTGTCAGTGAAAATAATTGCAAACAAGCCCCTTAATTTAATTTAATAAAACTAAAACATCCTTAAAGCTTTTTGTTTTTCATTTATAAAGACCTCTTCTTCTTCCCTTTTAACTGAATAAAGCTGCGTGAGCTTGTACTCAAACCCACATTAATGAAGATCAGTTAATTGATTCGAAATACAAAGTATCTGTGAAAATCAAACATTGAAACTCGTGCTTTTTGAAAGGCAAATGATTAACGTTGATGTTATGTATATATATATATATATATATATATGAACACATCAAACCCTAATCAATAATTCCAATCTTAATAGTGTCTTGATACTTGATAGATTCGATTAATATTAATATTGATGTTCAAATGTAATGGTATATGAATAAATTTTAACTAATCATAGATGAATCTAGATTTTTAGTGTTCTTCAATTTTGGATTTTGTGATGGTGGTGATGTCGATAAAGGATAGTACAGGTGGCGATGTTAAAGGTGTTGTCATTGGAGGTAAACATGAATATGGAGAATCTGTAATTTAAACTCAAACCCAAATTGATACTTCTCATTTACCCCAAAACAAGGCGATCACAGTTATCGCTTGTCTAATCAACAATCCATGTCATATGGTAGCTTCAAGTTTCTTATATTCGGAAAATTAAAATTCCTCAATACCACCATTTTATACGTTATTATATCACCATTTGTGTTTCATTTATTCATTCTGGTCATTCCCGATAAAGCCCATGAAGTTTTAAGATATATGATTGCAAATTTTTATGAGATTGATAAATTGGATTATGCTATTAACATGCCTTTTGAAATTCATTTAATGGGATGGAGAAGGGGTTTGTATTGGATTATGTTCATGGATTAGCAGGTAGAGTTTTTCGGGTTTTTGAGAAGATGTATGAGATGGATTCTCTTCCAAATGTGATAAATTACAGTGCTTTGGTTAACCTATTAGTGTGTAGTGGGTTGCAGTTATTGATGAAAACTCGTTTAGTGAACAGGAAGAAGGGTTTAAGTGACATCGTCTAAGCTGAAGGGCTTATTATGAATTTTTTAATCTTTAACAGCTGGCACTAACTATAATTTGTGAAAGCATGAGAAAAATAATGGTATCATATACATCCATTTTACATCCAACGGATGCCTACATGCTAGCTTACAAATCGTCCCCGCAACGACCCTTGGTTTTTATGCAGTCATATTCTCACATGTACTAAAAGTATGATTAGGAAGATTCTGCTTAGTCATTCGCATCATATGTACTAAAGGTTTGCATAACACAATAATTCAATCTTGACCTTTGGATATATCTAGGTATAATTACAGGTTCTTCCAACAATAAAGAAATTGTCTAATGATTTCATAATATACACATGATTGAAAACTTTCGAATAAAACATCATTGGCATCGCACATGTGTTTTGCTAGGATACCATATATAACGGGGATAACACCATAAACACCAAAATATACATAAATCAATGCCAACAATATTTCACTACACCATTTTTAGGGATTCGCAACGGAATCTGGACGTTGCTGACTGGGGTTGTAACGGAATATCGGCGTTGCAAAACACGGCGTTGCATTTTTCGCAACGGCATAAGCTACGTTGCGACGCTATCTATTCGCAACCGTGGTCTGCCGTTGCTAAGCTGTTTCAAATTCCAGGAATACCCCTACCCGGAACTAAATGTTATTGGTTCTGGTTCTAATTTAGCAACACATTACTGACGTTGCTAATATATTGCAACTTAAAAAAAAGGGTCAAGTCTTCATTGACCTAGTCAAAATCCATTTCCCCCCTACAGACCCAGTTCCTCATATTCATCATTTCCACAGATATACAAAACATTTCCACAGATATACAAATCATGTCATTCATTCATTCAACATACAAAACTGTATCATATTATAAAAAATGGATTCTTCAATTGATGATAACAAAAAGTATGAGTATTTGATACAAATGTATTCCAAGTATCACAAAAAAACTAGTTTACTTGGTTCATAAGTTCAGTTCATGGAAAGTTACAAAAATCCCTTAGTTCTTTGATAGACACATTTTCGTGTCTGAATTGTCCTCAGTGTCTCTATTGTTAGTCTCGATTTTTGTACTAATTTTGGTGTTTTTATGTTTGTTTAGGTGTTATTGGAAAATTACACTTGTGTGAAAAATATTGCTCGAAAAATGCTATTTGGAGCCCCTAAGAAAATTGATAAAGGCATCCACATTTGGATAAGGGCACCCCCAGGGCACCCAGTGTTAAAGGCACATGTGCAGTGGATTAAGGGCACCCCCTTCTTCATCGTTTGAAATCTGTTGTTGGCGGGAAAAAGATAACTTCACCTACGTTAATTTCTGGATGGATACTTTGAGTGATTTAAGCGGAGTTTTGGTCGGGAATGAATTGGGAATTGCTGATTGGGGTAAAACGGGGCTGGTTACGTGTTTCATCTCGAAGAAAAAGGAAGCTTATGTGCAAACAAGGAAACAGGGAACACGAGAATACCGAGAATATTTCACTCTTACAACGAGATTTTTGTGCATCAGTGTGTGTCTGAAGAGGGTTTGGATCGATATTTGATGTGTTGGCAGCGTGTTAGGATAGTTTCGACACAAGCAGAGCGCATGAAGAGATAAATAGAGATAAATCTTGAAGAAAATTATCGTATCCTGCATGGAAAATATTTCGAGTTATGGTGAGAATATTTGGAGTTATGGGAGGTTATTCTTAGGACAAATGAGTATTTATAGGTGTCTAGGATCACATAAGAAGGGATGGAGAGTTTGGGGGAGAAGAACGGAGCGAAATCGAGAGCATGTTAGAATATTTTTTTCTGCTGCTGTGATCATCAAGAACATGAAGAACAGACGGCTCAACACAGTTGTTAAAAACTGTCATATATTCTCATCCTTAGCAACAGTTTCACAGCGACATTTGAACAGTAACAACGACAGTTTCTTTATATCGTTCTGTAACAGTGTCATTTGCAACAATTATAATCGTTACAAATTTTTGTTTTCATATATTTTCATCCTTGTAAGCATCTTTTGAGCAATGAAAAATTCTTTTGAGCGTGTTTCCATGATGAGAAGCTGAACCCATCCTCTGGGGCGACGGAGGAAGCCAAGTTTCACAAATGTGGTAATTATATCAATTCTTGTTACGACTATTTGCACTGTTATTCAATAGATTTATGATTTTCATTGAATGGTTGTGATTACAATTGATTGGTCATGCTTAGCTTAGATGTTTTGATGTCCCATGATTTAGTTTTACACCCATTACTTTCGAAATCTACCTTAGGCAATGAATTAGAATCAATAAAACTTTATCATTTGAGCTTTTATTGTTTAGAATTGATATCTGAACCATATGAGTGTGAAAATTGGTGGAATCCTAGCCCCAGCCTCTCCATAATTTTTACAAAACTTTATTTTGAGTTTGTTATATTTTTTCTTTAAAAATTAAAGTCTAAAAAATCTTCCTTCACAAGTCTCAAAGAACCTTTTTACTACAACATCATTGATAAATATCATCAATTTTTGGCGCCGTCGACACGGAGCTTGACTTTAGGCTAGAGTCTTTAGATTTTTATTTGTTTTTATTTTATTTTTTCTTCTTTACGTTTTTTTTTTGTCTTGTTACTACAAATTTTGGAATTTGGAGCGAAAGAAAAATTTGCCAAAGCTTTTGGTGAATACTTAAAGATTTGGAGTTAAAGACAAAGTAAAAGGCGAAGCGAAAGAAGAAGATTTTTTTTTTTATATAATAAAGAGAGGGAAAAAAGAGAGTTTATTTTTTTTTTAGATTGTATTAGGATTTCTCTATTCTTGTAATTTTCTTTTCCTTTAACACTTTACTTTTTTTTGGACTTTGGACTTGAACATTTGGACATTCTTTTATTTTTAAACCCTACGGAAGGGTAGTTTAAATATTAAACTGTTTGCAGAGAAGGACGGTGATTACGATATCACCTCGGCCCCTCGGGTTCGTACATGACATAGGAGTCATGGCCCGAGTCGACTACAATGGTTCATCCCCCGTCTGGTACGGGAGGTAAGTTTTTCGAAACACTCACGAATCCCCTGTCAGCGAGTTACTGTATTCCTTCATTTGAATATATGCTGAGAAGCTAAAAACGGCTGTTTTAATTTCCTAGTAAAGGGCAAGTACTGGCCATATAAGATAAGGGTTCGGATTTCATCACCGTTCTCTTCTTGCCCGCCTTAGGAAAACGAAACTTAACGCGAACCTAAGCCTTAAAATTTGGAATAGAACGAGACCGATAGGGTAAGGAGCTTAATAGGAAACTCGTTCGAAAAATATTGGTTACTCTTTTGAGCATTCTTTGAAGTTCATGATGGTTTCTGTGAGTTAAATGCGTGACTGCGCCGCCTTGTAATGCGGTGAGGCCTTGGGTATCAAATCTCCACTAAGCTTCCCCCGCATCTATTCAACTTACTTTGACTTGGATTGATTCCATAGAGGTTTGCTCAGATTGTAACGAATTCCCTTTCGAAGGATTATAAGCTGGTCTAGAAAACAATCTAAGTTGAGCCATCATGCTTTTTGTTTGCTAGAAATCAGTAAGTTTGCTGTGGTTGAGTCAACCTTGTTTGTGTTTGCATAGAACTTCCCTTCCTTTTAGAATTTTTCTTTTTAATTTTATTTTTGTTAGTGTATGCTAAAATCGCTCGAGTCCATTAGAGAGCGTGCTTGGAAAAGAGATACTTTTGGCCGTTTGATTAGTGACGAGCCTAGAAGTTCTTCTTTTATAAACAGGGAGCTCGAAGACTCTTCTTTGGAGAGCCCTGTTTTTAGAAACTTCAGTTTTGAGAATTTAAGTCTTAGTGAGGAATTCACCCCTAGGATTACTGTGCTAAAAATGACAACTTTGAAGGAGTATATGTACCCAACTAGGTCCAACCGGGCATCATGCATTAAATTTCTAGCCTCTACGGCTACTTATGAGTTGAATCATGGTATTCTTCAGATGGTCCCTATATTCTCAGTAAAAGACGATGAAAATCCTTACTTTCATGTTAGGGACTTTGAAGAAGTTTGTGGAACAATTAAGATTAAAGACCTTAGTGATGAAGTCGTGAAACTTAGGATGTTCCCACTTTCCTTAAGGGATAAAGCCAAGTCGTGGCTGAATAACCTACCATCTGGGTCTATAGAAACATGGGACCAACTTACTGTTGCTTTCTACTTAAAGTGGTTCCCTCAGCATAGAACCGCATCTTTTAGGCAGAAAATTAGTTCCAGTATGCAACAAGAAGGAGAATCCCTTTATAGGTTTTTAGAGAGATTTAATGATCTTTTGTCGCAATGTCCTCACCATGGGTTCGAAAAAATGAAACTAGTTGAAATTCTGTATGAAGGTTTGGACTATTCGACCAAATCCATGATCGAGTCTATGTGCGCTGGTTTATTCACGAGTAAAAGCGCTGATGAAGCATTTTCCTTCTTAGAAGATGTAGATGAAAAATCCCAACAGTGGGAGTCTTGTGTGGAACCTCCTAAAAGACTTTTGGTCAATAGAAGTAGCACCAATGTGGTAGATACAAGCTTCGGGTCAGATGCTAAGTTTGCTGCTTTGTCTAGAAGGTTAGAATCTTTGGAAATGGGTCAGTCTAAAAATAGGTCCTTTGTTGAACCTAATGATAGAATTAGAGCCTCTCAAGTCTCTAGTTATGGAATAGAACCCAATAACTCGTTTTGGGAAGATTACGTTAGTGAAGAGCAAGCCCATATTGTTTATAACAATGCTAGGTTTGAAAACTATCAGAAGTTTGACCCATACTCAGAGACTTACAACCCAGGTTGGAGAAACCATCCTAATTTTTCTTGGTCTAAGGGACAGAATCCATGTCAGTTTAGTAATTCCCAGCTTCCACCAGGTTTTGATTATAACAACAACTCTTCAGGTCAAACCCAGTCTCAGAACACTTCCGAGAAAAAGATCTCTACCTTAGAAGAAACTCTTACTATGCTAGCAAAGAACCATGATATGTTATCAAATAACCACCTTAGCTTTCAACAAGAAACCAGACAGAATTTGAAGAATAATTCCCAGTCTCTTGCTAAATTAGAACCTCAAGTCGGCCAGATAACTAAGTATATAAGTGAGAGAGAAGATGGAAGGTTCCCTAGTCATAATGATCCTAACCCCACAGGAGATAAATCGTACAATCATGTGAATTCTATTACAACCCTTAGGAGTGGAAAGAAAGTTGACAATAAGGTAGACATGCCTAGTGGACATACTGTAGTTCAACCTTCTCCTTCACCAGAGAAACCCGTAGCTGAGGAAACTGAAACAATTTCTAAGGAGTCCCAAGAAATTCCTGATAAGACTATCATTATGCCTAGACCCCCATATCCAAAGTTGTTAGACCCAATAAAAAAGGAGTCGACTTTCAACGAGATAATGGAGATATTTAAGCAGGTGAACATTAACATTCCATTGTTAGAAGCAATTATGTAGATACCTGCTTATGCCAAGTTCCTTAAAGATCTTTGTACACGAAAGCGTAAGCTTAATTTCCAAAGAAAGCCTTTTTATATGGTCAAGTAAGTTCCATTCTTCTGAACCAAACACCCCCTTAAGTATAAGGACCCTGGATTCCCCACCATATCTTGTGCGATTGGTAATCACATGGTCGATAAAGCTTTAGTTGACTTAGGAGCTAGTGTTAACTTACTACCCTATCATGTATACACCCACCTAGGTCTTGGTAAGTTGAAACCAACTAAAATGACACTACAATTAGCCGATAGGTCTGTCAAAGTACCTCGTGGTGTCATAGAGGATGTTATGATTAAGGTTGATAAGTTTATTTATCCATTGGATTTTGTTGTTCTAGATACCCAGCCTGTTCAGGACCCAAGTGCTCAAATCCCAGTGATTTTAGGTCTCCCATTTTTAGCCACAACTAATGATGTCATCAATTTTAGGACCGGGCTTATGAACATATCCTTTGGTAATATGACCACTGAACTAAATGTCTTTAATGTTACTAGAAATCCTTCTGATGATATAGAAGAAGTGAATATGATTAGCACTTTAGTTTAGGATAATTGGCATGACACTTTACTGGGAGATTCTTTAGATGAATTTGAGGAAACCATTCTCTTAGACCAAATGTGTGATCAATCTTTAGAAGAAGCCCTTGAGTATTTTAAAGACTCTACGGACCCAGAAATCCAGGCAATAGTGTTAGGTCTTTTTGATAATAATGATGACCCTAAGTTTGGGGGTAGAGAACTAGAAGAAGCTCTTGAGTACTTTAGGGACTTTGAGGATCCAGAAATACAAGCAATAGTTAGAGGTTTGTATGTGAGTAGTGAAAACCCTAAGTTTGGGGGTAGTGATGGTTCTTGTGATCGTCACGTATCCCTAATTGAAGTCCCTAACTTGGGACTCGAGCCTTGTGCGTCTGAGATATTACTTAAGTTTATTCAGACTCTGCAACCCGATCCTCCTGATACTGTCCAGGAAGTGACCCAGGTATTAGAGGCCAGTATTTCAGATGAATATCTTTATCAAGACACACATATGAATCTTCGTTATTTTCCCCAGATAAACCCAGTTGTCTTGACAGAAACCTTAGATGAGGATGTGCTTCTTCTATTCATTTTTCTGAACCAGTGCAGTTGTCTCATATTGGTGTTAACTATATTTGGTCTTATGGACCCACAACTATTTCGGCTATTGGTGTATGACTTTGGAAAGTGAAGATCCTTTTTGAGGTATTTGATGTCTGGCTAAAGACTTTAAACTTAGCACTCCTTGGGAGGTATCCCTTGCTCTTGCAACATGGTAATATTTTTCCTCATTTCCTTCTAGTGGTAACGGTTTCTCCTTGTTCATGTTTTTAATTTCATCTTTAGAACATTGAGGACAATGTTAGATTTAAGTTTGGGGGTATGGGAAACTTTTAGTTGCAATAGTTAAACTCCAAAGCCTAGAAATTTATGCCTATTAAGGTCGGCACTAACCAATCTAAGTGGATGGAAACATTTTGTTTGTAGGAGTTGAGGAACCAATCTGATTATATGGAAACATCTAGAAGAGTCTATTCATAAAAGCACAGAGCTCAGGTGTTAGAAAAGAAAACATGGTAGTTTCGCCATATCCTCGTGATGGAAACATCGAAAGAATCTTGATCACTTCTTTTTTTCTTTTCACCATTGCTAGGGTGAAATAGAGTGACTGAGATACCAAAAAAAAAATAAAAAAATAAAAAAAATGAAAAATGAGACCAGACCACTAGACCAACCGGAATAAATACAATAAAGTCGACCACTGTTACCCTTGTATATGCCAGCTGAGTTGACCTAGAGTTAGGATTATCGACCACTGGTTCCCTTGTATATGCCAGTGTGTTGATATTAGTCCAGACCAGTATCTCAGTCCATTAGGATAGGTTCACCTTAGTCAATATCATCCACGTTTTTATCTACATCCATCTTCTTAATCTATCCATGTGATTGGTTGACTCCGGTTTATGATGTCCAGAAACTATCTGAGTAGAGCTCTGTCACTTTATATGAATTTTAGTATGCTTGAGTGCAAACTCGTGTACATCAATTGGAATTTCGCATCAGGGTACTTCCTCCTGTAGTCAATAAGTATGCCAACCAAGGAGATTCTTTAGTGCCTTCCAAGGTTCTGCGTAGATAGCTAGGGTCTGGAGTAAAGGTTTTGTGGGTACACCTCTGGTAAACCCTTCGGAGACAACACTCTTCCACTAGGGCCACCTAGCGGTTTAACGGCTTGCTTCACGTGCTAAGTGTAGTAATTTTATTTTCTAGATTAGATTTTCGTGACTAGCAAATAATAAGTTTGGGGGTATTTGATAGACACATTTTCGTGTCTAAATTGTCCTCAGTGTCTCTATTGTTAGTCTCGATTTTTGTACTAATTTTGGTGATTTTATGTTTGTTTAGGTGTTATTGGAGAATTACACTTGTGTGGAAAATGTTGCTCGAAAAATGCTATTTGGAGCCCCTAAGAAAATTGATAAAGGCACCCACATTTGGATAAGGGCACCCCCAGGGCACCCAGTGTTAAAGGCACCTGTGCAGTGGATTAAGGGCACCCCCTTCTTCATCGTTTGAAATCTGTTGTTGGCGGGAAAAGATAACTTCACCTGCGTTAATTTCTGGATGGATACTTTGAGTGATTTAAGCAGAGTTTTGGTCGGGAATGAATTTGGAATTGCTGATTGGGGTAAAACGGGGTTGGTTACGTGTTTCATCTCGAAGAAAAAGGAAGCTTATGTGCAAACAAAGAAACAGGGAACACGAGAATACCGAGAATATTTCACTCTTACAACGAGATTTTTGTGCATCAGCGTGTGTCTGAAGAGGGTTTGCATCGATATTTGATGTGTTGGCAGCGTTTTAGGATAGTTTCGACACAAGCAGAGCGCATGAAGAGATAAATAGAGATAAATTTTGAAGAAAATTATCGTATCCTGCATGGAAAATATTTCGAGTTATGGTGGGAATATTTGGAGTTATGGGAGGTTAGTCTTAGTCCAAATGAATATTTATAGGTGTCTAGGATCACATAAGAAGGGATGGAGATTTTGGGGGAGAAGAATGGAGCGAAATCGAGAGCTGGTTAGAATATTTTTTCTGCTGCTGTGATCATCAAGAACACGAAGAACAGATGGCTCAAGACAGTCGTTAAAAACTGTCATATATTCTCATCCTTAGCAACAGTTTCACAGCGAAATTTGAACAGTTACCGCGACAGTTTCTTTATATCGTTATGTAACAGTGTCATTTGCAACAATTATAATCGTTACAAATTGTTGTTTTCATATATTTTCATCCTTGTAAGCACCTTTTGAGCAATGAAAAATTCTTTTGAGCGTGTTTCCATGATGAGAAGCTAAACCCATCCTCTGGGGCGACGGAGGAAGCCAAGTTTCACAAATGTGGTAATTATATCAAATCTTTTTACGACTATTTGCACTATTATTCAATAGATTTATGAGTTTCATTGAATGGTTGTGATTACAATTGATTGGTCATGCTTAGCTTAGATGTTTTGATGTCCCATGCTTTAGTTTTACACCCATTACTTTCGAAATCTACCTTAGGCAATGAATTAGAGTCAATAAAACTTTATCATTTGAGCTTTTATTGTTTAGAATTGATATCTGAACCATATGAGTGTGAAGATTGGTGGAATCCTAGCCCCAGCCTCTCCATAATTTTTACAAAACTTTATTTTGAGTTTGTTATATTTTTGCTTTAAAAATTAAAGTCTAAAAAATCTTCCTTCACAAGTCTCAAAGAACCTTTTTACTACAACATCATTGATAAATATCATCATTCTTCTAACTTAAATCACTATAAGGAGATACTACATCAACTTACAAATCTTGCAACTGCCAAGGGACCTTATGGCGGCTGCTGCTTTGTTCTCCAACCTTAATTTATGATCTCATAACATACAACATAATTCAATCAACCTGCGAACAAAGCATCACAAATTCTTCCAATCAGATAACCAGCATGCTTATAAAGATTGAGTCAAAAACTAATAAAGATATAATAGGCTATATAAGGAAAGCAAAAGAACCCACATACTTCGCACTAACACGTAGCTCATGCAAGAGATTGATAGTATCAAATTACATTCAATGAAGCATGTATGTCTAATTTTCCTAAAACCTACAAACATCCCTCTCACTAGTTATATGGTTCTGTTACTCTTGCTATCAAACTTTTGGTGCAAGTACATACAACAAGCATAATGTTCTACCTAATGGCCAGTTCAATTTCTACTGAACTGTATTTCCCCTGGTATATTCAAGAGATGTCCAGTTAATTGCTTCATCTTTATCAAAGCGCATTTCAAGACATTGTGAATCTCTATGTCGAGCTCGACCACGAAACCGAACACAGCTACAAAAATGTTTTAGGTAAATCAAATCATACAACACATGAGAAACTAGGTGTATGTAGCCCTTCTTCATCCACATCGATTGTGAACAACAAGTTTACCTATACAAAAAATATGTAGCCCTGGCTCACGAGATTTTATTTTTAATAGGATAGGTTTTGCTATTCAAAAAGGGCTAGCGGCACAGCTTGTCGCTCGCTTGCCTAGTATGTAATTTTTAACTTTATATAATTAAAAGTCATGAATTTGAGACAAAAAAAAATATGCTAAAATGTTTGAAATTTTGATCAAAGGAGTTACAATTATTACTTGGTTTGCAGAAGATCGACAAGCAAATGCAGAGCACCTGAATCCCCACAAACCTCCCATATTGCTACCTTAACTTCAGTATTAGATGGTTGCTTCTCTTCGTTTCCAACAAGCTAAAACAAAACAGATAAGATATATGAGGTTATTTGGTTACAACTTAGAGAATAAAAATAGTAAAATACTTGAATGAATTTGTTTATTTAACCGACCTCAATCAAATATGTAGCAATTAGAGTATTACACTAACAAGCAACTAGCTCTTGTAACTAGAAGGTTCTACATTTAGCACCTAAAAGCACCTAAAATGACAAATACTCCGAGGCGAACAAACCTCTTCCAGCAGATGTGACACTTTAAACAGTTCTTCCTCATTCATGGCTATGGTCTGTAAACTAGTTAAGAATTCCTCAGCAAACATCCATTCAGTTATCAGCAATTCAGAGATTGAGAAAGTCATACACAGAGATATGGCAATCTCAACAGGCAAAAATTGCCACTCAGATATCTCATGTTTGTAGGGATTGGATAATGCTACATAGAGAAACTGGTTCAGAATCGAGCAAACATGGTATTGACAGTAATAACATTCACATTTAGGGTTCCAGAGGAATACCGCCAAGTATCAATGGTTTGTGTTTTAGCTTCACAAGTATATGATCAGGTGTATGCATGACAGATAATGTATTCTGCTCATTTTCCTTCTTTGCCTTGCTTTAACAACAGTATTGCGGGGATCGGATTTAGCCACAATAACAACTAGGTTCTGTTGCTCCTCTTTTTCCTTAGATTGTGCTTCAGATTCGAAGGAACCTCCAGCACTACACAGGGAGAGGACCAACAAACTGGTTATGTTGCTTCGTTTTTTCCTTTCCTTTTTGGTTTGCTTCTTCAGTTTCAAAGGTACCTGGTTAACTCAACAACCAGTTTCAGATCCCATAATGGTACAGATGAAGCAAGGATACAAAGTCACTAATACTGAATAATTCAGAAAAGAGATTATGCCATAAGAAGTGCAGGGGATGCTGGGATGAGTGTATTATACTGAGATGCACATAACCACTGAAATGGCCTAAGCGATAAGTGATGATGCAGATTACAAGTCGCAGAAACACATATTATAGACAATCTTTAGCAAAATCTGAACTTATGTTGAAATTTTTAAACCTTCAGAGAGTGATCTGAGGTAGTTACATGAGAGTCACAATAATGATATGCAAGCTATGCTACAGAATGAAGTTTAGCTATGATGCACTTATAACCAATGATATGCAAGATACAGGCTATGAAAAACTAGATGATGTAAATACTTAACCTACAGATGTATGAAAGAAACCTGCAGAATGCAAAACAATGGTGCAGCTAACCTAACTGGAAGCATATGATGCAGTTATGCGATAAAACTAGAAATCAAAGATTAACACTAGGATGCAGATTATACGAGTGAAAAATACTGAGATGAAACTAATAAGGGTAAAAAGAAAATTATTCACATAATAGAAATATGCAACATTATGGACAGAGACAAAAGTACAAATAATCTACAAACTTCCTAACTGAAATGCAAGGATATACAATGATGTTAGATATCTAACAAATGGATTAACTACTATGAGATGCAGATTAAACTGACCAAAACTGAAGTTGACTTGAAGGGATGGGAAGATACAGGACAATGATGCTAAATTTAACTAACTAACAAATATGCAAAGATGCAGAAATGTTGTGACTGAAAAACTACACCTAACACTAACACAAGATGCAAATTATAAACACATGGGTTACAAAGTTACACTACAGCAACAGAAAACAGTTGAACTACAAACTGAAAAACAAAAACTATAACTAACAGTGACAACCAGAATATGATGTAAATTATTTAACAGATGGGTCACTGATTATACTAACAAAAACAAAAATCTAAACACATATGTACATGATTAGGCCAAAAATCAGTAAAACAGAACCACAAAAACACTTTAAACCTCTCCACCCTAACAATAACCAATAATGATACACATGTACCAACCCTGCTAATACTGTGTTAAAATTTCCAAGTAAGAAATCCAACCATTCTAAGCCCAATGAACGTAAAGGATAACAATTTTCTACCGAAAAAATGACCTTTTGTACCCAGGAGTCTTTCTTATTGCTTCTATTTTGGAATACTTCTCCCAGTACCTGAAAAAACACAACCAAACTCATTATGAATAGATATGTTCAACTGTATAAAATAAAACCATTGCCTAGAAACTAAACATAAACTTGATGACAAACTGAAATCAAAACCAAACCAATGAAAAAGAACCCTAACATTGTCTCTAAAATAAAAAATAAAGTTCAGATTACAGCATCACCACCTCAATTGGTATTAACACTAACCCTAGAAATTAACACCTCAATTGAAATTCTAGTTTCCCCTTTTGAGTGAAGTTCGAGTTTGGTAAAAACAAACTAAGCCATTAGAAATTAAACCCAATCGAAACTTTAGTTTCAGAAACCAGAAACCCTAGAAATTAGATATTTTTTTTCTTTCAAATCTATCAAAACCCTAGATCTGTAGTCATAAATGAATCAAATAAATCATACAGAAAAGAGTATCACCCATCAATCACAAAAACAATAGACGAATCAGATAAATCTGGAGAAAAAATCTAAAATAATATATGATTATTACCTCTTCTGTTGGAAGATTTCGAGTCTTCGGTAGAGAGGGAGAAAGAAATCGTAAGAAGATGAAGTTGTTGATGGTGCTGTTGATGATAGTGTTGATTTTTCAAATAGGTTCTGAGATGAACGGGAGATGAAGAAATGAGAGCTTCGGTTCTTCAGAGAGGAGATGAAAAGATATGAGGTTCTTTCTGTGAAGGAGAAAAACTTAAAAGGAAAAAACGATGATGAAGGGATATAGGATAACTTTGGCTGAAGGGTGGGAAAAAAATTCTTGACTGAAGTTTGACTGGGGCGTGTTTATAAGTTTTGGTGTTCCCGACCACGCACGTGGTTCACATGCTTGAACACAGCGCAGTTGCGATTCGCAACCTCGCTAGTGAGGTTACAAATTCGAAATGGCAGATCTCCGTTGCGAAAAAGAATGGCGTTGCAATTAGCAACTAAAATTTCGCAACGGCCCTTATGCCGTTGCAAACCTGGGTTGCGAATCCCTAAAAATGGTGTAGTGTTTGTATGGGGATTCAAAAACTTCTTTTACAACAGCCTCTCTAGAACCAAATTGAATATATGGTTCTCCAGCAGATGACCTTGTTTAATTAGAATTTTATAACTTGGTTCGGATGTTTTTCGATTGAAATTGTTTTTCAAAGCGACAAGTCAACGAATAACTTAGAGTTAAATGAAGAACATTCTAATTAGTTATTTAGGGATTAGTGCAGAGCAAAGAGTATTTCTTTTTTGTCAAAAAAAAAAAAAAAACTTTAGAAACTGATAATTATTAGTTCATATCAAACAACCAAACATCTTACCTTTTGGTTGTATATGCGACAATCAAATGTAAGTACTGGACCGATTGCAAAATTTTATGTTACATATTAAGGAACATTTGGAGCGTAGAATCAAAGATATATTGGTGGATATTAGATGATAGTCTTTTAATTGGTGCATGTGTGCATATATTGTGCTGCTTTCTAAGGTGGATATCTCCACAAAATAAATTAAGTTTTTTACTCTTATATTTCTATAGGTTTTGTATGTAGAGGTAAATCAGCAGGTGCATTGCAAGTCTAGTAAATAAGGATATAAGAAATATTTTGTCATCATATTTTAAATATTTTGTTGCATTCAAGACTCAAGACCCTGCTAATATCCTATGCTCCTAGCCTATGACACATGCAACCAAATTTCCAACTCCATCCCAGTAATAATAATATTTTTCTCTAGTCCCTCCACGTAATTAAAGGTAGTTAATGTGGATTAGATGGTAGTCATAAGACTCATAACCGATAATAAAAATCAAGATAAATTTTGGCTTTGATATTTATTACCAAGCAACAAACATACGTATGAAACAATTAATATGCATGCTCCTTTAATATTTATTTACAGACGCACGGAACAACCAGTATTCATTGTTTCACTTTTTTTTTTTACTAAATTCAAAGAAATGTTAAACTTCTGATGCGTTTTTTTAACGCATGAGGCATATTTTATAATAAGATAACATTATTGCAAAATTAAGGGGTTAAAACATACATATACAACCATTTAACATTAGAAAATCTACACGATCATTCAACATCATAAATGCTTGGTCTAACTAATGTAACTAGGCTTCTAACTATGTCCATGGCACTGCAGTTAAAAAGCGGGTGTACAAAAACCACACCAAATATTTCGTTCGGAAATCTGAATAGACAAACTCAAATATACTTTCAATAGAATCAACTAGACATTTAGACTCAATCTAGAGAAAAGTATATCAAAGAGTTTTATATCTCTATTTCTCAATTCAATCCGCAATCAGCAAATAGGAATTTGCGAGCCCAATTGAATATAGGAGAAATCACTTGAATGGTACCAAAGACCAATGTTCAAGGATCAATCAATTTCAATCAACAACCAAAGGTTGGATTTACCAATTGATCGATACAACACACAACCTATGATATTTCTATTATAAAAAAAAATATAACACGGAAAAAAAATAACACAGACACCAAAAGTTTTGTTAACGAGGAAACCGTAAATGCAGAAAAACCCCGGGACCTAGTCCAGCTTTGAAAACCACACTGTATTAAGACGCTACAAACACTAGCCTACTACCAATTAACTTCGGACAGGAATGTAGTTGAGCCCTAACTAATCTCACATTGATCGAAGTACAGTTGCTCTCCTTACGTCTCTGAACCCCAGCAGGATTCTACGCACTTGATTACCTTAGCTGATATCACCCACAACTAAGAGTTGCTACCACCCAAAGTCGACGACTTGATAAACAAATATGTCTCACACAGAAAAGTCTATTGGAATAGATAAATTTTTCTCCCATAGAAAAACCTACGAGTTTTGTTCCGTCTTTTGATAAATCAAGGTACACACGAACCAATTGATAAACCTGACTTATATTCCCGAAGAACAACCTAGTATTATCAATCACCTCACAATAATCTTAATCATAAGGTAGTGAAACAAGATATTGTGGAATAACAAACGATGAGACGAAGATTTTTGTGACTACTTTTTATCTTGCCTATCGAAGAATCAATCAGGGTAAGATCAGAACACGCAACTACAGAGAAAATAGTGAGGCCTGGCTTCACAATCCCAATGAAGTCTTCAAGTAGTTAACCTACAGGGTTTCGTGAAAACCTAAGGTTAAAGGAGAATTGACTCTACTCGCAACTAGTATCACATAGGAGGTGTGGGGATTAGGTTTCCCAGTTGATAGAGTTATCCTTTATATAGTTTTCAAATTAGGGTTTTCAATCTAAGTTACCTTAGTAACAAAGCATTCAATATTCACCATTAGATGAAAACCTGATTAGATACAAGCTAATATCTTTCAGCCGTTAGATCGAACTTAGCTTGTTATACACAAATGAAATGTACCCTCATTTAAGTTTATGTAACAGTGCCTAAATGTGTACACCATGTTGGCTCAACAATAGTTAACCAAGGTTAGCTATATGAACACTCTCATATCAACCTTATTCATCTTAACCATAACTAGTTCAAATGACTCAAATGAAACTAGTTCAATTGTTATATTCTCATAGAAGTACATAAGAACACAATTGAAGCAAAATCGGCTTGATTCACTCGAATTGATTTATGAACATTATAGCCACGGTTTGCAAAGAACACATTCCTTATTATATAAATGTATTTTTTCATGTTACAACCAATTTTAAAACTTTAACCATTCAAGTATGCAAACAGGTACGCATACTTGAAATAGCCGGACCAAGTTTGGTTTTCGCCAGCATGCAAATGGGAACGCATACCTCCAAACACAATAGAAATTTCCGGTCACAAACCTTACACCAGTATGTGTATGGGTATGCACACTTAGGTTCCTTGACTTCTCAAACCAACATGTACGCATACGGGTATGCATACTATGGTTCCCGGACATGGATCACACATATGCAAGAATGCACAACATGTTTATAATCCAATGTTGGTTAAGTGTTCTAAACTCTATTTCAATCATTGAAACATTGTTAGAGGATGAAAATAGTCATTTTTCATACACTATTAGCATCAAAGCAATTTTCAAGTTATTGAAATAATCATAACGAAACATTCCAAGTCTACACCAAATGATTGTATCATACAAACCATGTAGGATGTTACTCGGCGATTTTCACATGATCAACTTTTGACTTTCGTCAAGAATATTAGATGAAATTGGTTGAAGTGTGTAGGACCAGAATATCGCCACAACGATATTCTCGCGATGGAAACGACACTTCTGCGAGAAACCCAAACATTTCTACAAGTATTAACAACACTCTGATGAGAGCATCGCAAGATTCTTCAACGAAATTTGGCGAGTGTCACAAAAGAGTAATATAACGGTTAACGACTGAAGATATGTGAGAAGAATAAGTTTGCTTCACGATGGTAACAAAATTAGCGATGGTGAAGACTAAAGTTATGGCGATGAGATCGCAGAGTAGATCCGAATTAAGGGGAAATCTTAGTTGTCTTCCACTATGTATTTTACTATATAAAGGATTCGACTAAATCCAGAAGAGGATGATGTACTTTTGAGAGTTGAGAAAGTTCTGAGGAGAGAGAAACTCCGGAAACAAAGTTGTGTTTCTGAGTTTTGATATTTCTTGTAAATCTTCTTGAAAGTGAATTAATAAAAGTGTTGTTGTTCATCCACAATTATGACTTAATTTTCATAGATTCTTGACAAGGGTGTAGTGTGGGAAATCCTGCAACTACATTTTGGCGCCCGAAACAGGGAGAATCAAGCTAAGAAATCTCTAATTACAACTTGAAAATTTGAAGAAATTGTTAGAATTGAAGAAATGGCTAGAAGAAGAAGAAACACATCAGAACCACCAACAACTGTGAGGAGAAGTAAAAGACTTGCAGCTGAAGGAACAAGTGAATTAGAAGAATCTTTAAGGATAAGATCAGGAAGAAATAAAACAAGAAATGAAGCAGAAAGTTTAATCCAACAGCCGAATCAACAAGCACAAACGCAAGATAGGGATGTGGATTATGATAGAGTGAGTGTGCATACTTGGAGGTAAGATTTAGTAGAAGAGGCAGAAAATCGACAATTGAAAAATGAGGAAGAAGGAGAAAGGAATCAAGAAATGGTTGGAGGATTAATTCATGAAGAACGTGAAATAGTAGATGATTTGAGACAAAGAATACAGGAAGAAAGAAAATTAGAGGCAGAAGAGCGTGCAAATTTAACAAGACAAAATCATGAGCTAAGAATGAAGAATTTGAGATTACAAAGAAGGAGATCAAGAAGTACTGTTAGGTCAAATTCAAGATCATTCAGAGAAGAACCAAGGCAAAATTCCCCTATAAGAAATGTTAGAGAAAATACTCGAGGAGAAGTGCAAAATAGAGAAGAAGAGATAATTGGTGATCGTTATAATCCGCGCGACAATAGAAATCAAGAGGAAAGAAACAATCAAATTGAAGAAGAAAATCTCGAAGAAGGTAAGAGGATATTACATGGGCGAGAGAATCAAAGAATGATTGAAGAAGAAATTGAGAATCATTACGCTGAACAAGAACGTCTAGCTCGCGAGGGAGAAATATTAAGAGAAGAACATGAATTTCGAGAAGCAGTGCGACAAAATAATCATGAAAATCGAGAAAGGAGACGTACACAAAATCGCTACAATGGTAATATTCAGGAGGAATATGATAGGATACAGAGTAGAATAGAGAGGCAACGAAGAGAAATAAGGAGAAATGAAGAAATTCGTAGAGAAGAAGATAGGCCGTTACGATATCAAGAGGAAGATGAAAGAGAAAATCGCAGAGAAAGACGAAATGATGATGAAGAAGAAGATACACAAAATCTCGCAAGACAAGAAATGCAAGAACGCAGAAGAAGGGAAACAACATTAAAAAGGCCAATGAAACAAAACTCAGCTGAGAATGAGCAAATATTGAGAGAATTAACAGAAATGCGAGGAATGATAAACAATAGAAGCGAAGGAGGTAGAAGGCAACTTGATGAAGCTATTGAAGAAGCAGCGAGAACTCCATTTACCCAAGAAGTACAGTTAAGAGGGATACCTCCAAAATGCAATTTACCAGTGTTAACCAGCATTTTTGATGGAACTACTTGTGCTGTTCAACACATCAAAGCTTATGTTAGATGTATGCTACAGTGGGAGAATCATGATGATGTGTTATGCAAATATTTTGCATCCAGCTTAACTGGCGAGGCGTTGAAATGGTTCGAAGGATTACCAAAAAATACCATAACTTCTTTTGATCATTTACAAGCTACATTTTTAGGAGCATATATTAGCAACAATTCATCGCGGCCAGGTATTGAAGATGTGTTTGGATTAAAACAGAGAGTTGGCGAGAGTCTGAAACATTTAACCATAAGATGGAAGACAATTTGCAGTGAGATGGCAGGAAGAGTTGACGAGAGATATCTTATCTTGTCTTTTATCAATGCAATGTTCGCGACCAATCTACTATACATACAAATTTTCAGAGTCAAGAATACAATCACTATGACTGAACTGCGAGAATTACAGGAAGAATACATTGCTTTGGAAGAGAAACAAAGTGAGATGGAATCATACCCGATCGCGAACACCATCTTGCTAACGGCAAGTGGAAATTTGCTCCCTAAAATGATAAATAATGTGGCGAGCACCTCGCAGACACAACAAGAGAAAGTAGTAATTGATAACCAACAAAAATTGGTAGCAATGGGCAGTCGAGATCAAGAAGAATATGAAAGGGAGAAGAACTATTACAATCGCGGTGGAAATAATAAGATTCAAAGACTTGATCAGCCGTAAGAAACTTATGGCGGACAAAGGCAGAATAACTTTAGAGGGCAAGGAAATCAAAAGATAATATGGGAAGAAATTAAAATGCCACCTCTTAACGCTAGTATAGAAAAAATCTGGGAAGCTATCATTTTAATGGAAAATATACCATCCCCATGGAACATGGGAAAAGAACCACATCCTAAAAATCGCAGTCAAGAATTTTGTCCTTACCATCATTTTCATGGCCACACAGTAAATGACTGCAGGAATGTAAAGAGAATAATTTTAAGGATGATCGAACAAGGAAAGCTAAATCACTTTTTAGTAGGACACCCACAATCTCAGCGATTGCCTCCAGTACCAGAAACTCGCAGAGTGAATGCTGTAAAAGGAGCAGAAACATTCGTGATAGAAGTTGGGGCTAAAGCAAAGAATTTTTTTTTGTAATTCCATAGTACATTCATACAGAACTATAAAATATTTCCATGATAATGTTTTAAGCAGAGTCTTCGCGAAAAATACAGATGGAAGAGAGATAATGAATATTGCGAGAGCCTCGCCATTAGAAGAATGGCAAAAACAAACTATATCTTTCAGTGCACAAGATGTACCAGGGCTTGGAGAGCAGCATGATAACCCGTTGGTAGTAAGGCTAGAGATAAACCCAAAGCCAATACCAGAAGAAGATGAAGAAAATGATGGTAAAGTTGAAGACTCTTGGGCCATCAACAGAGTCTTAATAGACACTAGGAGTTCAGTTTATATCTTATTTTATCATACCTATAGAACCATGGGCGGAAGAGATGAAGACTTGATACCATCAACATATAAAATCTATGGATTTAACGGTACATCTAACAAACCAAAGGGGGAAATTGAAATGCAGATACCGTTAAAAGGAATATCTTCAAAAATCTTATTCTGCGTCGTGGACATCGAATCACCTTACAATGCCTTGATAGGACGACCTTGGTTACATGGGATATTGGGTGTTGCCTCCACTTATCACCAATGTATCAAATTTCCTCATCCTAAAGGTGTTGGAATTATTAAGGGAGATTGGGGAGAAATCAAGAAATGTTATGAAATCGACATGAAGTCTTGCGAAGAAAGAGCTGAAAAGAATAGCAATTGGAAGTACAAAATCAAACAACAACAGAGATGTGAAAGTTTAATGATTGACGCGATAGAGCGAAAAGAGGATGTGAAAGCCGATGGCGAGCGTCTCGCAGAAAAAGAAACAACGGTAAAACATAGCATAAAAGCATAATCAGAAAATAGTAAGTAGAGAGGTAAAATGATGAACTCCAGAGAACTCTATGAATGATTTGTTTGAAAAAATATGTAATTGAACAAAATATTCTGCTTGAAAGAATCGCAAGATTTTCAAAGTTATGAAATTCTATCAGAGTCAAAATACTCGCAAGAACAGTGAATAAAATTTCGCAGAGATTAAAAGAATGAGACGAACCTTTATGGCGTGCACCCTAGTTCGCGAATAAAATTTCGCAAGAGGCAAATGTAAGACCTAATAGCACGTCATAGGAGGGGGTATCTCTTGACATGACTCAGGGGTAAGGTTATACCGCTGCTGGATCTTGAGTCATGCAAATGTTGGGGTTAAAGAAAACCTATCCGGGAGAGAGATCTTGGATTTCCAACTATATATGGTTATACCCTGGTTGGACGACCGAGAATCTCTTCCAAGAAGTGCAAAGTATGACCAAGGCGTCGAGGTATACGGTTGAGCCAAGGGTGCCAAGGGCATACGAATCTCCCTTGCCATTCTTGGTAAGTCTTGGCTATGAAGCCCTTGGCCTGAAGAAAACCCCACTTAGGGTGCAGTCTTGTAACTATAAGCCATATAGGCATAAAGGACAAGAGGCTGCGAAAATAGATGGTTGTTGGTAAATCTGGATGGGAGGAGCTAGTCTTGTATGGCCGATGTGCCCTCCTTGAAGGGGCAACCAGGGGGAAGATAAGGGCGGCACCCTCCATTAGGGAGCTGATAAGTATCTTAAGACGGCAATGTCATAGGGATTTATGATCGCAAGATCATTTAGGCCTATCATATTGTCGCGTGACGAAAATTATACAAAGGCAAAAAGCCTAAAGATAAAAAGTTAAGATGAGATCAATGGGTTTTTGCATGAAAATGTAAAGACGTCTTGCGATTTCATCGCAAGACGGCAATGTCACGAGGCTTTGATTTCGCGAGAGAACTTATACTTGTCATATTGTCGCAATATAATCAAGCAATACGGATAAGACAAGATCAATGGGTCGATACATGCAAATGTAAAGACGTCCTGCGATTTTGTCTCAGAGAAATGTAAGAGTTGGAAAAATAAGACCTTTAACTAGGAAGGCATAATAGGACCAACAGATTAATGCGATACTGCTCGCAGTATTTATGAGAATTGGCAAGTATTGAGGCATAATGTAACGCCAAAGCTGAGACATAATATATTTTTATTTCAACTAATATTTAATCTTTATGCAATTTTCTCTTATTGCAGATGAATAATAGAGGCAAGTATGGGAATGCACAGAATGATGAAATTATTATTCATCTATTATATGATAAAATTGCATTGATAAATAACATACTTATACAGATCATTAAAAGATAACAATTATATTGATTGCTTTGTAGAAGAGAATTGTTTTTTGACTCATACAGATAGAAGCAAAAGGAGTTTATAATGATGGAAAAACTCGTAGCTAATTACAGAAAAGAGGAAATAATTATACAAAGAAGATAAAAGAAGAAGAAAATTAATCAGACTGATTGCCATTTTCATCGTCAGATTTCTTATTTTCATCGCTAGATTTCTTTTCTTCACCATTGTCAGATTTCTCTTCATCGTCAGAATTTTCATCTTGTTCATCATCAGCAATATTATCTTCATCGCTAGAATCTTCAGCTTCGCTATCAGAGATAGCAAGTCTTGGAATTTCTTCTGGGATTTCTTCTTCTAGATCAGGATATGCAGAATGGGAGATATTATGATCATCGCAAACCAACTTAATGAATTTATTGCGAGTAATAACAAGAGATCTGTTAAAATTCGCAGTAGTAATGTTGAGATGATCCTTTAATCTTGAATACTTCTCATTGCGAGCAATAAGTTTGGTCGCGAGTTGATGTTTTTCATCTTCAAGTTCTTGAAATCTCTTGCGATAATTCCCTTCAACAACTGCGAGAACGTGATAACGAATTAGAAGCTTTATCAAGAAGAATATTAAAATGAAAAATTAGCAAGATTTGAACAAGTTAACAACCTTCTCTTTCCAAAATCATATCCCTAATTAAAGCTGCTTGTTCAAGTTGAAGGCTAACATTTACACCTAGGTCATTCCTGGCATTATCAAGAACCTTCGCAGCCCAAGCAAATTCGTCATCGCTATTAATAAGGAGATGAGATCGAACTTGAGTCTCCCTCGCAAGAATATATTCATTCTCGCGGATAAGTTTATCTCTGTCCATTTGAACATCAAGGAGAGTTTTATGAAAGTCTGCTAGGGTCTTGGATCCCTTTTTGATAGCAAGATCTTTCTCATCAATAAGATCGCTATTCTTCTGTCTTAATCTATCTATTTATTTCTTTGAATCAAGATAAAAGTGCTTATATCTATCAGTCAGACCTAAATTGAATCTGTGTTCAATTTTTAAAAGATTAAGCTTGGACCTAAGTTCATCTATGGAGAAGGATTTAATCTTATCATCTGAGAAGTTACTTAAAGAATTATTAAGACATGCGAGAAGAGTATGATCATCTACAGGTTCATGGAAAGATTGAAAGAGTATAGCCTCGTCAGTAAGACCATAAATATCTGCAAGTTAAAAGTGGTCGCTTGAATAAGATGTGATAGAGTAAAAAGAATTAAGAGAGAAAGGAAATCAGTCATACCATAAAGTTGTTGGTTAGCTCTATAGAGATCATAGATATTTTGCTTATCAACTGAAGCTTCAGTCTCCAGTTGTTTATTCTTCTTGCGAAGCTCAATAACTTCAGATTCTAAACTTTGTTTATCCTGGCGAAGTTTAGTAGCTTTTTCTTCAGAGCTGGCACATCTTTTATCTAAATCAGAAGCAACAGAAAAAGAAGCTCTTCCAACCTGCGAAAGAAGAATATAAATTGAGATCTAGCGATGGAGAAAATATATAAACAAACTAAAGAAATGAAAACTTACCAAAGCACCAAGAGAATTCAAGAGACTGGGAGTCAGCGATCTTGAGATTCCTTGGAGAGAATCATTATCCACCAGAATAGGGGCATCGCAAACTTTAGCGAGAGTTTGGGATTTTTTATCAATAATTTCATCCTCGTCATTAGAAGTTATGTTGTGGGAAATATCGCTAAAAATTCTGGACAAATGAGTCATTGAAGAATCTGAAGAAGAAGAATGTTTTATTGAAGGAAAACCGCTAGCATTAAAACCCTCGTCATTATTATCTTTATCAAGATCAGCACTTGGAATTTCTGGAACTGGTTAAGGAGTTAAAGAAGAAGTAAGTTGAGTTTTCCTTCTCTTTGGTGGAGGATCGCTAGATTCTTCATTGAGAGGGGCAGAAGACTTTCCCTTGGAATAAGCAGCAGATTTATCTTTTGAAGATTTCCCGAATTTCTCTTTTGAAGGTTTCTCCTTGGTTTTTGCGGGTATTAATGGTTCTAATTCTTCGATATCCTGCGAGCACAGATGAAGATAAGAAATAGGGGCAACAATATATTGTTAAAATTTATGAAGAAATATTTCTTACTTCATCCGTGAAAGATTTCAAAGCCAAGAAGGTGTTGGGTTTCCTAAAAGATTGGTAGCTGAGTTTCATTCTATCAATCTGAAAAAGATAAAAATAGTTAGCGAAAATATAAAGAAGACAGTAAATGATAATAATGTAAAAGGTTGAGAGAATATACTTCTTTAGATCTCTCAGGCCAATTAAAGACCCAAGGTTGATATTCTGCAAGACTCGTGGGAAGTTCGCGAGAACCAGAAATATAAGGACCCTCGAGACACAACGGAAAGATAAACCACTTATCATCGCTAGAATGGCGAAGGCCATGGTTAGTCTTCGTGTGAAAATCAATATCTAGCATAAGAGCTTCGTCGACAGTGAGTTTTTTCAGGCGAACACCCCAGCAGGTGCTATCCCTCTTCATAGGGAGTATCTTGTAATTTCTGAAAAGGTTTTCTACAGTGTAATCTGCAGAGTTAATTGGAATATGTTTGTAAAGAGGATTTTGAGCATCTTCAGAATAGCGATCCTTTACCAGCACCACGAGAAGCATATTCAAGTAGCAACCTAATGCAATCTCCACCGAGTTGATATATTGCTCGTTAGAACCTCTCATCAGATATTATTTGGTAGAATAATGGAAGTTCCGGGTCATAGAGAGGAAGGGGAAGACCAGCTTCAAGTTGTCCTAGCGATACTATGATTTTTTCGCGAGAACATTGATCATCAGTGAATAATTTAAGAGAAAGTTCAGATTTAGAATCCTGATTCGGGATTAAAGACAAATTAAAACCTTTGATTTTTAGTTTCTCGCGCATTTCATTGAAGGCCTTCAAGTTTTTGCTACCAGCAACAACCATTTTTGAGTATGGGAATGAAGGAAGAAATTGAAAAAGAAGAAATCGCGAGAATAATAAATGTGCAATTTACGGAAGAACAGTAAAGTTGCAGAGAAGAAGAATGAAGAATAAAGTAAAAAGAGGAAAAGAGAAGAATGAGAGAGGTATTTATAGAGGAAGAGATTGCTCGAGAAAATAAATGCAATTAATATAACGAGAGGACATAAACGGTCAAATCGCAGCGGTTTAAATCAACGTGTCAAATGTTGATTGGAAGGAGAAGTTGCATGGAGACAGCTGGTGAAGAAACATAGAAACGTGTCATAGCAAAGGTGATAATGAAAAGATAAGTAGTTGCAACATTTTTGATTCTCATGATCTTCTCTTCTTCGCAGAAAAGACATGAGAAGAGGCAAGATGTAGGACCAGAATATCGCCACAACGATATTCTCGCGATGGAAACGACACTTCTGCGAGAAACCCAAACATTTCTACAAGTATTAACAACACTTTGATGAGAGCATCGCAAGATTCTTCAACGACATTTGGCGAGTGTCACAAAAGAGTAATATAACGGTTAATGACTGAAGATATGTGAGAAGAATAAGTTTGCTTCACGATGGTAACAAAATTAGCGATGGTGAAGACTAAAGTTATGGCGATGAGATCGCAGAGTAGATCCGAATTAAGGGGAAATCTTAGCTGTCTTCCACTATGTATTTTACTATATAAAAGATTCGACTAAATCCAGAAGAGGATGATGTAATTTTGAGAGTTGAGAAAGTTCTGAGGAGAGAGAAACTCCGAAAATAAAGTTGTGTTTCTGAGTTTTGATATTTCTTGTAAATCTTCCTGAAAGTGAATTAATAAAAGTGTTGTTGTTCATCCACAATTATGACTTAATTTTTATAGATTCCTGACAAGGGTGTAGTGTGGGAAATCCTGCAACTACAAAGTGAAAACTTACCAACACATATTTCGAGAAATATGTAAGCGAGTTAAAATCCGCTCGAAATCTCAAATGTGTATAATTGAAAACTACAGTAATACGACTTTTGTCTCAATATAGGATATATAGTAGAAATAGACTTTCCAAGTGATATATGAGTTTCACTCTCCACATACCTTTTGTTGATGAAGTTCTACAAGGTCTCCTTAGTAGTTTTTCGTCTTCAATTGATGAACGTCGTGAAGTCTAATGCTCAACTACACAATCTATCCTAGTCTAAGACATTATAGGTTGACTAGAAATCAAGACTTATAGTTTTGATCACTAACATTGACAAACAAGCTTGAGATAGCAATGCTTGCGATTTCGACCGAGAAGTGCTCTAACAATCTCCCCGTTTGTCAATTTTAGTGACAAAACTATCAATACATATGGATTAAAAAATAAATAAACTTTGTAGCTTCTCATCCAAATGCTTGATCTCTTTGGTTCTTCAACATTATCTTCGTCACTTCCAAGTACTCCAATGATTCCAAATGTGTTCAAATTAGCATCATCGTTGTTGAAGATCCGTAGCTATAACACTGAGAAAACAGTTGCTCTCAATCATTGTTATACAATGTCATAGTATCATTATATAGCATCAAAGTCCAATTGTTTCACAACTTTGATAACAATACTATGGTGATATGTATCACTCCCCCTTAGTCAATACATCATCTCAGTATGAAAACCACTCCCCCTTACATAATGATCCGTAAACCATATGTATTTGTAGTGTGAACTACACATTAATTATCCCCTTTTTGTCAATATATATTGGAAAATATACGAAAACTAGTGGGATCCTCATGAAATTTTCATAGAGGTACTTCATGACCAAAAGAGAATAACATACCAACTTGTTTAGATGCCATCAAATAGCCGAAACTAAATGCATTCATCAATGAGTTTTTAAAGATACAAGATAACCCCTACAATATTCCACAGCTACACTCCCCGTAAAGATTTGGTAATTAAGCAAAAGTTCAATTAAGAACTTCCCCCCATAAAATATCATTCCCGAAAGAACAACAAGAGCGACCTTACTTTTACAAGAAAAGAAGGATTTCTTTAGACATTAACAAATCATATGAAACATGAATTTGTATCCAAAAATCTCAATTGAATTAACCACAAGGAAAATGATCAATTGAATTAGCCATGCTCAATATAAGAGAAATTACGGAGCAACACAGTTAATACACAAATATGTGGATCAGGGAAAGACCAATACTGCGGAATAATCAAAGATTATTCTATTTTTCATCACTATTTGCAAAATGACATATAATAGACTTAATCTTTATAAACAAAAGTTCATCCTTTCTTCCATCAATATTTGCATAATGACATAAAAGACTTAACTTTTGTAGTCAAAAGTTCATTTTATTTTTTATCAATACTTTCATACCGACATATAATAGAGTTAACTTTTGAGAAAATATGAGACATTCGAGGTTCATGGACGTAAACAACATATCCCATAACAATTTGCAATATATAAAACCATAAAGATTAATACTGCAAAAATCATCTTCCAAATAACTTAGAATTTAAATAAATAAATTTAAAAACATTGCAAGATGAAAACGTTGGCAATAACTATGTGTACTCACAATAATTGATATTCCAAGCCCTATTTATCCTTTTTAAAAACACAAGAATAAATTCTCATAAGAAGTTTCCTAGACATTAAGACAAACTCGTAATGCACATACAAGATGATTTGTTCTTAGAGGGTAGAATCAATCTTTTTCGCACGGATTTACACCAAGAATAGCTACCAAAGGCGTATAAAAATATTTTCTTAACAAAGAAGAACATACAAAGTCATTATCGACCATGCACCATAGTTCACAAAAGATGATTGTGAACATTCAAGAATCCCATAACAATATGTACTACTGCCCATTCTTGAACTTCCTTCTTTGTGATTCACCAACAACATTCTTTTAAGAGCTACAAATTATCTTAGAATATAATTAATTACTCCAAGAATCCAAGTGCCCAAGTCCAAGAGAAGTGGAACAAGAGCGACGAAACAGAGAAAAACACTCAAAAATAAGAGTCGAGACAAAGACCAATATTAACTCTTCCAAATTCATGAATTATCATCTCCATTTTCAAGAGAATTCAAAGAGGAAGAGAATTCAAAAAGAATGAGGTCATTCCGAGTTCGAACGAAGAAGTTACGGCCAAAATAAGTTTACCGAAAATCTACATTTACAGGCCAGTATGCATACGGGTTTGCAAACGAATTTTCGTGACCTGGAGAAGTATACAAACGGGTATGCGTACTAAAACCTCTAGATTTTGATTTTAAATGATGGTATGCATGCCTGGTATGTGTACCATGAAGTCCAAACATCCCGAACTACTATTTTCAAACATAAACATTTAAGAACCTTAAACACAGATTAAGTTAGGTAGAAATGAACGATAAGTAAGGTACATGGATCATTATAAGTACTCTAAGCAAATGATAAAAACACAAATATTTCTCAAGTTTATAGAGATACCTTTTAAAAGGATCCAACTGAATTCTACAGCCTTACCAAAGATTCAAAATCGTACCTAACGCAACATGTACGCCCCAATTCTCGTGTTTCCCTCACCGTATAATAGTAGGGAATTTCTTGGTGAGAATGCACTTCCAACACAATCAAGTTGTGTTGAGGTGAACAATATCTTGCTCACCATGGAACCAAGAAATGGTTTCTTTCCAACAACTCTAAAAAGCTTCCAGCATTGAGAGACACCCAAACCACTGTTTTTACAAGTTTTTCAAAGAACTTAAAAAGATCACAAAATAATTTGTGATCCTGATTTCTTTGTTTCCAACTTGTAATACACAGTTTTTGCAGATAACATTTAGTATTACACAGAGAAACTCTTTTAATCAAAAGAGACATTCTGACTTTCTCACAGAGAGGGGCAATATTATTATCTTGATGAGGTGTATCAGGGTTTGACTGATGAACAAAGTCAAGTTCGGAGAAGGAACTGACTGATGGATGAGGTTTGGGTAATTCTTATATTATATCTAATTTGTCTGAGATACAAAAAACAGAGGAAACACTCTTGCTGATAAGAAGATCAATATCAACCTCAACATGAACATTATTTATCATAACTTAATTTAGCCTATAAAGAGACTCTTGCTTTTTCTGGAGATATAACTCAACATAAAGAGACAAGATCTCAAGCCTTTTCTTAAGCCCTGAAAACACTTCTAGGGATTTTAAACCTGGTGGGGGTTTAGATAGAATTTCTTCTACATATTTTACAAAATCAGTCATGGAAGAGAATTTTGAAATCCCTGGATTTGGTGGTGCATTTATAGAGATAGCACTTCTGTCCATACTCAGATCGCTACAAACACAGACTTATAAAGTCTTAACGTGTTTGCCTGCTCTGATACCAATTGAAAAATCAGGGGTACAAAAACCACACCCAATATTTTGTTGCAAACTGAATAGACAAACTCCAATATACTTTCAAGAGAATCAACTAGACAGTCAGACTCACTCTAGAGAAAAGTATATCAAAGAGTTTTATATCTCTATTTATCAATTCAATCCGCAATCAACAAATAGGAATTTGCGAGCTCGATTGAATATTAGAGAAATAACTTGAACGGTACCAAAGACCAATGTTCAAGGATTAATCAATTTCAATCAACAACCAAAGGTTGAATTTACCAATTGATTAATACAACACACAACCTGTGATATTTCCATTATATAACAAAATATAATGTGAAAAAGAAATAACACAGACACCAGAAGTTTTGTTAACGAGGAAACCACAAATTCAGAAAAACCCCGGGACCTAGTCCATCTTTGAACACCATATTGTATTAAGACGCTACAGACACTAGCCTACTACCAATTAACTTCGGACTGGAATGTAATTGAGCCCTAATCAATCTCATACTGATCAAGGTACATCTCCTTACGTCTCTGAACCCCAGCAGGATTCTACACACTTGATTCCCATAGATAAACTCACCCACAACTAAAAGTTGCTACGACCCAAAGTCGAAGACTTGATAAACAAATATGTTTCACACAGAAAAGTCTATTGGAATAGATAAATTTGTCTCCCACATAAATACCTACGAGTTTTGTTACGTCTTTTGATAAATTAAGGTGCACATGAACCAATTGATAAACCAAACTTATATTTCCGAAAAACAGCCTAGTATTATCAATCACTTCACAATAATCTTAATCGTATGGTAGCGAAACAAGATATTTTGGAATCACAAACGATCAGACGAAGATGTTTGTGATACATTTTATCTTGCCTATTAGAGAATCAATCTCGAGCAAATCTTAGAGAAGATAATACTCGATACGATAAAACATGGCAAGATCAACACATGCAATTACAGAGAAAATATTTAGGTCTGGCTTCACAATCCCAATGAAGTCTTCAAGTCATTAACCTACAGGGTTTCATGAAAAACCTAAGGTTAAAGGAGAATCGACTCTGGTCGCCACTGGTATCACACATGAGGTCACAGTTGCTAGAGTTCTCCTTTATATAGTTTTCAAATTAGGGTTTGAAATCTAAGTTACCTTGGCAAAAAAGCATTCAATATTCACCGTTATATGAAAACCTAATTAGATACAAGCTAATATATTTCAACCGTTAGATCGAACTTATCTTGTTATACACAAATGAAATGTACCCTCATTTAGGTTTACATAACTGTACCTAAACGTGTACACCATGTTGGTCAACAATAGTTAACCGAGGTTAGCTATATGAACATTCGCATATCAACCTTATTCATCTTAACCATAACTAGTTCAAATGACTCAAATGAAACTAGTTAAAGAGTTGTTCAATTGCTATATTCTCATAGAAGTATATAAGAACACAATTGTATCAAAATCAGTTTGATTCACTCGAATCAATTCATGAACATTATAGCCACGGTTTGCAAAGAATGAGTTCCTTATTATATAAATGTATTTGTTCATGTTACAACCGATTTTAGAACTTTAACCATTCAAGTATGCAAACGGGTACACATACTTGAAATAGCCGGACCAAGTTTGATTTTCGCCAGTATGCGAACGGGTACGCATACCTCCAAACCCAGCAGAAATTTCCGATCACAAACCTTGCGCCAGTATGCGTACGGGTACGCGTACTTAGGTTCCCGGACTTGTTAAACCAACAGGTACGCATACGAGTATGCATACTATGATTCCCGGACATGGATCACACATATGCAAGAGTGCACAACATGTTTATAATCCAATGTTGGTTTAGTGTTCTAAACTCTCCATCATTGAAACATTCTTAGAGGATGACAATCGCCGTTTTCACACACCATTAGCATCAAAGCAATTTTCAAGTTATTGAAATAATCATAACGAAACATTCCAAGTCTACACAAAATGATTGTATCACACAAACCATGTAAGATGTTACTCGGTGATTTTTCCATGATCATCTTTTGAATTTCATCAAGAATATAAGATGAAATTGGTTAAAGCGAAAGCTTACCAACACATATTTCAAGAAATTTGTAAGCGAGTTAATCTCAGCTCAAAATCTCAAATGTGTATAATTGAAAACTATAGTAATACGAATTTTGTCTCAATATAGGAGATAGTGTAGAAATAGACTTTCCAAGTGATAGATGAGTTTCAGTCTCCACATACCTTTTGTTGATGAAGTTCCACACGGTCTTCTTAGTAGTTCTTTGTCTTCAATTGATAAACGCCATGAAGTTTAATGCTCAACTACACAATCTATCCTAGTCCGACACATTATAAGTAGTCTAGAAATCAAGACTTATAGTTTTGATCACTAACATTGACAAACAAGCTTGAGATAGCAATGCTTGCGAGTTTGACCGAGCAATGCTCTAACAAAGACATTTCAAATAATACTATGAGTAGAATTATAATCCGCACATACCCAAATAATCTCATTTCATCCATGTCGCTTTGTTTTGGATTTCTTTTTTTTGTTTGTATTATTCATTCCTTATCTTTTATATCTCTGCAGCCAGCAAAAAAAATGGTGAAACTTTTGAACAAAAACAAGAAAAATAATGATGCAGTGAGATATATAAAGAAAAGAACAACTACTAAAAAGAAGAGAAATCACAAAATTAGACTTAGTAATCTCAGCATGGGTAATTATCATGGTCATCATCACCCCATAGCAGGGAGGAAAAGTATTGCCAAAATAAAAACTTATGTGTTTTATGCACTTACTCTTTCATCCAAAGTTATAAAAATAAATCGAATCCAAGTTGAGAAAACAATCAAAGTGAAGAGGATTTATGAAGTCTATTTACAACTGAAATAAAAATGAATCCCAAACGATAAAATGTACATTAATTTATCTTCAGGGGTCCCTTTCCTCATTATGAAGCCTCTCCCCAAATTTGTTTCTTAATCCATTCACTTATAGGGACAGTGTCAGTTATACATTTTCCACAAGAGAAGATTGATATTTTCTGGTAGATATAAACTCCAAACAGATTTCCAAAGCTGTACATCTTCTGAACTTGTAGATTGGTTTTCATTTTTGATCTTCTTCTTTTTATTGTATGTTGACTTGACTGTAAATGCACCATTATGTGCGAGAGTCTACATAAGTGTATCAGTAGCTAGTCTTGGGATTCTAGTACCAATAATATTTTCTGCAACATCTGATTCGAAGAGCTCATTTATCAATTCAACTTTCCATGTTTTTTCTTCTTGGTTTATTATTTCATGAACAAACATCTTTGCTGAATAATTAACTGCATCTGCATTTGTTGGGACCGGAGTTCCATTTATGCCTAGAATCCAGTTTCCCCTCCAAACTTGAACCTTTTCTCCATTACTAATTTGCTATAAGCTATATGTTTCAATGAATTCCACTTATTTATATAGAATTTTAGAGGCCCATGTTGCACTCTTTTTCTCATGAGCATGCAGAAGAGTAGTATTTGGGAAATATCTTTCCTTGAGTGCATTTCCCCATAACTGATCATCACTGGTGCATAATCTCCAGGCTGTTTTAGCTAGTAAAGAATCATTGAAGACACTTAAGTCTCTGAATCCCAACCCTCCTTGATCTTTGTGCTTACAGATGCTTGACCAGGCACGTGGATAAACACCTCTTCCATGTTCATCTTTTCCCCACCAGTATTGGCTTTGAATCGTATCCATTTCTTTTATTGTAGTCTCAGGAATCTTGAAGGTACTCATTTGGTGTAGAGGCATTGCATTAAGAACTGTTTTAACCATTGTGGATCTTCCTGCTTGATTAAGGAATTTTCCTTTCCATCTGGCCAGTCTTTTCCTCATATTATTCAGAATACTGGAGAAAGAAGAGGTTTTTTCCTATTGATAAATAGTGGAATACCTAGATATTTTTTCCTCTAAATACATTCTTTGAACATTCATTCTTCTTTCCATCATTCTACAATGTCTCTCATGAAGATTGCTTGACAAGTAAACACAAGATTTTTGAAAATTTATCCGTTGGCCTGATGCAGAACTTAACTCATTAATAACATCCATAAAATTGTTGACATTGTGCATGGATGCTTTAGTAAAAATCAAGCAGTCATCAGCAAATAATAAATGGGAGACAAGTGAAACTCTTCTGGAAATAGAAATACCTTTTATCTTCTTATCAGCTCCAGATTTTGCTAGTGATCTTGTAAATACCTCCATGGCTAGCAGAAATAGATAAGATGATAGTGGGTCACCTTGTTTAAGACCCCTTGTTGGTTTGAAAGGAGTACAAGAAGAACCATTGAGATGTATGCTTATTTCAGTAGTGCTGATGCATTCATGCACATCAAATCCCAGTTGCAGCATAATGGACTTCAGAAAACCCCATTCAACCCTGTCAAAAGCCTTTGACATATCTAGCTGCACATCCATATATCATTTCTTTCTTTTCATGCAAAATGATTTCTTGAGCAAGAGTTATGTTATCTGAAATTTGTCTCCAAGAGACATACACAGATTACATTGGTGAGATGATTTTTTTCATGTATTTCTTCATTTTGGTGGCCAATTTTTATTTTATGAGATTATATGTAGTATTACACAATGCAATAGGCCTGAAGTCACTAAGAGATTGAGGTAACTTAACTTTTGGAGTTAGTGTAAAGTTTATTATGTTCATTCTCTTAAGTAACTTATTAGTAGTGAAGAATCTCTGCACCAAATTGATAACATTTGTGCTAACTATGTCCCATTGTATTTGAAAAAAACATGGTGGGAATCCATCAGGTCCTGGACTTGGAGCTTTCCATGGCTTCATTGACTTGAGTGTTTTGAATATCTCATCTGCATTTGGCACTCTTGTAAGAAGTAAGTTGTCTTCATCTGTAATGCATCTTGGAAGAAAATTCGTAATACTTGGATTCATCTGAGGATTCACAGATGTACTGATGTTTAAGAAATGACCATTTAATATGTTTTCTAGACCAATTATACCATTGCACCAATTCCAATTTTTATCCTTTAGAGATTCAATTCTATTTCTGCTTCTTCTGTAGTTTGCTTGAGTATGACAATGTTTATTGTTGGTGTCAGCGACTATAGGATGTGATTCTCCATATTTTTGTCTCTAGTATTGTGATTCCCTATGGTGCCATTCATCAATTTGTAGCTCAACGGCTTGAATTTCTGTAGTATTACTTTCATTTGTGCTTGTAGTCTGAAGTTGTTGCAGGAGGTCATGGAGTTTCTTTATATTATACCGAATGTTACCAAAAGAATCTCTGTTCCATCTTGAGATATTATTTCTGGCATATATAGCATATATGATCTCAGTTCCTAAGTCGTTGATATAATTCCACTGGGATTGTCTAGAGCAACTGCAGTGGTGCGAGTATAACTAAAGATCAAAGACCAGAAAAAAAGACCAAATTTGAGTTTAGTCTGTAGTGTGACGCTACGGTAGAATACTAAATTTGGTGGAGCGTACATTATAAGTTCGCCCGATGGGGCCGAGATAATAAAGAAAAAAAAATGGGGCAGAGACTTTATTCACGTCTGGTGTGGGGTGGAGACTATATGCCCGCCTGCTGTGGGGCAGAGACTATATGCACGCCTGATGTGGGGCGGAGACTATACGTTCGCTCCAGACCATGACCAAAATCAAATATAGTCAAGCGAACGTATAAAGTGATCTTGTGATGGGGCGAACGTATAAAGTGATCCTTTGTTGGGGCGAACATTATATGTGATCCTGACCAAATGGGGCGAACATTATATGTGATCCTGACCATGGGGCTAACATTATATGTGATCCTAACCAAATTTACTCTTCCATCCTAGTGTAACACCACGGACTAAACTCAAATTTGATCGTTTTTTTTTTGTCTTTGGTCTTGATCGCACCACTACAATTACTCTTATGGGAGCATATGGTGTACCATACATGCAAGTGACAAGGCACACCAATTTAAGTAGGGTTTTGTTATCTTGTGCACCCATGCACAAGATAAGAACCAATCATTGGCCTTGAAAATGATAAAAAACAATAAAAAATTATGAGAGATAATATATTTTGCATTGGATTAAACAAATGTTCATAGATTTTTTGAATTTTTCTTCATAAAAGTGCAAACGTTACCTTCTCCAATGCAAAATACATTTTCTCTCATAATTTTTTTATTTTTTGTTGTTATTTATCATTTTCAAAACCAATAATTAACTCTTATCTCGTGCATGGGTGCCAAGAAATACGATTTGAACATTGGATGCGCATGTCATTTAAGGGACTGAGGCCCTCAAAATTTTTCAGTTGAAAACTGAAATCCCCCGACAGAGGACTGGATACCAGGAAATAATCACCGAGGGTGTGATAATAATTTAAACGAGGGACAAGTAATTGAAAAAAGAATAAAATCCCTACACTGAATCGAACACACCACAGACATATCTTTTCTTTTTCTTTTTCTTTTTCTTATTCTTTGGAATTTCCAATTCCCTTTAGGTATGATCTCAAAATTTAATTTTAATTCGCATTTATATTTGAATTCTTTTGTTTCTGAAATGTTTGATTTCTTCGTAATCAGTTTTCATTTGTAAAAGAATTCGTCTGATTCAGAAAATTATTAGAAAGACAAAAAAATCCTGATGAGGAAAAATCTAGTAGGATTTGATACTAGATTCTACGATGTTATCACACTTTCTCAGTCAAATTGAACACCAGCAATGCCTACATATTAGTATACCTTGAAATTATACTCTGTTTTACGAGATGTTACGGCTATCTATTTGAGATCCATAAGGTATAGTCTCAAGGTATGCTAGGAACTGTTGGTGACCTTTTCAGTTTGAGAAAATCGGTTGCAGCTAAAGAATCTAGTATTCCAAAGAGTTTGTGTAGTGTGTAATGTATGTGTTTAGCGGATCTGATACGATTTTTGTTTCAATTGATAGTCAAACATCTTTTTGTGGGTGAAAAGAGGGATTTCTATGTTATTGGGATATAAAGAACGTTACAAACCACCAAGCAGATTAAAATGCAGGTCAGTTATTTTACCAATTTTGGATGTTTTTTTTTCATTCCATGTGTGTATCATGGCAGCAAAATAGTAGTCACTAGTAGTTGTAATAAACCTGCATCTCTGGGTTTAATTCCTCCATAAAATCGAAGTTATCAGAATTCCAGTGTTGGTGTATTATCAAGAAGGTAGCATTTTCTGTGGGTGGAGCATCTGAATCTCCAAAAATGAAAAATAAAAAATAAAAGGAGATAAAATTAGTTGATAACAAGGGTAAAAAATTAGGAGATAAAATTAGTTGTATTTAGTTTCTGTATACTAGTATGTAACTTTTGTAAATTGAGATGGAAGGTGTAATGTTAATTCAGGATTTTGGGCTAATGATAGTAGTAGGCCACATGATAAAGAAGTAGTTACTAGAGAAAGTACGATCATGGTTGCAGTTTAGCTTAAATGTAAACATGGGTGGCTTTATCTATGATGTAGGAGCAGTTAGGAAAAGAGAGAACTCAAGTACTAGAATATAAGTTGATTGACATATATGCTAGAGTGTTGATATCATGAACCGATTTCCTGGCTATATCTCATCCTAGTTGTTATTTATAATTGCAGAGAAGATTAGATAGATATAGTCTGGAAGCGTGGTACTGCAGTGTTAAAATTGTTTTTGATATAAAATGTCAACTTCTTTGTAGGTTTTGTTAAATTGAAGCGTGGTACTGCAGTGGTACTGCTTGTGGCGCCTTGTCCGCTGGTTTGTAGTGTACAATATTGTAGGTTTTGTTAAATTGGTTTGTCTACTGAGTCCATGCAGCATGCATTCTAGTGTATAACTAGACATGTTTCTCACTAGCGTTAGCACAATCAAGGCTCCAACATCAGTAGCCTGTTTGGATACCAGAAGTAGAAGAGTTTTTGCTTCTGGAGAAGCAGAAGTCAATCTCAGAAGTCAGAAGCAAAACGGTCTTGCTTCGCAAAAAGTTTACTTGTTTGCTTCTAGAAGTCATTTTGATATTGTGTCGCCAAGCTAATTTCTGCTTTTTGATTTCTAGAAGTCGAAAAGCAACTTCAAGGTGTATTGTTTTTGCTTCTGATTTCTGAGATTGACTTCTGCTTCTGGAGAAGCAGAAGCACTTCTACTTCTGGTATCCAAACAGGCTAGTGTGTATTATCATCAGATATATTATTATGGAACTTGGATGTCTACCCACGTTTTTATTAGAGTACCATTTCGTTGACACTCTTGCAGATTTCTTATGTGTGACGTCCTCTAAATTAACTGAGCATAGAGTGATAATTGATACCTATATTTATTCATCTTAAGTCAGATGTTGTGGAACAAGGTCTCTTTGATTACTTTTGGTCTTTTCTTACACTGATCTCACTAAAACTGGCTCGTCATACTAGATTCTACATTGTTATCACACTTTCTCAACCGGATTAGGCCACCAGCAACGGCTACATATTAGCATACCTTGGAATTCTACTAGTAGTCCGCCTTACAAGCTGTTGTGGAACAAGGTCTCTTTGATCACTTTTGGTCTTTTCTTACACTGATTTAACTAAACGATACTGGCTCGTCATACTAGATTCTACGCTGTTATCACACTTTCTAAACCGGATTAGGCCACCAGCAATGGCTACATATTAGCATACCTTGGAATTGTAGTCCGCTTTACGAGCTTGTAAGGCTATTTGATTGAGATCCATCCAACTCTTGCAATCCAAGTTGTCAGTAGCTTTGCAAGCTAGTAACATGGTGTATAGTGACATGGTATCCTAGGCATTGTTGGTGACAGTTTCTATTTGAGAAAGTCTGGTACACCTAAAGAATCCAGTATTATTAAGAATTTGTGTTGTTTACAGTGTATGTATCTATTAAGCAGATCACATATGATTTGTGTTTCAATTGATTGTGTAGTTCTAAAGCGAAATGTTTTGTCATCGTCATCACCATCCTCGTCGAATCTTATCTGTTTCTGGGTGAAAAGAGGGATTCTTTATTAGGATTTCTGTATTCTGTATTGAATCATAAGGGATGCTACAAAGGTTGATGGGGGAAGATATTAAATTATCTAAAGTTTTACATTTAACAAGTTTCCACTATCCTTGTTTATTCTGTGTTTTGATTACTGTTTGAGGTATGGGTTAAATTTATTGTCATCAAGTATTAAGAAGAGTTATCTTATCACTCCTCTTCTTGTTCATTTGTGTGGATTCTGACGTTCAGAGGGTTGTGTCTGAGATATGCGAATTCACTTCATTCTTCGGGTATTATTCTGTATACTAGGAATAAGGTCCTGGTTGGTGCTTCAATTCATTTATTGAGTTCTAATGTCAAAATGTTGTGCCGCGGATAGCTTTATCATTTATTATTTGATATAGTTTTATTATTATCAGGGCATTGCATTTATAATTGAATTATTTGAAATTTCATTCATTGACTTAGACTTCATTAAGCTTGATTTTGCTAGTTTTCTTTACCGTGTATGCACCAAGATAATGACATTTATTGCATTACCGGCCATCACAAGTTTGGGTAGTTGAAAAGTCATGCGATTTTGAAGTGGGTGTGTTCTCGTTACAGTTTGTGTGTGTCTCTGTAATCTCCACTCTGCTTTTTCTCTCTGTAGTTGAATTTCTGAAAATTCTTCAACATTCTTCACTCAAAGATCAGAAAAAACAAACGAAAACATGATTTCCTCAGCAGATCTATTCAATCAACTCAAGGTTTGGTTCAGTATAAACTTATCAATTATCTTTCTCTATATATATAAACAATCGGAATTCAATTTCAATTTCTATTATAAGTTTGCTATTAGATCCATAAATTTTTCATTTTTCTTGAATTCAATTTCAATTTCTACATTATAATTGAGTATAATGTGATCTAACTAAAGATGGGCTTTCTTTGTTTTTGTTCTAAACAGTCTGCAGAACCCTTTTTTGTATTAGCTGGACCAAATGTGATTGAATCTGAAGAACATATTTTTAAAATGGCTAAACATATCAAACACATCACCAACAAGTAAATATATTTCTGCTTGTAATTTCTTGTTCCTTGCTATAATATGGTTGAATTTTATTTGCTGAAAATTGGGTTTGGTATTTATTCACTTGTTTGTTCATCAAAAATGTTAAATTTTTACTAATGGGTAATATTTTTTTTCTTCATATGGCTTGTTTAATTAGAGTTGGTGTGCCGCTTGTGTTTAAATCGAGCTTCGATAAAGCTAATCGTACATCATCTAAGTCGTTTCGTGGTCCTGGTTTAGAAGAAGGCTTGAAGGTAAGCATTGGACACTTTTGTAGTGGTTACTGAAATTTCGTTTCGTAGTAATTGTTCATGCTTGTTTTTGTTGACATTCAATTAACCCGAGAAATTGTAGCCCTTACCTTGAAGAAATTGAGTCGTCCTTTGTATAATAGTTTGGAACTTCTCACCTTTAAGCAGTATGAGTGACTGATGTTCACTCAGTAAGAGCAAGTCTTATGGTTGTCTAAATTAAGAATTCCTATAAAGTGTAGCTCTTAAATAGGAGATTAATGTCAGAAATAGTTTATGTATAGTCCCCCTGTTATAGTGGATGGAATTTTTCATGTATACCCCGTCGAATGAGTGGTGTGCCATCTAACCTCTATTATGGATGATTAAACTATAGGGCTTTTTAGAAAGTGTAAGCCATACATGGACGTAAACATTAGCACTCTCTAGATTTTGGTTTTCCAGAAAACCTCGTCAAGTTGAACTTGGATGTGATAACTTGGGGTTTTTCTTATATCCAATTACTAAATGTTCTTTCATTTGAGATTTTACTTATCATGTATGACTGAATCTCTAATGCTTTAAAGTACTCGTAAAAGTCGTACCAGTGCTCTCTATTTTCTTGTACTCTAGAGTGTGGACTTAACTTTATACACTATTGTTTGCAAATGCAGATTCTTGAAAAAGTTAAACTTGCCTATGATTTACCTATTGTTACTGATGTGCATGAGAGTTGGCAGGTAAATTTGTGGTTTCCTCTTAGTAACTTGAGTTCTTTGATTTATGCCTAAAGAGATCAGCCTGGATTTCATGTCAATTTGGGAATAATCCTTTAGGAAGTTTTAATGAAGTTAATGTCATGCAGTGTGAAGCTGTTGGAAAGGTTGCTGATATTATCCAGATTCCTGCTTTCTTATGCCGTCAGGTTTGCATCTTTTGTCATTTTTCTCACTGAATATTGTTTCAGTCACTCTGCAAAGGCTTGCATTTAATAAGAAACCTTCATTTTCTTAATGTCAATAAGTGTGCTACCCGACTTTTAATTTATGTCGACGCCTTTCAATTGTGACAGACAGACCTTCTAGTTGCAGCTGCGAAGACTGGAAAAATTGTCAACATTAAAAAAGGCCAAATGTGTTCTTCTTCTGTAAGCGTCTATCAAATGCTTTTTCTTTTCCGTTCAAAGATTTTATTGTGTTTTTCCTCACATGCTCAGCATATGAATTCGTGGTTTCAAAGTGCTGAAATATCTAGGGGTTATTATCTTTCATGGTGTGCATGTTCCAGTTGAACTTTTACATATTGGGTGAATTTTATATAACATGTATTCATTCTTTACAGGTTATGGCAAATTCTGCAGAGAAGGTTAGGTTAGCTGGTAACCCGAATGTGATGGTCTGTGAGCGAGGCACCATGTTTGGTTATAGTAAGATAATTAGCATTTGGATTTTTTTGTGCAAAAGTTGCATCCCTATCTTTGTTGAGGCATAAAATTGCATAGACCGACTTTAGCTGCTCTGAGAGTATAATTATGTTTCCTTGCTTGCGTGTAACCATATCTGAATTTGTAATTGGTTTCTAGATGATTTAATTGTTGATCCCCGCAACTTGGAGTGGATGCGAGAAGCTAATTGTCCCATTGTAAGTATGGTACTAGTTCTGCCTTGTTATTCTCTTCTCTATACTGTGTTTAATGGATTCCAAAGGTGGTAGATCCTAAGATTAATTGGTTGTGTTCCACATCATTACTAATGGTTCTGGAGTATATATCTCTCATTGCAGGTAGCAGATATTACACATTCATTGCAGCAACCTGCAGGGAAAAAGGTCAGACCTGTTTAAGAATGCTTTTCATTATATGGATAATATAATAATAATAATTAAAAAAAATTCCTTGCAGTTGTAATTTGTATTTTAACAAAATATTACTCTATATGGAATTTGTTGCTGTATATCGTTTGGGTTCTTTAGTAAAATTGATACGACTGAAAATTTCTTAATTAGCTGGAGGGTGGAGGAGTTGCCAGTGGAGGTCTTCGCGAGTTAATACCATGTATAGCAAGGACATCAGTTGCTGTCGGGGTGGATGGTATCTTTATGGAGGTATAGTTCAAACCATTATACTTCACGTTTTCAAATTTGATTTATTTTGATATCTCTATTTCTCTTTTCCCTTTGCATGTTAATTCGATTTATTGGAGGTAACATGAGCCGCATAAAAAGATGCATGATCCTCCCTGCTTCCTTAAAACACACATCTTACTGTTCTTCCTTGATTTACTTCATGTTCATGTAGACTATTGGGGGTGTTCTTGTTCCGTCTTTCCTCTTTTTACCACTATAGCTGATATGCTCTTTCTTTGACTGGTTAGGTACACGACGATCCCCTAAGTGCACCTGTTGATGGTCCAACGCAGTGGGTGAGTTTCATTTCCTTGCGTTTGGTCAATTTTTTTTTAATGAAAAACTAGTTCTAAGTACTTCAGTTTTTTAATGAAAAACTAGTTAAGATATTCTCACCAATGATGGTTACACTTTCTTTGATAGCCGTTACGTAACTTGGAGGAGCTATTACAGGAGCTGGTGGCAATTGCTGTAAGTCCTTTTTCCATCTTCGAGTAATTACTGTCCATCATCATTCAGGATTTTAAAATGTGCTGGGTTTTTACTCGCTTCTTCTCTTTTTGTCATTCAGAGGGTTAGCAAGGGAAAACAACAATTCCAAATAGATCTCACACCATTTTGAGAAGATTAATCTTAAATTCATAGGAAAAGGTTTAGCGAGAAATGACGTAGCGACCATTTTGGTGATAATGTTTTTCCGCAGTGTTGAACTTTTTTAACTATGGAAAAAAAAGGAAATATTGATGGGGCAATCAACACCCAGGAGTTCAAACCATTTAGGTGTGGTTACTGGAAGTCTGTTGAAAAGCCAGACATTCAGAAAATCAAGATTGAAACCAACTTGGATCTCTACCTGCCTCACCATCTGAACCAGGAGGGCCACGCTCTTAAACAAATTAGCTTAAGTTTGTGGTTCCTGTCATTGAGATTTGAGACCATATTTGTAACGGTGTTCTTGTTGGTGTTACCCATTAATGGATGAACGAAAAAACTCCAGCTAGCAATTATATCGAAATTTTACAAGAAAAAAAAAAAAAAAAACGAGTTTGGAACGAGATTCCAACTTCCCAGCCAAATGCAAGATAGTGTTATCACTAAAGTCTACTGAGGCCTCCAGCTTCCCATTGATTTATACACGAGATTGAAAATCTTTTCCTGTCGTTTTGAGCATACACGAGATGTCGTTTTTGGGCACGAGATAGTGTTATCAATGGGTGTCGTTTCTTTTACCCCTTGCATGTTTGGTATGCCCAAAAACATGTCTCTTCTTTTACCCCTTCCATGACATGTTTTTGGGCATACCAAAAATTTATCGGGCATACTCAAGGTTCGGCTCACAACTTATTTTTTGCCTAGGTTTGCTAGGTTCGGCTAACAAGTTGTGAGCCGAACCTAGATAAAATGTATGCCCAATAATTTTTTGGTATGCCCAAAAACAGCCATCTAAAAGAAACGAATGAATGTAACTAGAATCAACACACAGACATGCAAGGCCCATGGTCTTTTCAGTCCTACAAACGTACTACAGGAGCCCATATCATTCAGGCAACTAAAAACCAAGAAAGAAAAAAAAGTGTTCCCACAGACAGTACCTGAAGATGATTTGAAGATCATATGACCATTTGCTACAGAGAAAATCCAGAAAAATGTACGGTACCACGAAGCAAACTTGGATAAAATTTTCCAAATTGACACTTGACGATAGAAAATGAAAGTTTCCTAGTCTTTTCGTACTCCAAAGTCCAAAAGTCTAAACGCATGTGTTCGAAAATCAACCAAACCAGAAAGAAAAAAAAAATCAACCAACTCGAAAGGCAGCCAGCTGCAATCCTGGAAAAAGTCCAACGGAGTCAGATACCAAGCCAACAGATAATGCACACAACACAATCCACCGGGGAACTGGAAAACAGTCTTTTTGACCGAAAGAGTTCTTGCTTTAAATATCTGCTCTACATTATTAGGCAAGTGGACTCCAGAACATGTTCCGTAATATTATCCGGTATGTTTGTAGCAGAGGCGGATCCATGTATGTGCAAGTAGATCTAATATGAGTAAATTTTGCAAATTTACACACAAGACATACAGTAAAATTTTTATATATTAATAAACTCTAAATATTAATAAAAAATCATGGTCCCAACTTGGGCTAGTTACAAATAGTAATAAACTCCACATTTTTATATTAATATAAATTTTTCTAGTCTCACCTTAATGAATTTACCTCCATATATTAATAAAATCAACATAATAGGAAAATTATAGAACTTGTTACATCAAAATTTAAGATGAAAGAAAATACTTATCTATAGTTGGTTGAGAAAATGATGTAATTTTTTGGATTGTTATGACATCTTTTGATTTGCGTATGCGTAAGACCTCGTTGGTATGTGCACCATCTTGTTGAAGCCAAAACATTTCCAACTTGTCGAGCATGTCTAAAGCTTCTTGGCATGAAACTTTTGGTATCTCCGTACTATCATCATCGGGATTATCTGCGTCCGCTTCTTGTCTAATTCCATCGATTATTTCTTCTTCGGTTGAAACATATACGACTTGTTGCTCATTGGGATGATTAAGGAAGGTGTCCATATCCATTCAATTAGTGTAGTGCAATTGTTCAATTTGATTACTCATAAGTATCTTTTAGCCATTTCGCAAGATCTTTTTGCGTCCAATTTGGATGTGATTTTCTATTCACACAATTCTATACGAATTTTATCACTCATATGAGTTCTTTCCTAACATCGGATGACATGTTGATTTGGTTGAGAAGAAGAGAGTATTAAAAATAATGAATTATCTTCTAATATATCTAGTACTATTTATATAGTGTAGAGAAAACTTTAAAAATTCTTAGTAGGATATATTATTCAATATATGAGCAGATCTCAGCTCATCAAAGAGGTTCGTCTTCACTGTCCAGGTATTTCTCGATGGGTAGAGTTTTATTATTTGCGACTCGCTAAACTCTATTATGACCAATATATCTTGTCTTATGCACTCGGGGTTCAGCAGGGTGACCCCATTGGTCCCTTGCTGTTTGCTTTGACTCTTCATCCTCTAGTGAAGACTATTGCTTCTCGTTGCACACTTGATTTACACGCTTGGTACCTGGATGATGGTACCATTATTGGTGATACATTGGAGGTAGCCAAGGCTTTGAGTATAATAGAAACTGAAGGACCAGGAATGGGTTTACATCTTAATATTAGGAAAACGGAAGTATTTTGGACTTCTATTGATCCCAGAAGCACAATTGATGGTGTTCCCCCCCCCCACATGACATTGGTAGACCCTCTAATGGCGTTAAACTTTTGGGCGGACCTGTGAGTTTGGATTTGAACTTTATTAGTGATATGATGTTCACCAGGGTGAATAAGACTGTTCAACTGATAAATGCAATCAAGAAACTCAGAGACCCTCAAAGTGAGATGCTATTACTTTGTAATTGCACTGGTGTGTCTAGATTATATTTTGCAATGCGTACTACCAATCCAGCATCCTTGCAATCAGCCAATGAACTTTTTGATGACCATTTACTTAAGTATTTGAGACTCTTAATCACTGGCGATGGGGCAAGGTTTGGTCCCTTACATCAGATATTGGCTACCTTGCCTATCAAAGACGGTGGCCTTGGCATCTACACCATGGCGGACACCCGCACCTACTGCTACCTTGCCTCCCAGAATCATACAGCCTCAGTACAGAAGATAATTCTGGGTAGTTTATACTCAACAAACAAAGTCTCTGCTTATCAGTTGGCTCTTCAGAACTTTATCCAGGTATGTGGATTACCTCCTTCTTACTGTGTCGATGATACTTCCCCCCCTTCCATGCACTCCATGGCAGTCACTTATTTTGATGTAGTTAAGAATAAAATCCCAGACCAATTTTCTATGTCTGCAAGAGATTCAATTTTGTGGCAGTGTAACCGTGTCAAACACGCTTAGGATTATTTATTAGTTGTACCAATCAGTGGGCTTAATCATTGTATTGGGCCTAGACATTTCTGAGCCGTGCTTTGCTATCGTCTCGGTATCCCATTGTTTGTTGAGAATGGCTTATGCACAAGTTGCAACAAATCTATGGACATCTTTGGAGACCATGCGCTTCAATGTGCTAATGATGTTGGAAGTAAGTTTCGACATAATCTTGTCCGTGATATTGTAGCTGATATTTGTTATAAAGCTGGTGTGCCTGCGCGCAAAGAAGTATCTCTTGGTATTCTCTCAGATGAGGATAAAGACTTGAGGCCTGTTGATATTCTTGTTCTCAACTGGGAAAATGGTCAAGATGTTTGTATGGATGTCACTAGTGTCTCACCATTTACTAGTGATGGTATACGCTCTTTTGTCCCAGGGAAATCTATTTCCAATGCGGTTTCAAAAAATCGTGCTAAATACTTAGACAAGTGCACTTCACTTGGGTTTGGTCTGGGGGTCCTAGATTTCTCTACCTTGGGGGAGCTTAGTGAAGATACTTTATGTTTTTTTAAGCGTCTGAAGAATTGTCTTGTTCATAATGACGCTAGTAGTGGTTTTGGTAGTTTTATTTTCCATAGATTAGGCATTGCTATTCAGAGAGGAGTTAGTGCCCAGCTTGTTGCTAGGTTACCA